>JAWWNH010000020.1:6942500-7340000 GCA_034641385.1 Darevskia mixta
CTGTGCTTAACTTACAGGATACAGGCTGTGCCAGCATGGACATAAATAAATTAAGGCCCAGTGAATGCAGAGTTACGTCCAACACAACAACTAAAGCACATACAAGAACAGATCTCTCAAGCTACTTTTTTTATAGCACAGCATAGCTATCCTTCCTTGTGAGGTTTTGAAGCAGAGATTGGACGGCCATCTGTCATGGATGCTTTAGTTGAGATTTCTGCATTGCAGGGGGGTGGACTAGACGACTCTCGGGGTCCCTTCCAACTCTACAATTCTATGATCTTTGCGACACTTTTGTGGCTATTAAATACTTTTATCAGAAGTAGAGATAATGATTATAAAAACAACATAAACAAATGGCACATAATAATACCGCATTTGCCAAAGACAATGCAAGGCCTTTCTTTGCCTTGAGTCTTTTTGCGGCAGGGCATAAATAAATACTATATTGCAGGTATTACATTTTGTGGAGGTGTTTGCATGTTACTAGTCTTCTTGAGCCTAGGGGGTGCAAAATAAATAAATATACATTAATTACACTGGCAGTTGCCACCTTCTGTGGGAACAACTGGAAAAATACTTGGCATGTCATAGGTTTAAATGTGCTGCTGATGTCCTTTCGACTTGGCTCTGCTAAGACACACTGTAGTCTTTGAAAAGGAATCTTCTGTGGTTTCAGCATTATCTACAAATAACTGTTCTGTGCTGGATGGTATCCAAAATACGATCTCACAAATAATATGGTAGCTGGAAAGCAATGACCCGAGTTAAGGCCTACTGGGCTGTGTCAATATTATCTAGCATCAAAGCACATTGGGACAGCTTCAGTGCTTTCTGGTCAGGCTGAGAGAAAAAACCCTCAAGGTTTAAAGGGTAAAGCAAGCCCTTCCTTTCAAGCCTCTGAATACATCTCTTTTTCTCTCTCTTCACATCCCTCCTCGTTCATCTGGGCTTACTCAACATCATCTCCGCTTGGTATGATAAGGCAGAAATCGGTTCTGTGAAGATGGGGCGAGCCTTGCATCAACAGAACAGGCAAGCTTTTACTGTTACCTTTAAATCGATTATTCACAACAAAAAGCATTTCATGTAAATGGGAGATTACATGAAGCATTATGTTGCTACTCTGACAATTCTGGAAAGTTCTGTCTTGTGGGTTTGCTTCCCTTGGGGTTTTGTTTTGAAATCCCTACTTTCTGAACATGAAAGGAAATATAAGTTCTCTGATCTCCAATGATAATGGCTTTATGCCTCAGTCTATGAGAAGCTGCTAGGGTTTGTATATGTGTATGTATATTTACACACACACACACACACACACACACACACACACACACACACACACACCACTGCTTGTCCAGACAAATGTAGAAGTTTTAAAACCTAAGGCTGTTGACTGTTGATTCTTAATTCCCCACTACAATGAAAGATGAAGGATATATTCAAATTAAAGTGAAGTAATTTTTAAAACATCTATCTCCAAGGCTTCTGGGTGAGATGCTATGCATGGACCTCCATCGTTCGTGAATAAAATATGAACATTAGCCTATGTAAATGCTTCACATCTGAATATGTAAAAAATATGCTTCCCTCTGCTCCCTGAAAATACCCCGTCCATATTTCAAGTAATAAGGGGAAGGGAATCATAATCACTCTGGGAGTGACCTTCAACATACTGCACCTTTTTAATTTCAGACTTCAAGTTACATGGGTTGCTCTGCTGGCTGAAGAGGGATTTCTTGAATCTCTCAATGACTCTTCTTTTCAAGTTGCAGTGTAAAGTTGGCGGAAGCTGTTTGAAGGTGCAGAAACAGTTATAGCTCGTCGTCGTCCTCTTTTTGCAAGTGGTGTTTGAGACACATGAAAGCATAAACTATTGATAACCAGCAAAGCAGTGACCAAACAGCATATAAAATTTGACTTTTAAGAAAAGGCAGCTATGACTCAGTCTTTCACCTCCATAGTTTCCCATAAACTATTTACACCCATTTATCTCCCAGTCATTCCTACTGGCTGAAATGCCACTTATTTAGCACTTCAGAGTGTAAAAAGCATTCCATGCTCCCAGTAAACCTGAGTAAAACTGTGTTCACTGGAAAGGTCTATCTGAATATAAAATATGGTTACAGCTCCCACATTTGAACTAAACCGACCATAGGACTTTGTTCCTGTACCAGCATACATCCCCTCAGGAAACGGGCCGGGCTCTCACTATAACAAGGACTGTTAAAATCTGGCATGAATGTGCTACTCACCAGCTGAAGGACTGTTTCAAGGGAAACAATTGAAATATTTTCGAGCATTCAAATCTATGCTATATCAATCGCTGCACAAGTAATGTTTTGTGTTGTTTTTATGGGAAAGCATCCAATTTCATTGTATTGTATTTGTACAATGACAATAAAGAAATCTTATCTTATGTTATCTAAACTTGTACGGTAACTTAGTATTATTGTACCCATACCGCAAGGATGAAAAGGAGAGGCTTGCCAGTAAGTTCATGGACTGCTTAATGGCAGGATATACTTCAAATGCCGTTTTGCATCACAGTAAATGTATGGACTTTTTAAAATTTTAAACATGTATGAACTACATTTTTACCCAGTTTCGGATTTCAGGGTGACAAACACTGGAATTCAAAATCTACATATGCAATACAAAACATAATTAACAATGAAATAACATTATGAGGAATAAAACCATTGAACAACTTCTAAAAAGCCTTGGAAAATAAGGTTTCAACCTTGCACTGGTAGTACTATACTTATACTGGTAGTACTGATGCCCAGTAAAGGTAAAAATGGTAAAGGACCCCTGGACAGTTAAGTCCAGTCAAAGGCGACTATGGGGTTGCAGCGCTCATCTCTCTTTCAGGCCGAGGGAGCTGGCGTTTGTCCACAGACAGCTTTCCGGGTCACGTGGTCAGCATGACTAAACCACTTCTGGTGCACCGGGGCATCGTGACGGAAACCAGAGTGCACGGAAACGCCATTTACCTTCCCACCGCAGTGGTACCTATTTATCTACTTGCACTGGCGTGCTTTCAAACTGCTATGTTGGCAAGAGCTGGGACAGAGCAACGGGAGCTCACCCCGTTGCAGGGATTCGAACTGCCGACCTTCCGACTGGCAAGCCCAAGAGGCTCAGTGGTTTAGACCACAGCGCCACTCGTGTCCCTTGATGCCCAGTACACCGCCTTCGGGAGGACATTCCACAGGCAGGTGCCACGAGAAAAGGCCTCCTCTTTCATACATATGCACTTTTCCTAATGATGGAAGATGGAGAATGGCCCTCTCTTCTTCTAAGCAGTTCTGCTGCTCAGTGTTGACAAGTGATTGTCGTAACAGAAGGGCACCCCCTGCTCCACCAGGAACCCTGTAGCTTACCCCCTGCTCCACCAGGAACCCTGTAGCTTTCCAGGGCAGAGAGGCCCTGGAACACTGCTGCCCAGGATTCTCCTGCCTGAATGCCTACAGGACCTCTCCATGCCTTTCACCATCTGGCCCAGGGCAGGGCCTGTTGGCCCTCAAAAGGACGGCTGCCACAGCCCAAGATTCTCCTGCCTGAGTGCCCACAGGACCTCTCCCTGCCTCTCACCATCTGGCCCAGGGCAGGGCCTGTTGGCCCTCAAAAGGACGGCTGCTACTGTTGCCCAGCAGAACTTATAACAGCACCGAGTTATTTTTAGAATGTTTTTAAATGGTTTTTTGTTTTGTTTTGTTTTTAATTCTTTCTGGTAGGGTGGGTGGATTGGATTCTTAGTTGGTTTGGGAATTTGTTTAATTTTGGTATACTTGTAATCTTTATTGTTTTTGGTTTATATTGTTTAATTGTTTTTTGTGGGTTTTTTTTTGCTTTGTTTTTTCTGTTGCTTTTTATATAGGTGTTTGTTCTTAAGGGGTGGGATCAGGGCTGCCCGGGAGTGGGTCCCAGCCGATAAAATGGCTGGGACAAGTTCTACAGGGGGGGATGCACTGGGACACCCGATCTCAGTGATCACGGGCAGGAGGAGGAGTCACGCTAGGACCAGACCATGTCATTACCGAGGAGGCAGGCTTAGTCGTTGTTTGAGGACTATCCCTGCCTCCGGGTCTGGCCCTGACTGGACGGGTACTGGAATCAACAAGGGATACCCACATGACCTGAAAGTGTTGCTGTGTAATGCCAGGTCAATGATGAACAAAACCACTGCCATCCACGACCTGATTGTGGATGGGGGACTTGACCTGGCATGTGTGACAGAGACTTGGTTGGATGAGGCAGATGGGCCAGTCCTTGCCGCTGCTTGTCCACCAGGTTTCTCTTACGCACAGCAACCCAGGCCATCTGGGCGGGGAGGGGGGGTTGCAGTGATTTTTAGGAAGTCATTAGTTTGCACCAGGCGTCCTATTGGAAAGACCAAGTTTTCTGAGTGCATGTTCTGGAAGTTGGGCAATAGGGGCAGTACAGGATTCCTTTTGGTGTACCGACCTCCCCGCTGCACCAAGGATTCCCTGCCCGAGCTGCTTCAGGTCGTGGCGGATGTGCTCCTGGAGACACCTAGCCTGGTTGTCTTAGGAGATTTTAATATCCACGCCGACACGACCTTACAAGGGGCCGCTCGGGACTTCGTGGAAAGCATGGCCTCCATGGGGCTGTCCCTGAATAAGTCTGGCCCAACTCATAGCCGCGGACATGCCTTAGACCTAGTGTTTACCTCTATGGATGTTGGTGATCTGACACTAAGTAAAAGCGATACAAAAGAAGTGCCATGGTCAGATCACTTCCTGGTGCAACTAGACTTCTCCGCGACCCTTCCCCTCTGCCGGGAGGTGGGACCGATTCGGATGGTCCGCCCCCGCCACTTAATGGATCCAAATGGTTTCCAGAGAGTGGTAGGGGATGTTTTATCCCATGTTGATGGCCTTTCAGCTGATTCCCTGGTGGCCCGCTGGAATGTGGAGTTAACCAGGGCTATTGACTGTCTGGCTCCGAAGCGCCCTCTCCGATTGCATGGAGCCCGGACAGCCCCGTGGTTTTCTCCGGAGCTGAGGGTGATGAAACAGTCGCTGAGACGGCTAGAGCGCCGGTGGCGGAAAACTCATTCTGAATCAGACCGGACACGGGCTAGAGCTCAACTTCGAGCCTACCAAGTGGCAATGGCAACGGCAAAGAGAACTTTCTTTGCCGTTTCTATTGCATCTGCAGAAAACAGCAGCAGGAGACTCTTCCAGGTGGTTCGCAATCTAGCAGAACCACCTCCGTCATCTGGGTCTGATAGGGACCCCAAGATCTCCTGCAATGCTTTTGCAATGTTTTTTGCAGATAAAGTCGCTCAGATTCGGAAGGAGGTAGACTCCACCGTGGGAGCAGAGCCGGGGCGGGAGAGTGCTAGAGCCCTGTCTAGTCATGTTTTATGGGATCAATTCCAATCTGTTACCTCCGAGGATGTGGACAGGCTGCTTGGACGAGTGAAACCGACCACCTGTCTTCTTGATCCTTGCCCATCCTGGCTAATAAAAGCTAGCCGGGAAGGGCTGGGCGATGGGCTCCGCGGGGTGGTGAATGCCTCTCTCTGTGAGGGAGCCTTCCCAGACCCACTAAAAGAGGCGGTTATTAAACCGCTTCTTAAAAAACCATCTTTGGATGTGGCCAATATGGCCAACTATCGCCCAGTCTCAAATCTTCCATTCTTGGGCAAGGTGATTGAGCGGGTGGTTGCTGAACAACTCCAGGCACGCCTGGAAGAAGCGGACCATTTGGATCCCTTCCAATCGGGGTTCAGACCTCATCATGGGACTGAATCTGCCTTGGTCGCACTGGTTGATGATCTCCGGCGGGCTAGGGACAAAGGTGAGAGCTGTTTCCTAGTTCTGCTGGATCTCTCAGCGGCTTTTGACACCATCGACCATAACATCCTTCTGGACCGCCTAGAGGGGTTGGGAGCTGGGGGCACTGTTATACAGTGGTTCCGCTCCTTCCTCCTGGGCCGTGTTCAGAAAGTGGTGGTGGGGGATGAGTGTTCAGACCCCTGGACTCTCACTTGTGGGGTACCTCAGGGCTCTGTCCTCTCCCCCATGCTTTTTAACATCTATATGCAGCCGCTGGGAGAGATCATCAGGGGGTTTGGGCTGGGTGTTCATCAGTATGCGGATGATACCCAGCTCTACCTCTCTTTCAAATCAGAACCAGTGAAGGCGGTGAAGGTCCTGTGTGAGTGTCTGGAGGCGGTTGGAGGATGGATGGCGGCTAACAGATTGAGACTGAATCCTGACAAGACAGAAGTACTGTTTTTGGGGGACAGGGGGCGGGCAGGTGTGGAGGACTCCCTGGTCCTGAATGGGGTAACTGTGCCCCTGAAGGACCAGGTGTGCAGCCTGGGAGTCATTCTGGACTCACAGCTGTCCATGGAGGCACAGGTTAATTCTGTATCCAGGGCAGCAGTCTACCAGCTCCATCTGGTACGCAGGCTGAGACCCTACCTGCCCGCGGACTGTCTCGCCAGAGTGGTGCATGCTCTAGTTATCTCTCGCTTGGATTACTGCAATGCGCTCTACGTGGGGCTACCTTTGAAGGTGACCCGGAAACTACAACTAATCCAGAATGCGGCAGCTAGACTGGTGACTGGGAGCGGCCGCCGAGACCACATAACACCGGTCTTGAAAGACCTACATTGGCTCCCAGTACGTTTCCGAGCACAATTCAAAGTGTTGGTGCTGACCTTTAAAGCCCTAAATGGCTTCGGTCCAGTATACCTAAAGGAGCGTCTCCACCCCCATCGGTCAGCCCGGACATTGAGGTCCAGCGCCGAGGGCCTTCTGGCGGTTCCCTCGCTGCGTGAAGCCAAGTTACAGGGAACCAGGCAGAGGGCCTTCTCGGTAGTGGCGCCCGCCCTGTGGAACGCCCTCCCTTCAGATGTCAAAGAGAACAACAACTACCAGACCTTTAGAAGACATCTGAAGGCAGCCCTGTTTAGGGAGGCTTTTAATGTTTAATAGATTACTGTATTTTAATGTTCTTTTGGAAGCCGCCCAGAGTGGCTGGGGAGACCCAGCCAGATGGGCGGGGTATAAATAATAAATTATTATTATTATTATTATAGGGTGTCCCATCCAATTTCTCCCTGCTGCCATCACCCACTTGCTCTACAGTATACCATTACAGATGTATAATGCTTCTAGTCATGAAGCTGTCTTTAATCTCCATTAAAAAAATCGAGGTCAGGCCCTCATCCTAAGGTTCATAGGACAGGGCAGGCTTCAATTGCCCTTGGTGCCAATTGTTCGTTTGGTTTCAGTGCCAGCGCTTAACCCTCCAAAATCTAAAACAAGAAAGGATAGGAGTGGTTCTGAGAAAGTCTATATTTTGCAACTGAGTTAACTTAGATCCGCACACAAACATGGATTGGGGGGGGGGCAGCAACTTCCAGACAGACTGGGGAAACCCAGCCAGATGGGCAGGGTATAAATAATAAATAATAAATTGTTGTTGTTGTTGTTGTTGTTGTTGTTATTACTTGGGTTCCAGAATCTCTGCTGCTAGAAAGGAAACACTGACGGCAGCTGAAGTCGCTGCACACAGTTGATAGAACAAAACACATATTGCTACATTTTGGCTTGGACTGGAGGCTGCCTAGATTTGTCTGTCACTTAAGGATTATTTGCCAGCCAGAAACCAAACATGATACAGTGGGGAAAGAAGTTCCCTGCACATGTCCGTGGCAAACAAACCACGGGCCCGAGAGGCTGTTTGCTCCCTGCTAAGGAAATGGAGCAAAGTTGTCTCTGTGGCGTTTCATTCCTAAGTCTGTTTTCAGCGACTCAGATGTCAGATGAGTGGAAATAAGGTAAGAGGTTTACATAATCATTTTTTTAAAAGCTTACATGGTTTCTCCCCCCCTCTCGGATCCGAATGAAACCTGTTGCCATGGAAACGGGATGGGAAAGGCTGCTGGAAGCGCAGAACTAACAATGAGAGCTCTCCCCTTACGAACTTCAGCTTCTGCTCGTTAAAGGAGACCTGCAGTTGATATCTTTAAATAAACATCCTACGTGTTTTAAAGGGTCCTGCTTCAGCGCAGCGGTGGCTATATAGAAAAGGGGGGGGGGCTTTGAAGGCTCAGTGAGCTTCTGTGTTTTTGCGCTCCTGTTTTAAAGCCAGCCAAGAATTAATGAGCATCCTTAGGTAATGCTTAGGTAAATTAGTTCAATGGGGGGAGCCTTTAGTCATAAGGAGTAGGCAAGTCCACTCAAGGCTTGATAGCATATTAGGGGGGGAAAGTGTGCTTGAGGGAAATGCCCAAGTATTGCTCTCACGTAAACATTACATAAAAAGGGCAGAACGATAGAACAACTCTGGGTCCTCTAATGAGTCCTTTATAGTAGAGGTAATCAACCTTTTGTCTGTTGAGGGCCACAGTTTACCCTTTGAGGTAATGTGTCGGGGGCCGCAAGCTGGTGGTGAGTCGATGATGGGCTGAGCCAGAGATAAAAGAGTTATGGATTAACTAATCTGGAATCAAGACTGCTCTGTGTCAGTTTACACCATGCCTAACTCAGAATTCTAATAAATCCTATGCAGGCCCCCAAGCAAGTCCTACTGAGGACACCCTTAAATAAATACACAGATTATCATCATCATCATCATCATATTTTAGTGCAGCTCATCATCATCATCATCATCATATTTTAGTGCAGCAGACCAGCAGAGCTCTAGAAAGCAAGTGAAAATAATTAGTTTCTTACTTTAGTGTTAATGTAAGGGTGTGGGTGTGTGTGTGTTCCACACGCTTCCAATTTGTTCACATACAGCTGCAGAAATCAACTTATTTTCCCATGCAACACAACCAGAAAAAAATGTGGTTTTGTTTTTTTTAAAGTATTTTCATCAAATTAAATAGCGTCCCTTCCTGTTGTTCTGAACCTACATTAAAAAAAGGGGGCTACTTCAAAAAGCTAGGAAAAATAAGGAAACCTACAGGAAGGAAGGAGCTTGATGGTATGGAGGAATGGGGCAGAATCACCTGTGCCCTGTGGACAATGATGAGTTTGTTTTTCCAATCTTAAAGAGTCCACTGGGCAAATTGGCAGCTTAGCATTACAAGCAGAAATTGTGAAAATGTACAGGTTTTTATATACACTTCTCTTCCTAATCCTATTCTTCTTAAGTGGATGCTAACCTCTTAGAAACACATTTATTAACAGTAGATTCCAACTTAATCACAAAGCAATAATCACATTGGTGAAAAGCAGTACCTTGTGCTATCCTATTGAATCTAGAGTCTAATCTAGGGTAGTAATTTTTATAAATAAATAACATTTGAGTTTATGGTTCAGACTGTGGATGAAAGTAGATTTATTTCCCTTGTAGTAGAAAATTAACCTCAGTAAGGAATCTCACCTTTTCTATATATAATATTGAGGGGTCCCCCCCCCAAAGCCTTTGGATAAATTCCAAAACCTTCCATCCTTTAGCCTTAAAGTGGAGCCACTCCTTTTGGGTGGTACAAGTCTGCAACCTTGCAAGCAGGTAACTTAAGAATGGCAAATGCCCCCTTGCACTGACAACATTGTTAAACCAAGAGAGTTGCTTCACACACTATGTTGCAGTCCAGGTGCAATACTATTGCACCTATAACAGGGCTTGGTTCTATTTCAATTAGGAGATGATTAGTAAGAAGGAATATTAATGAGGTAGCTAAGGAATATATTCCAGGAAAGCTCTGGCTGTATTAACTCAGCTTTGCAGCATGACTTCTGCTCTGGTGGGGGAGGAATTCATCCATTCAAAAGAGGGAAGTTGGTAAAACTTGATAAAGCAATAGGTCTAAGATTCAAACAGGGGAAGTAAGAAATCTTACAACGTGTGATAAGACTGCCCTAGCAACTGAGAGGTCACAAACAAAAGAAACATCAAGAATGGTGAATAACAGGATGGCCACAAAGGCGTAAAGGAAAGGTGGTTGAGTGAGAGGCCAAAGATAATGAATGAGGAGAAAGGAGCTGGAGGCGTGGTGAGGAGCTGCACTGGGGTGCTGGTAAATTCAGACGGATGATCTAAATGCACAATTGACCATGTATACAGAACGTTAGGGACGTGGGTGGTGCTGTGGGTTAGGGCTTGCCGATCAGAAGGTCGGCAGTTCGAATCCCCTCGACGGGGTGAGCTCCCATTGCTCGGTCCCTGCTCCTGCCAACCTAGCAGTTTGAAAGCACGTCAAAGTGCAAGTAGATAAATAGGTACCGCTCCGGCGGGAAGGTAAATGGTGTTTCCATGCGCTGCTCTGGTTCGCCAGAAGCGGCTTTGTCATGCTGGCCACATGACCCGGAAGCTGTACGCCGGCTCCCTCGGCCAATAAAGCGAGATGAGCGCCACAACCCCAGAGTCGGACACGACTGGACCTAACGGTCAGGGGTCCCTTTACCTTTACCTTACAGAACGTTTACAGGACAATCCAACGTCTATTTACTTAGAAGAGCTGCTGTGTCAAATGAGCCTTGCTCCCTAGCAAATGAGCAGAGTCAGTGAGGACAACATGCTAGAATAAAGAGGAAGGTTTTTTTAAAAAAAAGGTTTTTAGCAATTTGAGGAAACCAAGAGTAAGTGAAGCCAGGGCCAATGACAGGCAGAGTCCCCCCCCCCCGCCCCCTTGACTGGTTGTGAGAAGGCAGACAGGTGGGGGCTGGCTGAGAGCAGACTGAAGTTGATGTGGGATGTGATTCATGAGAAGCAGTCAAGTACAACATTCCTTGTAATGCTAGGGAATATTTGGTCCAGCCAGTTGAAACTTCCTGTTCCTCCTGGCGGGAGCATCCTTCCTTTGCATGTGACAAAAGGTGGGCGTGACCTTACCTGTCCAGGTAACGAAAGGACGAGTCACGCAGCACTCTCCTTCTTTTTGACTTCCTTCTTCGTTTGACCAGCTTTGAGCTAGGACTGTTCTGCTAGCTCTCAGCTAGCAGAAGCACTGGGATTATTCCCCATATGGGGTAGATCCATATGTACAAATTTGTAACTAAGTTTGCCTTCAGGGATCCAACTGTGAACTGATGTGAGTAACCTTCTTTTATTATCTTTGAATAAGATTGTGGCGTGTTTATTCTTTTAAGAGGGATTCAAGGGAATTTACCAGGAACGTACAATTTAATCTGAGACAGATTGAATTGTATAATAGTGAGAGGCTCACACGAGCCTGCAACCAGCTATCTGCTCTGAATGTAAAAAGGGGACTGTAACTCTGCTACATAAAGGAACTTGCTAGCGCAAGTTAGGAAGGATATTAATAAACAATATATCCTCTCCTGCCACCCTGAACATTCCCACAGTTGGGTGGTCCATCCATCCCAATGGACCAGCCTCCACTGTGACTGGAGCATAGCTGAGAGGCTATCCTCATGCCATCTTCTCTTCAACTAATCCATCAATTTAGGCTTATGCATACACAACTTGGGGGAATGAGACCACCTCAAACTACTGCTTTTGACATCAGCAGGGCTAGAATGTGTTCACAGGTATGGATTATGATTCTGAAACCTTTTAAGGCAGGACCACTTGAGTCCTGTTTACTATCTAGAGGGAATTACTCTAGCGTTTAAATTAACCGCTGTTTTATGTTTCTTTTGACATGGCTGAAATGAAATTGATTTGCCAACTCAAAATGGCATAGCTAACAGTTCTTGTATTGCTCCTGTACAGCCCAAGGCTACCCATAAAGTCTTGTTTAAACACTGGGATTGCATTATAAGGAAGAAAACTATTGTAGCTTGGAATGCCACCTGTGAAGGGAAGCGTTGCAGCTCAGTGGTAGAGCACATGCTATGCATGATGATGATGATTTTATTATTTGTTTGTTGCCCATATGAGCGAGTTGCCCCAGCCACTCTGGGTGACTCCCAACAGAACATTAAAAACATGATAAAACATCAAACATTAAAAACTTCCCTAAACAGGGCTGCCTTCAGGTGTCTTTTCTTTCCATGCCAAAGGTCTGAGGTTTGATCACCATGAGCTTCAGGGAGGTCTGGGAGAGACCCTTGTCTGGAGAGCTGCTGTCAGTCAGTGCAGACAATACAGGGCTAGATAGCCTGTCTTAGTATAAGACAGCTTTGTGTGTATGTTGGAAACACACGCCAGTACTTGTGGCAGCTAACTTCTTTATGGAATTCTTGCGGTTTCTGGATGTTGTTCTGCACTATCTTTTTGTAATTTTGGGCCTGGTTGGTGTTTATACTACTGCTGGCTTTTATTAACTATTTTGAGGTTTGTGATTGTAGTGGGTTTTGTTCTATAAGCTGCCGCAAGAGGACTTCTGCACTAAAAATATTTTAAATAAACGAGCTAAATATCCAGGGACTCTTGCTTGCTTGGCTGGATGTAAGAAAGAGGTTGCGTGCTTGCAGCTACTGGAGAAAAGCTGTAGAGCAGCTCCAACCATCTCTGAACCAAAGCATGTGCATTCGTACCTTGGAAGTCGAATGGAATCCGTTCCAGAAGTCCGTTCAACTTCCAAAACATTCGAAAACCAAATCGCGGCTTCCGATTGGCTGCAGGAAGCTCCTGCAGCCAATCAGAAGCCGCAGAAGCCCCGTTGGACATTCAGGTTCCAAAAGAACGTTTGCAAACTGAAAGAATCAATTCCAGGTTTGCGGCGTTCGGGAGCCAAAACATACGAGTTCCAGGGCGTTCGACAACCAAGGTACGTCTGTATATAAGAAGCTTAAGTACAGAATGATCAGCTGAAGGAATACCAGAACTGGATGAGGAATTTGGAGCAAGTGTGCTTTGTTCTCAGTAAGATACTAGGGCCTTCAACTCTCAGGAACACAGATCAAATTACAGAGGCATTAGAGGAGACTTCGCTCCATTTTATACAGGGATTTCCCTCCCCCCCCCACCCCCAACTCCTTTCAGTAATAGCCTCCCTCTCTGCCAATGTTCTTTGGATTCTATTTTGGGGGTGAGAATGCAAGATTTGGATGCAATTAGGGAAAGTCAAAGAATGGAGTTAGATTTCATGCAGGCTGCTGCTCCTACCTTCCTCTCACACACCTCAAGCGCTGGTTGGGACAGACAGAGCAATAAAAACAGGGACGATGGCTTGCACTAGAACAACATAATCCAAACGTACCTGAGTGATGTAGATAATCTTATGCAGCTGAATTAGAATCTGTTGAATAGGATCGCTGATCTGACGCACCTTCCGTTGTGACACAGCAATGCCTGCAGATGCTGCAGATGATAATGCTACAATCAGCAGTGAGAACCCATTTGCTGGCCTCAGTGTCTCTCTCACATGCAGAAGTGGAAGCCGGGGAGGGAGGAAAGAAAGGGAGTAAAGCATTTGGATTTTGCAGTTGGCCAGTGAATCAAATGCTTCCTCCCCATCTTACGATACAGAAATTTAACTTTATATCAGGGATTCTAAAAACAAAGCATTTCTGACATTTTCCCAACAGAAAAGGGAAACAAGTACAGTAATCAATATAAACAGGGCAAAAAAAATGCACTAAAAATTGCATAAAGTTTGTCAAATCACCATTTTTGGTGATTTTCAGCATGCTTGGGAAAAATCACAAAAGCCATTTTCCATCTTTGAAATCTGTATGACAATATCGTTTTATGTGTGCTTTGCAAGCAGATGAAAAAATCCATGAAAGCAATTCGACTTTATTCACAGTGTTGCATAAAAAGAGTACATTTTAATCTTCCCATTTTTGTTTTCTGGCTCAGTACCATGGAATATGTGCTGCAAAACTTACAAATAGCTTGTTGTTTGAGGACAGTTAGTGTACTAGTGTAAACGAATAACAATTCCTGCACAGCACTTAAAATACAACTTCCTTAAAAAGGTATGGTATCTACTGCGTACGTGCACATATATCAAGTTAGCACCAGTCCCTCCCCCCCACCAACTGATATTTAAAATTAGAACCTGTCGGGAGACGAGGTCCCTAATTCTTACTTTTGTGACACAGTTACATTACTACGACGTGATTTTCTCTCATCTTTTTTGCATGTTTAGATGCAATACCACCTCCACATGACAGAATGTAAATCTGCTAGCAGTGAAACACTAATTCACACATTTAAATAAGGGTAGAAAAATATTATCTCTAAACCATCATGCTGAATTCTAGAATCATAGATTTGCGGAGCTGGAAGGGACCACGAGCATCATCTAGTCCAACCCTCTGCAATATTAGAATTTTATATAAGCTGGAACATACTTTTGCATTGAAGACCCGCTGGTGGAAATGTGTCATTGAGAAGTTGACAAGCCCAAAGAATGGTGTTTGTGACTGTGCAGGGACACCGTGTCCCGTTTCTCTGCTTGAGGCAAAGCCGAAATGTGCAACCCACCCTGCTGGTGCCACGCTGCCCCACAAGCCTTCCTTAACTGTACTGAGCAGTGGTGGCAGCTTCTAGTGAGATTTTGTGAGATCTTGTTTGCTCCGTGAGATCTCGTGAGATTGTGCCGGAGCTGGTGCCACTTCTCCACTGGTGGTGGAGGGGTGACGCCTTTTGGACATCTTCTGCTTGAAACAGCTGCCTGTCAGGGACCGTGCTGAGGAGGGCTGCACTGAGGAGGAATGGTGGGAGCCTCCCCCTCCCCCTGCTCCTGAATCTTCCCAGGAGCAGAAGGACAGTATAAATTTGGAACAGTGGTTTGCAGAGGGGCATAGTTCAGAAGGCAGAAGCTGGGAAATGCTGGATGGGGAACAGCTAGAAGATGAAACACTGGGAGAGAGAGAGAGGGTTAACAGTTTCACAGTCTCTGGACAGCATCCACCCCCCCCCCTTCTCCAAAGTCAGGGAAAGCGCAGAAAGTGTCAGAACAGAAAGCACAGAGGATACAAGCTCAGATTACAAAATGAAGGAGTGACGTAGATTAATAGGGACGGAAGGGGTGTGATCCTTAACTGGGAGCACTGCCATTTCTAGGAGATGGGTTCTTTGTTCTCTCGCTGTGATTATTAAAGTTTCTAACTGGTAAGAAGACTCCTTTCCCTTTGTTCTGCTTATCTACTGCCATGGGGAGGAGGAAGTCGATTCCCTGATGCCTGACACTGCCTCACCCTGTCTCGTGGGCAGGCTGACCCTGCGATTGGAAAAGCACCTTTGAATTGATCATGGTCTAATCATCATCATTATCATCATCTAAGAATTTTGGGAGTTTGTCTCTTGGCAACATGAAGCCAGCGTGGTGTAGTGGTTAAAAACGGTGAACGCGTAATCTGGTGAACCGGGTTCACTTCCCCACTCCTCCACATGCAGCCGCTGGGTGACCTTGGGCTAGTCACACTTCTCTGAAGTCTCTCAGTCTCACTCACCTCACAGAGTGTTTGTTGTGGGGGAGGAAGGGAAAGGAGATTGTTAGCCGCTTTGAGACTCCTTAAGGGGAGTGAAAGGCGGGATATCAAATCCAAACTCTTATTCTTCCTCCTCCTCCTCCTCTTCTTCTTCTTGGCATGGAATCAGACCGTTATTGCCAAGAGGTCAGTATAAGGCAACCTTAAATACTGAGTAGGGAAAGTGTTTGCCCTGCTGCCTACAAGTCAGAACTGAAGCCAGCATGATAATGACAGCAACTGGGTCAAAAGAGATGGCACAATAAGGTCTTTATGAAGATGATGCTTCTTTGAAGTGAGGCTGAGAATATTCCTTTGAAAAACTTAGGATCCTTCACCTATATTCCATGCATAATGTATCAAATAAGTTGTCACTGATGATGTTAAGTAAGAAAGGGAATGTAGATGAAAATGTTAACCCTTGAATCATTCCGTAAAAGAGTCACTGAAACTATCACTTGAGCCCCAATCCAGCAACCTAATGTGAGAGTGGCGAAAACCTCAAAGTTCCCAAAGTTTGGCCAAGGCCTCCAAAAAAAGCCTGGCATAAAGACGTCTGAGCACACTTGCATTCTGCACTGTTGATTCTGGGAAATATATCAATTTTTTCCTCCTAACTCATTTCCCAGAAGGTGTTAAACCAACAACCACCAAGTACAGCGTTTCTAGCAATTGAAAGTTTGAACATACTCAGAAACCTTCACTGCTAATAAATGTTGGAAATGTAAAGAAACAGAGGGTACGTTTTATCATATGTGGTGGGAATGTAAGATGGTTTTTTAAAAAATGGGAAATGATCTATAATGAAATGAAAAAGATGTTCAGAATAACCTTTGTTTAAAAAGCCAGAAGACTTTCTATTAGATATTGTAGGATCGGAGATCCCAAAAGACCAGAAGAAATTGTTTATGTATGTTACGATGGCTGCTCGGATATTGTTAGCCCAAAGATGGAAAGAGGAGGCAGTCCCGACCAAAGAAGATTGGCAAATCAAGTTAATAGACTTGGCTGAAATGGCAAAACTAACTGGAAAACTCAGAAATAACGATGACAAGAAATTTAGAGATAGTACAGGATATTTGGGGGGGGGGATTTGGAGTATATGCAGTTGAAAAGAAAATTTAAGGAACGGAGGGGGTGTCACAGGATTCGGAGAATCCCATTTTATGGATTTGATATTGTTTTTGTGTATATTTTTCTTAGTTTGTTGTTGTAGTTGTAATTGTTCATTTGTTTTTTGTTGAAAACTTAATAAATAAAAAATAATAAAAATAATAAGAAGAAACCTTCACTGCTGGAAACCTAGGGAGAACTGATGTTTTTTTGCAAGGCTCCTTGATACTGTCTCACCTCTCCCTGCACCCAGCAGCTTATAAGTATGAGAGTGCCGTTCCCACCATTTCTGGAAGGGACAAATTTGCCACACACCCTCCTCCTCTGGAATAATAATAATAATAATAATAATAATAATAATAATAATTTATTATTTTTACCCCGCCCATCTGGCCGAGTTTCCCCAGCCACTCTGGGCGGCTTACAGTCAAATGTTAAAACAATACAGCATTAAATATTAAAAACTTCCCTAAACAGGGCTGCCTTCAGATGTCTTTTAAAAATAGGATAGCTGCTTATTTCCTTGACATCTGCTGGAAGGGCGTTCCACAGGGCGGGTGCCACTACCGAGGCCCTCTGCCTGGAAGAGGAGGAAAGGTGGTATCTCCCTAGGGGGAGAATGTTATGGCCTGATGGATTATTTTGCCCAATGGGAAGAGGTGGTGACAGGCTATTTAAGTTTGCTCCGCCCCCACCCTCTTTTTTATTCTGCATTTATTTATTTAATAAATATAACCTATTTATCCACATTTGGTTGTCTTGACTCTTCTTCCTGGTGTGCTGGCAAAGGGGACAGATGGGGGGGAGAAACTGAGCTGATGATATAATCCCACAATATGAGTTTTTCTAAGCTTTGGCAAATTCTTGTGGAAATCTCAAACCTATTCCCAGAATTCTATTAAAAAAAGGATTGGAAAGACCCAGCCCAACCCAAATTAAAGTGGGCAGGTTATGAACTGTTTTATCAAATAAAAAGTCATATTAAATAAGAAGAGGATTGCAGGTTTTCGGGGGGGGGAGGTAAGAATCAAAAGGAATCGAAGCATCATGCCTTTGTCAAGTCCAGTCACTGTACCGACAACACCTATGGGATTATTATGTGACAAAGCTTAAAAGAGGCATTTTGTGGGGCTTGGCAGAGCTTTACACTTGACCGATCCCAATATTTCCTTCCCTTTTGGGCACTGATTGTGCAGAAAGATACTGCTGCTAATACTATTCTTGAAAAGATGAACATCCCCTTCAATATCTCTGAAGAACGGTACTGCCATTGCTAGCCGAAACTCCTTTGTAACGTTTTTCAATACGATTTCAGATCAAGATCAGGTATTATGCACCTTGGACAACAATTAATTCGCTTACCCAAGCAAACTATTTCTGCTAAGCAATTCAGCAAAGCTCACAATACAAATGGCACACAGTAGAAGTATTGAGAGCTTAACAATGCACAGATAAACAGAATAGGCACTGGCCACTTAAATTAAAAAGTCATCATAATTGGGCGCCACTCAAGGGAAAATATTAATTCAAGCTCTAAGAATCAGTGGAAGAATATTGCTCGTTCAACCTGTTGATAATCAAAAATAATTAAATAATAAGCTATAAAGCATTCATTGATAAAGCAAAATATAAAGTAAAGGTAAATACCCCTGACCGTTGGCCCAGTCGCGGACGACTCTGGGGTTGTGGCGCTCATCTCGCTCTATAGGCCAAGGGAGCTGGCGTTTATCCGCAGACAGCTTCTGGGTCATGTGGCCAGCATGACTAAGCTGCTTCTGGCGAACCAGAGCAGCGCATGGAAACACCGTTTACCTTCCCGCCAGAGCGGTACCTATTTATCTACTTGCACTTTGACGTGCTTTCGAACTGCTAGGTTGGCAGGAGCTGGGACCAAACCAAGGGAGCTCACCCCGTCGCAGGGATTCGAACCGCCGACCTTCTGATCGGCAAGCCCTAGGCTCTGTGGTTTAGACCACAGCGCCACCCGTGTCCCCCCAAAGTAAAATATACTGGTTGACAAAAAAAGTAGGATCTAGCAATCAAAATACCAAAAGGTTCTAATTATTGCATATATTAAGGTCATATTTATTCCATATGTCTTACGGGATCCCCATGAGCATCAACAATGCACAAATATAGCCAAACTTTGCATCACATTTGAATCACGCTTTGAAAGGGTATTTTCTCCCATCTTCTTAGGTGGGGCAGGAGAAGGGAACCCCTTATAAATGTAACATATATCTACTAGCCCTTGTTTCATGAAATAGGATCAGGGTTACTAATAAGGAATTTTTTGTGTTATGGCAAAAAGAATAATGTCCTCTGCATTTGTGTATTTGTAACTTGAGTAAGGTGCCCTGATCTGGCAAGCTCAGAGATTAGCAGCATAAACATGAGTACAATTTCTCATGCATTCTTCGGTTCCTGTGTTGGAACTCCATCGTTGCTTCTCTTGCTAAGTTTGTTCTGGGATCTGGCTGCTGTAACGGGTTGGATGAGGGCAAATAAACTGAAACTGAATCCTGATAAGAGATGCTGTAGCTTGGTGGCGTCTGGATCTTGAAAATATGAGAATGACTTGCTCTTGACAGGGTTTCAGGTACATAGTCTGGGGGTGCTCTCTAATACGACCACAACACTTGGCCACAGTGACCCATCCTCAGATAACCTCCCATCCTGGCTTACTAGATTGCATTCAACATAGGGCTGCTCTTGCAGATATCTTAGAAACTGCAGCTGATGCAAAATATATATATATAAATTTTATTTTAAAAAATTATTTATACCCCGCCCATCTGGCTGGGTTTCCCCCAACAGAATATAAAAAACACAATAAAACATCAAACATTAAAAACTTCCCTAAACAGGGCTGCCTTCAGATGTCTTCTAAAAGTCAGATAGTTGTTTATTTCCTTGACATCTGAGGGGAGGGCGTTCCACAGGGCAGGTGCCACTACTGAGAACCCCCTCTGCCTGTTTCCCTGTAACTTCGCTTTTCGCAGTGAGGGAACTGCCAGAAGGCCCTTGGAGCTGGGCCTCAGTGTCTGGGCTGAACGATGGGGGTGGACACTTTTGGGATCGGCGGGCGGCACGGAGGTTGGTGGAGGAACTAGCGGGGATGCTGCAGCTTCCTCCACAACCCCATGCGTCGCATGCCAATCGCAAAAGCAGGCTTGACAGGGAGCCTTCGCTTCATAACACGCACAGACATTTTCCCTTCCGTTTTAGGAGGGGAAAAGTGTGTCTTATGGAGCGAAAAATACGGTAGTTAAAAAGACTTTTGCCTGAGTCTTGGAGTTAGCAGTTGGCATACAGAATAAGGCTTTGGCTGTTGCTCACACTGAGGAGGAGAGTATTAACAGGCCCTTTGCTCGTATCTTGTCTCGTATGTAAATCGTTGCTGCAGATTTAGAGTTTCTGGCCCTTCGAACCCTGGTTCCATTTAAAATATGGATCTTGTTAAAAAGTAATTTTCAGCCAAGGTGCTGCACAGTGCTTTTTTTTTTTTTCGTGTGTGTGTGTGTGTTTTGGGAGTACTCTCATTTTGACTCAAGAAAATCACCATTTTATAGTTCAAATCGGGAAAAATATAATAAATGGACAAAAGTACAAAGATTCACAAAATGTTTAGGCGTATGCGTACCCCTGAGTCCCCCCAGGAAAAAAAGCACTGGTGCTACATAATAGATCTTATTGTTGAAATAGATGACTAGAAAGGTAAAGGTAAAGGATCCCTGAACAGTTAAGTCCAGTCAAAGGTGACTATGGGGTTATGGCGCTCATCTTGCTTTCAGGCCAAGGGAGCCGGCGTTCGTCCACAGATAGCTTTCTGGGTCATGTGGCCAGCATAACTAAACCGCTTCTGGCACAATGGAACACCATAATGGAAACCAGAGCGCACAGAAACGCCGTTTACCTTCCTGTCACAGTGGTACCTATTTATCTACTTGCACTGGCGTGCTTTCAAACTTCTAGGTTGGCAAGAGCTGGAAAAGAGCAACGGGAGCTCACTCCGCCGTGGAGTTTCGAGTAGAGGGCTAGAGAGTCATGGATTGGTTGGACACAGTGGAATGGTGGGAGGAACCAGCTGGGGAACCAGGAAAGAAGGCTCAAAACCCGGGGAGAGGTGGTAGTCGGAAACATCTGAAAGGTACCAGCCTGATGAAGGCTGCTGTAAAGCTTCAAGGATCTCTGGGGAACTTTTGACTTGAATTTCCTGAGATTTTTTTTATCCATGTATTT
Organism: Darevskia mixta; assembly: GCA_034641385.1. NCBI lineage: Eukaryota > Metazoa > Chordata > Lepidosauria > Squamata > Lacertidae > Darevskia > Darevskia mixta. Next base: position 6,963,182 of record JAWWNH010000020.1, read on the forward strand.
CTTTCTATTCAAGAATACATCTACACTATTTCTAAACTGAAAAGGAATCTTTGTTCTGTTATAACTTTGAGTGCAAAAATTATACTATTAAGTACTACCATGATCTTTCAGATTGCGGAGAATCACAGCTGGTAGGCTATGGGACTTCCACCCTGTTACTAACGAGTCCTCTATTTTCTGAACGTGGGCCCTGAACATGAGCGAAGGAGCTTTCAGAAGCAGATCAAAAGGTAGCAAAGCTGAAGGAATAAAAGAAGAAACTGCATGTGAAACTATAACAAACTTTAAATAAGTGCAGAAACGGCAAGAAGTATTTCCATTGTAGTTGCAGGTGTGAAATTACCTGGTCTTGGTCTGGATCCGGGCAGTCCAATATAATCTCTGTAAAACAGAAAGCATATTGATAATAATTTTTCCAACAATAATTGTATTAGAAACTCAACGTGGTATTCCGGGTCTTGTCAGTTTCTGGGTGGGAGGTTGCTACAGAGAGGGCCTTCTCGGTAGTGGCACCCGCCCTGTGGAACCACCAAAAAAGCAAATTTGCTGGGATGTTATTTTGTGAAGCTTTTTTAAAAAATACATGACAAACCTTGATGGTTTTTGGCCCTTGCAAGCAAAGATTTCAGAGGTGCTCATGAAATCTTAAGCGCTGGTAAGGACATCCAGTGTGATTTCAACATCCTGGAAAATATTTCCTAATTTTGAACATTTCTAAGTTTTGCAGTATTGTACAGTCACAGCTTTGGATAACTCAAGATTAAAGCTGGCCAAAGATTTTACATTGCAAGCTTACCTTGCGTTAGTCTGTCTTTCAGAAGCGCTGAAGCTTCGTTTTATAATACCTGTAATGAAAGCACAATTGATATATTCTTAATGCTGGAAATATTTTCAGATGCCAGAAATAGATTCAGTCTCCCAACATTTTTATCCTATCATAGCAACTTTTAAAAGAAACTGGTAATAAAAGATAGCTCTAAAAATAAAGTGAACCAATATGTATGCAGTGCGTAATGATTCACACAGATTCTAAATATCACATTTCAATCAGACTAGTGAACCGTAAGAAAAATTCTACTAGCTTGCCCAAACAGCTGTGTGCAAACCTACTAAATTGCTTTCATTATAAAATGCATTTCTACCCTACTCTTTCAGAAGGATTTTTCAGGCAATAAATGCCTATTTCTTTCCGTCGGTGTCTAAAGAGTCTACTGCAATTTTTACACACCTATCACTTCTTGCAATCTGTTTATTGTTTTTGTAACATTGATACTCAAATAGCACAATATATTATGTTTCTTTTTTATGTCCCCAAAGGAGCTGTCTTTTGGTGTCTATCGTGTCACTGGTACAATTAATGTTAAAGTAACTGTATAATGCTAATGCCCTCTCCTCTATTATATCACCAATTATTTTTTGAAATTTTGATTCTTTTCATAACCATCATTCAATTTATCAAGTACCCACTTTCTTTGTTTAAAACAACTAAAGCAATTATCATCTTTGGTTATTACCTCTCTCCATTATTTTCATATGATTACATTCGGTTGTCTTCTACTAAAGCCGCAAACTTTGCTAATTTATAGAATTTCCAGCCTTAATCTTCCAAAATTTTAGTTAAAATTCAGATTTCTAAATGCAGCAGCTACTGCCAAGTATGGAATAGGCATCATGGAAAAGAAATACAGGATCACAAGTGAAGATATACATGGGAAACAGGAATGGAAGATTTCTGTATGTTACTTTGAACACATCTTATTTTAAGACCACTGCAAGAGGCTTTTGATGGAGGCCTTTAAAAAACACCCAGGAATTATCATCTCATTGTTGAAAATGTGCAAAACCACAAGAGCCAATCTGATGCATGTATGGTGGAAGTGCCTTCATATTAGAAATTAAGAAGTTATACCCATGTGTGGAGCTGGAGGGCACTATCCTGCTCTCCTACTGCAGTTAACAGGTAGCTCTTACAAATTTTCAGTCCCTCTGATTTCCTATTTCCTCTACCAGGTTTCCATTTATTTATTTATTTATTTAATATCAAACATTTCCTACAAGGAGTTGAAGGTGATGTACTTAGTTCTCCCCCATCCCATTTTATCTGCACAACAACCCTGAGGGATAGGTTAGGCTAAGTGAGTGGTCTAAGGTCACCCACCAAGCTTCATTGTTGAGTGGGAATTAGACCCCTGTCTCCCAGGTCCTAATCCAACATTCTAACCACTACACCACTCTGGCTCTGCATTAGAACAACATTCTATATCTAAACAGGTGGCGCTGTGGTCTAAACAACAGAGCCTAGGGCTTGCCGATCAGAAGGTCGGCGGTTCGAATCCCCACGATGGGATGAGCTCCCGTTGTTCGGTCCCAGCTCCTGCCCACCTAGCAGTTTGAAAGCACGTTAAAGTACAAGTTGATAAATAGGTACCGCTCTGGTGGGAAGGTAAACGGCGTTTCCGTGCGCTGCTCTGGTTCGCCAGAAGCGGCTTAGTCATGCTGGCCACATGACCCAGAAACTGTCTGCGGACAAATGCCGGCTCCCTCGGCCTATAGAGCGAGATGAGCGCCGCAACCCCAGAGTCGTCCGCAACTGGACCTAACGGTCAGCGGTACCTTTACCTTTACCTATATCATTTAGTTGTTGCAGCATCACCAAACCATTCTTAAAGTCTAACAACTTCCCAATTTGTCTTACAGTGTGCAATTAGAATAACCTTCATATGAAAAATCGTACCAATACAATGCCAGGTGCAGAAAATAGCAGAGAATATAAGCAAACTAGCAGCCTCCTACCTGGTATGGCTTGGGAATTCTAATAAACCAAAAGATCACTACAGTTTTGAAATTGGCAATTAGAATCAGTGCAGTTGCGAAAGTTTTAGTCCAACCCATCTTGATTCAAAATGGCATCCAAACCTAGATGGAGACCTGCTCCTTGATCTCAGGAACGATAATGTAAAACTAGGTTTTGGTATCTTAATATATGTCCAAATGCGTAGAGAACAAACAACTTCCCAAAATATATAGTGGATGCAAACAAGGATCAGCAAAGGTACCTCAAATTTATCAAGTGAAAGGGCTTGCCTAACTGGAGCAGTATCAGAAAACCAACACTGACAAGCTGTAGCCCAAAACAGAGACCTAATCACAGATCTGGGTAGCCAAACATAATATGGAATAGATAACAGGGATGGGGAACCTGTGGCAAAGAAGATATTAGTGGACTAGAACTCCCATCATCCATGACCACTTGCTGTTTCTGGGGCTGATGGGAGTTGGAATCCAAGGACAACTCGAGGGCAGGAGGAGACACAAGGAATGTACAGGCCCTCTTACATTACGCTTTTGAAGCAGCGTCCAAATATTCTCACATGGGACCGCGTACACCCTTAACTACATTGAAACACCATAAATCAATTTTCAGTTGCTTCAAAACAAGTGAGTCTGGTATGAATAATTTTGTCCACATTCTTCTAATCTGTTTTCATTATACAGACTTTGCTCAGCTGTCTTTAAAACCTAGCTTCAGTGCGAATTAGAAGGTTCTGATGTGACAGACCGGTCAGAAAGAATACATCATCACAATAGTATGGTAACTAACACCTTCAGAGAATCAAGAGCACTGAAGTTCACCTCCATGTTCACAGGTTTTATTTAATGAATTCAGGGCAAGGCGCTTGATCTCATTTGTGTCCTATTGGCTGCTCTCCAAGGTAATCTAGGGCACATTGAATAAAAACAATTTCACAGCACACTCTGAGAAAAAGAGAGACGAGCTAACGAGAAAAAAATGTATCTAAAACATTTATTGTTTGGAAAGCTTCACAGTTGATTGTCAAGAGTTGTACAACTCAAAGTAGAGACACTTAGATTTAGCAATTGTTTTCATTGGCAAACAGAAGGGGGAAAGCATTATTTTTTCTCATTCTTAGCTCTGTTCTATTTGCACTCATTAGTTCTTTTATTGTATCATAAACACAAACAATAAACAACAGCCCTACTTTTCTTCTCCCAGAGGCAGGCACAAATTGTTCCAAGCACTTGAGCATAATCCATAAAGTATGAATAAGTTGCTATTAAATTAGGCGGGGGGGGGGGCGGACCACGACATATTATTTACTCATGAGCTCGAATTTAGTTTTGTCTAGAACCATTTTGTAACCTAGACCAAGTGGCCAGAAATTAATGAGAGGCTGGAAATGGGACAAAAGTGCCTCTGGGCCTATACTGGACCATGTCAGAAGACATTGTGCCCTTCCAACATGTAATGGGGCTTACCCACTTGGTAGCACTGGCATGTGAAAAGACCTAGAAATCAGATGTGTGTGAAATAAAATTTTCGATATCTAGTAGACACCCAAGTAATGATCAAGTTTTCTTACAGTGATCACAAGTTGGTTCAGGGGTGGGAGATATTGGACCATCAAAAGACTGTGTGTGTGTGTGTTCCTTTTCCCATCCCTGAACCCCAAATTTCAGTTCAAAGGAGAAGGCACATTGAAACTTGCAAATAGCAATGCATATTTTTATGGGCTAATCATGTAACATTTAGTTTAGTGCTATCGGTGCGACCGATACTGTGGTAAATACAGAAATTGCACTGCCTGCTACCCATTAAACTTGCAGTATGTTATGGAAAACTATCGAGGAATCCATGTGTGATTGCTTCATTAGATACTCATAAAGCTTTCGATAAAATACGTTGTCAGAGTTATTTGTATCTACTCCTGTTGGACTTTGGCAAACTTAAACTTACCCATCCTGGAGGGGGGTAAATTGGGATTTTATTTTTGTATTTTTTTCCTGTTTTTGTAATTGTTATACAATGGAAATCAGTTAAACTATATTTATTTTAAAAAGTCAAAAAAGGACAGGCTTCTAAACAACACTTAAGTGACACAGTTTGACAAAGGAGTATAAAGGAGGAAGGTTTTTTAATTGCAGAAAGCAGAAGAAAATGACAGGAGGCTATAAAAATCACTCAGTCCTACCATAACAAACTCTAGACAATAGCATACAGTACCTAGTGAGATCCATCAATACGTCAGTGTTCATGTAAAACGCAATCTAAGATGTGTGGTTTTTCTATAATTATTTTCTGAGCCCTACAGTGCTACAGTTCTAGAAATTTTGACTAGAATTAATGAGTTTATAGGTAACTGGTGAGACCTTATTATTTTTGTCAATGTGAGCGAAGAGTCTCAAGCAAAGAGATAGGTGGCATTCAAATAATGTTTTTTTTTAATAAAAAAAACCCTATATAGATCAATGTGGCAATTAAAACTGCATAAGCAAACACTTTATCTGTCACAGCAGGTATTATATCCACTTGATCGGACCTGACGTAAGAGAGAAAGCTGATTGCCTAAAAGGGAGCTGGTGCTTTCTAAAACATTATTACAAAGGTGTAAAGAGGCAGAAGCTGGTATTAAAGACAGTCTATTATTTCTAATTTGGGCAGATAGTTAAATTACCATAAGTATAATTTTTTCTGTATCTAAAAGGGTGGGGAGAGAGCCAAATGTAAGATTATTAATACATCTGAAAAATGTCATTCTGAAAGGAAATTAGTTTGTGTGTGGGAATCCCACAAACGTTAGCTTTAAGTATTCCTAATAGACATTTATATTCATGTGAACATTTTACCTAAGAATGAAATTCCACAAGACCATAATCATCCTAAATTTTTCATATAATATTTATATTCACATATTGTTTCTTTCTACACATTTTTGAGCCTTTTTCTTTTTCTTTGCATCACTTTATTTCTTTATAATTGCAACATTTTCGGAAAGGAAAGGCCATAATCATATTGCAGACCATAGAATCTGGCTTCCATCACTGAACCCACTGCCTCCCTCAGAACTTCAGCTTTCATTTTAAAAAGCAAAACACACTTTTTCTATCCTTCCTTATCTGGGTAGGAAAATCATTAAATACGAAGGCTCAGAAACCCAAAGTAATCTACATGCTCATTCTAAAACCAAGGTTTGGGATTATTTCTACATGACTTTCCACTAACCGATATCTTATTGCTTATTTTTCACATCTTTTGTTGAAAAACAAAGGAGAAAGACCAGAAGCTGTATGCAGTTCTAATTACTTTGTGCTAAATATGCTCTGCCACATTTTGATATCTGGTTGCAGAATTTTCTCAAGTGGAGAATTTTAGACTTTCTAAATAAAAGTGTTCTGAATCTTAATCTAACATCCTGCTGCAACCATGGGACGCAAAGGTCTGTGACTTGGTTTCCCCTCATCTGTCCAGCCTCAGAGATTTGTAGTGCAACACAGATTGAGTTCACCTTGAATTAGAAAAGAGCTGCTGCATTCTTCATCTAATCTTGCATGTTTCTAGGCGGATCAATGCTTCCATGAACAGCATTGCACCATGTGATTTTTTTAAAAAAATCATGCACACAACTTATTAAGACTCTTCCCCCAAATAGTTCCGTTCACTCTGAGGTGTATTCACAGTTCTCAAGCTAAGCTGCATTGGATGTAACACTAAGCACATGGTTTGAAGCTGGCTTGCTTCCCAACATCTGGGGTTAATAACCTGTGGTCTGCATGTGACCTTCAGGCTTTTTTCATGCGAGATAAAAGATCCTGCATTCCTACAACTACCGCTGGTTTTTTCCCTCAGACTCCACCCACATTTGGCTCTGGGTCCGCCCATTATCAGCTGTGGGCCCTGGCTGACTTTTCTTGTGAGTCGCCTTCCCATGTTCTCATGCTCTAAACCATAGCTATGACTAACCCACAGGAAACCAGGTGGGACAATTCTGTGTAGAGTTGAATTTAGATGTACTCACCACTATTAAGTGGTTTCAGGAGGTCACTGGTGCCTTGGGACGGCAAGGCGGGGGGACAGGGCAGGGCGGGGGGAGAGAGAACTGAGTCACAGCATGGACTGGATACAGCTCCAAGTCCATGTTGGGACTAGCTATCTTGTCTGGGCACCCAAAGTTAACACGATCCAACAGTTCAAGTGTCTTTGGAATGTCACAAGACGAGCCTCCGACTACTCAGCCACCACTGTCAGAGAACCACATGCCGAATGAGCCTCAACTCGTCAGAGAGATCCAGGAGGACCCAGAGATCCTGGAGGACAGGAGGAAAGAGAACCCCGCAGGTGAAGGGGGAAGAGAAAGAGATTCTTCCTAGGATGGAAGTGAGCCACAGGAGAGAATTAAAAATTTATCTGGCCAAGCACCAAAAAAAGGTTATCTGTGGTTTTTTGTCGTCGAAATACACTGCAGACGTCTGATCTCCCTGGAGACCTAGAGATGTGATGATAGACTGCTCTGCCTCCTTTCTTTTAGCAAATGTTTTGTGCTACTGGGGAAGTGGTAATTCTGTATTGATTTGTTTTGGATGTTTGTATGTGATGCCAATAAAAGGTTTGATGATGATGACTAACCACTTTTAACCAAGTAAGCTAGGTAGCTGTAAACCGAAGTGAACTTTTCTGATTTTATCCTCCCAGCTACATCAGCAACCAAATTCTAGACAACACTGACATCAGTTTTATCTACACAGACTTACCTGATAGGTATATCTATCAACCACTTTTTTTAAAAAAGGTCTGTATTGCAGGGGCTTGGACTAGATTACCCTCGTGGTCCCTTCCAACTCTGCAATTCTATGAATCTATGTTTCTATGATTGCCAAACATATAATTGTTATAACGGAGTCCAATAGCACACTTCACCTTTTCTATTAGGCCATAGCTTAAATCTTCCCATTATTACAATTTCTTCATATCTGTCCTTGCAATGGCAATGCTGGTGTTATACAAAATGAATACTGTTTCGACATACGAAGCTTGAATTACTACAACGCCATTGTGAATCAGGGCTCATTTCTCAAACCACAACTACCGGTACATACATATTGACCAAGGTCAGCGTTACAGCTCTGCTGGTGCAAGGGCTTTCTGTGTGTGCAACAGAATTTCCTCTTCCTCTCCTGTCCCTTGTGCAGCCTCAAAATCAGCTCAGGAGAGTTGGGGGACCCACCCAAGCAGACTGAGGGGTGGGGCGTGAGGGGAGGAGAAGAAATGGAAGCCTTGCTGTGCCAGAACCCCACTGGCATAGCAATGGATACAACCCTATGTTTTTTAAAAAATAATAATAATAATAAATTATTTATACCCCGCTCTTCCCAGGCAAGACCAGGCTCAGAGCAGCTAACACCCATAAAATCACAACAAAACATACAAAACAATCAATTAAAATGCAAGTTAAAATACGATTTAAAGTTTAAAATGCAGCCTCATTTTTAAGTAGCCCACCAATCAAACCATTAAGGAATGAAACATCAGGGTTAAACTAAAACCAACCCAAAGACCAGGCGGAACAGCTCTGTTTTGCAGGCCCTGTGGAAAGATGCCAAATCCCCCAGGGCCCTAGTCTCTTCTGACAGACCGTTCCACCAAGTCGGGGCCAGTACTGAGAAGGCCACACTGTCTCAACTGTGCCCTGTTTCCATTGGTTTAAATCCAATGGCAGGAAGCTTTTTTGAGTCCAACCCATGGGGAAAGCTTCTTTGGATGCAACCCATTGACTCAAGTGTTCCTGCAGGCATTGGAAATGAGCAGGAAAAGGATGCTACCAGAAACACAGAAGTTCAACCTTGGAATATCTTTGCTCATATGAATTTGCTTCAAAATAAGAGCATTTCCTGTGAGCCAAAAGTGCCTGATGTTGCTCTCCTTCCATCCGAGATGAATACATTTGACTCCCCTGCTGAAAACACTAGACCAGTCATACTTCCACCTATGACTCACATACCTGTGTCAATACATGCTGAGATCCATAAGTAAAAATGTTGGCAATTAGAACTCTTGCTTAAAGGAACTTACCAAATGCTGATTCTTTAAGAGGACTTGAACTAGAACTGCTGGAATTATCTGATACGTCCAGTTCATCATCTAATTCTGAGAAGACATCTGTACATAAAAGCGGAAATAGACCTTTCTATCCAACTCCAAATCAATCATTTTATCTGCATGCCACCTTTCCAAAATCAAAACCGTGCTCAAAGTGGCTTGCAACATGTAAAATAATGACGTAACTACAAACATAGCAAAAGTAACCATAAGCAATAAACAAAACATCAAAAAGTACACTACCAAACTGAACAATTTCCACAGAAATCATAAGATCCAGAATAAAGATATAAAAAATAAGAGCAACAACACACACACCCCACCGAACCCACCCACCCCAGACAATAACCCAGCATGGGGGAAGTACTAAAAATGCTCATTCATCAATACCTTTTTCTGAGTTTTCTAAAGTGCAGTTATCATCCAACAAGGTTAAATCGCAAGTTTTCTCTTCATCTTTTCCAGAAGTTAGATGCAAGTTTTCAGTCAAAAGATCTGTATTTTCAGAAAATTCGCTTTTTAAACTGGCTGCTCCACTGCTACTGCTGCTAAGGCTTGATTTCTCATAATGTTCCTACAAAAGAGAACAGAAATGGTTTCCTTTGACTGTGTGCCTTTGAGAAGTACAACCTGGGTACAGTCTTCAAGCAACACAATTAATTTCCCTCAGTTTCTATTAAGAACCATTAGAAACTCTGCTAGCGTAGAATTGTATACAAAAACAGCTGGTTCAAAACATGTTTCAGATACGCTATATGATCTTGATTACAGATTTTAATCTGTAAGCGAATTAATTCAGCAGATAATCTTGTTGCGTAAAAGCACCTGATTTAGAGAGGTTAAGTTGTTTTTAGATCAATTTCAAATATGATTCACCATTAGCAGGTTGCTTCTGATTTGCTGCTTCTTTAGCTCCTTTTGTTGGATTTTCACAGTAATAGCCTCAGCAATTTAGATCCAACTAAGTAGACGCAGGTAGTGCTGTGGGTTAAACCACAGAGCCTAGGGCTCGCCGATCAGAAGGTTGGCGGTTCGAATCCCCGCGACGGGGTGAGCTCCCGTTGCTCGGTCCCTGCTCCTGCCATCCTAGCAGTTCGAAAGCACGTCAAAGTGCAAGTAGATAAATAGGTACCGCTCCGGCGGGAAGGTAAACGGCATTTCCATGCGCTGCTCTGGTCACATGACCCAGAAGCTGTACGCCGGCTCCCTTGGCCAGTAAAGCGAGACGAGCGCCGCAACCCCAGAGTCGTCCGTGACTGGACCTAACGGTCAGGGGTCCCTTTACCTTTACCCAAGTAGAGGAACATTTGCTCTTTGTGTGTTCTAAACCAATGATACTCCCCACTAATAGAGAGAAATAGAGTTGCAAATGAAGCTTTCACAGTCCTGAGCAATGTTAAATAGAGGGGAACATTTTGGTGGCTGCACACGTGGTATTTCCTCTCTTCAAGCCTGGAGAGCCAGTTAGTCATATTAGATATATGGGTGCATGCTTGGAATCCTGATAACATTATATGACACACCAGTGACAAGCATGGGAGCGGGCCAAGGCACTCCTAGATACACAGTATGTCTGCACTTCCAGTTGGGCAGACTGGTCCAACGGTCCCTTGCATTCACATAACGCTCTATTATATGCGACAATGTAATTGAAGGCATTTGCTTACCTGAGATAATACAGCAAGCTGGTGGTGACATGTGACTGCATTTCGATTGGCCTCCATGAAATATCTCTGGGTACGCCTCCTCTCGCGTTCCAATTTCCTCTCCAAGACAAGCTGGGAGGTTGATAAGCTGTCTAAATACTTCATCATCACATTTGGTATCAAGGAACTGACCTCTACAATGTCAGGGCGACTCTCTGCATCCGGGGTCAAGCACCTATGGGGGGGGGAATCGATTATTTAAACAATCTATGATGGTGACTGCCTACTTGCCTGTAACTGTAATTCTTCGCGTGGTCACCTGTGCATATGCATTCTGCATTCTGTGTATTTTTTAAAAAAATCTAAAGGAAATCAACATTTTGTTTATTCGCCACTGTAAAGCTCTTAAGGATGTTGCTTATTTCTTTGCTTTGTACAGATTTCTTTTTGTGCTACGAATTCAGGAATAATTTCATTTTAGGAATGCCCATAAAAATAATTACCAAGCTCGTTTTAAAATGATCTCTCATAATTAAATCCACCATCGTGTTTCCATTCTTGCACTTCTAAAGCTCATTCCTATCTTCTTCCGTGTTGCTATTTGTTTATATCTTAGGTTAGAACGATGTCAATTGTCAGCAAAGTGATTATTGTGATAACCCGAATGGCATCTCTAGCAAATTACAGTGTCGCACCAAGTAAGTAAATATTAATGGAATCAGCCGATTACATGCTTCTTTTAATACCACCACTTAAGATCACTGCAGATATACTGCAGCCTGTGCTCTGTTTATAATAAGTATGTGAACTTTAGACCTCTTCTCGCTAACTCCCAGTTATGTGACCCTCTCTGCTCCTTTCCTCTATCAGATTTCCTTCCCCTTTCATTCTTGTTCACCTTCCATTCAACTCTTCCCCTCATTGCTGTGAACTTCCGTTTCTTCTTTCTTAGGTCCCTTTTCCCATTACAACGAAATCCCCCTTGTAACATCAGAGCAACTCTGCCAACGGCAGACAGGAGAACCTTGCTCATATAGTAGATAAGAGCAAAAATGCGGCAAGGAAAAGATCAGGTCCTTTGCTTGTGCTAACAGCCAAGGTTTGATCAAGTTCCAATAGGTAAAGGTAAAGGTAAAGGACCCCTGGACGGTTAAGTCCACTCAAAGGTGGGGTTAAGGCACTCATCTTGCTTTCAGGCCGAAGGAGCCGGCGTTTGTCCACAGGCAGCTTTCCAGGTCATGTGGTCAGCATGACTAAACCGCTTCTGGAACAAAGTGACGTAAGCCAGAGTGCACGGAAATGCCATTTACCTTCCCAACGCAGTGGTACCTATTTATCTGCTTGCACTGGCGTGCTTTCAAACTGCTAGGTTGGCAGAAGCTGGGACAGAGCAACGGGAGCTCACTCCATCGCGGGGATTCAAACCGCTGACCTTCCGATCAGAAAGCCCAAGAGGCTCAGTGGTTTAGACCACAGCGCTACCCGCGTCCCTCGTTCCAATAATAATAATAATAATAATAATAATAATAATAATAATAATAATATATTTATACCCCGCCATCTGGCTGGGTTTCCCCAGCCACTCTAGGCGGCTCACAACAGGATATTAAAAACACGATAAAACATCAAACATTAAAAACTTCCCTAATCAGGGCTGCAGTCAGATAGTTGTTTATTTCCTTGACATCGGATGGGAGGGCGTTCCACAGGGTGGGTACCACTACTGAGAAGGCCCTCTGCCTGGTTCCCTATAACCTCGCAGTGAGGGAACCGCCAGAAGGCCCTCGGAACTGGACCTCAGTGTCCGGGCTGAACGATGGGGGTGGAGACGCTCCTTCAGGTATACTGGGCCGAGGCCGTTTAGGGCTTTAAAGGTCAGCACCAACACTTTGAATTTTGCTCGGAAACGTACTGGGAGCCATTGTAGGTCTTTCAAGACCGGTGTTATACGGTCTCAGCAGTTCTTGAGACAGAACTAATTATCGATACAACTAATTCTTCATGTTAGTCCAATGAAGTAGAGAGTCTGTAGTGGCCAGGGGACAGGCTGGGGAAGTGAGGTAAGATGCATCAAGCTGTCAGGGAACCGGGATGTGAGGGGTGGGAGATTCAGGGTAAGTAGCCAGAGGTCCAGCACTGAAGCCATACTTAGATTGACATCATTTACACTTAAAAACCTTCCCCACTGTGATCAAGATGCTGAATTCCATTTAGAAAAAAATGACCATTCAGGACCATCAAGAGAATGAGGATGCACAATGGAATAGCCAGGGGCCGATTTTATTTGTCTCCAATTTACATTCTTATATTATACAAATTAATGAAGAATAAAGCTCTCAATGGCTCCTAGTCTTGAAGGACATATACTACCTCCATGACTGGAGGCACCATGACTCCGAATACTAGTCTCTGGGGCGAAACAGCAAGAGAGAGGTTATTTCCGTATTTCCTGCTTGTGGGCAGGAAATACGTTTGGGCAGGAAATACCATATGTTTGGTTACTGTAGGAAACAAGGTGCTGCACTGATTGGCCTTTGGTCTAATCCAGCAGGACTTAACCCAGCATGTAAGGAACATATCAGACAGAATTCTTCCCTTGTAGGTTCAGTTTTAAACAGAAGCTGGGTAATCACTCAGTGGAAGGTGAACAGAAATCACACAAAAAATCAGAAAGGGTATTTTTCTTCTTTGTATATTATTATGTTATGAACTTTTTTGAAATCATAATTTGGAGATTTGTACTGATGATAATCAATGTGCATTCATGGAAAGCAATCCCAATTAGCTAGTTCCACGCCCACCCGCCCCAATTTTGCCTGAGCACACCTGGGCTCCACACTATATTGTATTAATTTTATGCTTCTCTGTATACTGGGTGCAGCTCAACAGTGCATGAAGTCTACATCCTTGAGGAAAAACAAGGAATGCTTCTCCATTTTATTTATGTATTTATTTCGATAAAACAGCTGGAAGGACCCTTGCTTTGGATGGGTGACAGCAAAGGGGAGAGCATCACAGACTTAATTCAAGCTGCCCCCTAGGTATCGAGAGAGCAGCATACAGGCACCCATACACTTAAGGTGATTTTAAAGCAGTTTTCATGACAGAGCAAATATGATAGGATTCCCTTGAAAAAGACCTATCTGAAATGCATTGAGAACTTTCTAATCCCTTGTTTTCTTTTCTCCATGGAAAAACAGATGGGGGTGGGAGTCCCAATCCAAATTAGGGGCCACATAGCTGCTTTTACCAAAATAGAGGGGGGGAAACATGTATCGTGTTTCCCCGAAAATAAAACACTGTCTTATATTTTTTTCCCTTCAAGAAAACACACTATGGCTTATTTTCGGGGGATGTCTTATTTTAACTCCTCCGCGTCGGTACGCTGCATAGCCACGCCTATCCAGGCCGTCTTAAGGGAGGCGCCGCGTCACTATGTCTTATTTTCAGGGTATGGCTTATTTTGGGGGTATGGCTTATATTGTGCAGGAATTACAGGTTCAAGGCATTACACAATTTCCCTCCCCCTCCCCCCAAACCTACTTTGACTGGCAAAATTTTCAGTGGCATCTCACATTTTTAAATTGTACCATTAGCTCTGTGGCCACATATCCTCTTTACACTTAGAGTAAAATGACCTTTTCCACAAGACACTTACTTTTTAATGACCGCTGAAACCTTTTCAGAATAGGCACCCTCTGGGACTGGCTCATAGGCAGATTCGACTATCTGCAAAATAAATGAATATTTGGCTGACAACAGAAGAAAAATATCATGTTATGGATAAACTAGGTTTCAGTTTGCCTCTTGAACAACATGGCACACAATCAACCTATCTTCACAATGCCCTTGTGGCACATATATACAATGAATTTGACTCATATGCACGTATCACACTCAAAAATATACAAAGCAATTTCCATGCAGAAAGTTCATCCAAAATTCACCATAAACACTAAAGATGATCCTGCCTTAATTCATATATTTTAAAGCTGTTAAGCCAATTTATATGTCCACAAACAGAAAAGCGGGGTACAACTAATATATCAAATCTAGTCAATCAGGAATTTCATGACTGAGACCCACCAATTTCTCTAGTGAGTACCTTTGATTTTCAGTAAAATGTATTCTTTACAGAAACTTATTAAGAACTTGCTTGATTTTGAAGCCGCTGAAATTTGCAGGGTCTTTTTGCTAGTCTAGACTTTGAGGGATTGCAAATACCCCCCAAAAGTGAACACATTATAAAGTTCAGTAATAATAATAGTAACTGATGTGATTGCTTGATGTGAAGTGTGTCTCAATTTAAGGAGATGGATGTGGGGAGACAAGAAAGACATAATAAGACCAATTTGTGAATATAATGTGTCAGAGTCAGGGCAGGGCAGCAGGAAGATCCTTCATAACCTTAATTCAACACTGGGAGTTAGGCTCATTCCCTAGTCTATACCAGTACAGCAACCATCAGAACTGCCTCTCTGGTACTGCTGTAATGTCCATGTGCGATGAGGAAACGCTGCATAAAGGAACATTTTTACTTCAAAAGCATTCATAAAAGGGAAGGGGCATTCATAAAAGTGCATGAACACGCAAAGGTAAATGGCTTCAACTAGCAAACCTGCATACTTTAGTTGCTAAGGAGAGCATGTTGGTGCTGTAAAATGGAGGGTTGAGAGTTGCCATCTGGTAAAGGACGCATCCTGCAGCCCAGACATCAGCCTTCTCGCCATATGGCTCGCTCTTCACAACTTCAGGGCTAGGCAAATAAAAGCAAAATCCAAAAAATCCATAACGGAGATAGAACAGGTCACAATATTATTTTCAGGGAAGAGGCTACTACCTGCCTCACAAATGCATCTTTAGGGGAAATACTAAACAATTCAGAGTTTGCAGAAGGTATCGTTCGCACATCAGAATGTTTACGAATGCTTACAACACAAAACATGACAACTGCGTCTGAGGCTGTGTGCTTACATGTTCATATCTGCCTAAACAGATGCAATCCCCCCCAAAAAAAATCCCTATTTTTTTAATCGTCCAGATGGTATTGCAATATTAAATAAATTGGACTCCACTACAATTTCCTTACATGTGTAAGACATAGCCATGATCCACGCCACTAATCCTTCCTCTAGTCTGCCCACTTTACTACTCTCTCAGCAAATCTCTACCAGAGACATAGGATTAAATAACTTCTAGGAGACTACCGGTAATTATCCAGGTCCAAATTTACCCACTAAGAGGTCTTTATTCCTATTTGTAGGAAATACTGCCTTAACTTCATGCAAGAGGTTGGAACTGATGATCTTCAGATGCATTCCACTTCTGTATTTACTGCTTTCCAGTCAATATCACAAATGCAAATCAATTATTTTTTCCTCCCCCTCCCATCGTTGGCCAAGCTAATGTAATTTAGTCAACTGAAGCCTTAAATCAGTCATTCTTTTCCACCAGCCAATGCCTTTTAAATCAAATAGTGCATGATTTATGTTCATCCCTCCTCCCTAAAACCTTTTTATCAGAATTATTCACATAATTCACATTTCATCTACTTCACTCACCGTTTAAAAAACAGTTTGAAAATTGACAAAGTTCTTATTGATGCCTGTCATGTGCCTGTCTCACAATTTCTAAGGGTTTCCCCCCCTCCCTTCTCCTTCTCCTCCCCCACCCCATACAAAAGGTTCAGAGAAGCAAGCTAATTAAGGATGGTACTGCTATGATCTGTGCTTGGCAAACTGGAGAGGTACAGCTGGCTTTGTTTTCCATAAGGAACATATGGCAACGAAGTTATATGAAATGTACCCTTACAAAAACAAGCCGAGGGGGGAGCAGGAAGCGAGCGAGAGAAGAGTAATACCTTTATTATGACCAACTAAGACAGATATTTAACAGTGAAAAAATGTTCAGGTCTCCAAAAATTCTTCTGGAAGCTGAGCTGAGCATGGTATCCTGAGAGGTACTAGAACAGACACACAATTATGTCAGTCCCTCCTCCCTTTGAAAAATAAAATCTAGCCTTTAACCAGTGGCATAGCATGGGTTGCCAGTGCCTTGGGCCGTGCAGAGAGGGGGTGGGAGGGAGGGAAATTGACGGAGTACACACCTCTTTTTCTAGAAAATTAGCACCAGTTGCAGTCAATCTCTATCTTCATACGACAGAAAATAGTCTTTAGCTTTAAGAGCTTCCTCTCCTGAGTGACCAAAATCAGTATTCTACACACACACAAGTAAATCACTTGTAGCCTTACGGTCCCATTAGGAAAGAAGCCACAATAAGGAATAGCTTAATTCGGACCGACTGAAATGTCCCCAAATAGTAAGCAAACTTTTGAGTTCTCCGGAACAAAGGAGAGAGGATTCTTCAGCAACTGAAGACCTGAAAGCTGAGAGTTCAGATTTTGAGTGGCAAACAGTAGGCTAACTACCTGTGGAGAAAAGCTATGTCAACCTACATCCAAAAGTAAAGAAGCACCTCCACAATTCAGGTGGTGGTGGGATCTCTACAGTGTGAAAACTCTGTACTGAAAGGTTATGTTTAGCACTGGTGTTGCCGTTCCACAAATCTGCAGGCTTTTGAACATCATGAGCGTTTGCCAACTGCCCCCAAGTGGGATCTGCATGGTGGACTGAATTTAGTAATAGAATTCTGCACTACAGTAAAGTGGCCAAGAAGCATGTGATTAACATATGAATTAGGTGTTGGATATTTAAGTCAATTGGATTTTACAAACGCTATATGCACGGTAATTGCAATATTTGCTTTTAAGCTTTCAGCCCAGCACCTTGTATTCAAGCAGGAAGATTCCCACTTCACTAGTATTCTGGTGAAGGTAGATTAGCATATCCTTTGCTAAACTAATAGTTACAGCAAGAACAAAGCCAGATTAGTTGGACATTTTTCAATTTCATTCTTTTCATTTTCTCTAAACAGACTGAGCCGTGCTCTGTGTTTTCTCTGAAAGGACTCCGCATCTGCTCCTCTTACGCAGAAATCGTATTTTTTTTATTTAATAACAAATCTTCTTGAATGCTAAACTCAATCTTAAAATGAGTTTGGCAGTTGAACAAAAAAATTACAGCAGCACAGAAGATAATTTAATCTTCCAAGTATTTTGTTATGGGATCCACGCTTATGAAAATGACTTGGAAATACAGAAGAATGTATATATGTAGTACAAATTACAGAAAGATAGAAAATAAGTTGATATCCTTGGAAATCTACTGTATGTCATAATGCTATTTATAGAACAGGATTTTTTTCCTTACTGATTTGTTTTCATGGAAACCATCATTCTTTAGGCTTAAGCCTTTCCAATTTTATTCTGTTAATACTTTATTACAATATTTACATAAATTTCATTTTAATAAGGCTGTGGAGACAGGTTTCCTCCCCGCTAGATTCCTGATGAGCTAACTGATAGTATGTAACTTGTTTTCAGACTGTCTTACAAGAGATGCTCAACAGTACAGGATTAGCTTGTGTAAATATTAGTTTTCTATGGATGATTCTTTGTGCAAAGGTCATAATAAAAGCAATTACTGTGGGGGTGATATACTGATGATATTAGAGGAATTTGTAAGGCAGGAAAAGTTTTAAGGCTGAAATGGGCTAAGCCCAGATTGAACAGCCTGTGTCGAAGAGTTCAGCCTGCCAAGGAAGAGCTTCCTATCAGAAGGTAAAGGTAAAGGGACCTCTGACCATGAGGTCCAGTCATGACCGACTCTGGGGTTGCGCACTCATCTCGCATTATTGGCCAAAGGAGCCGGCGTACACCTTCTGGGTCATGTGGCCAGCATGGGTCGAACCAGAGCAGCACACGGAAACGCCGTTTACCTTCCCGCCAGAGCGGTTCCTATTTATCTACTTGCACTTTGACGTGCTTTCGAACTGCTAGGTGGGCAGGAGCTGGGACCGAGCAACAGGAGCTCACCCCGTCGCAGGGATTCGAACCGCCGACCTTCTGATCAGCAAGCCCTAGGCTCTGTGGTTTAACCCACAGCGCCACCCTGCTCTCCCACAAAAGGCAGAATTGAAACTGGCCAGATGTTTCTCCTCCATTTCAGATGGGCATGTAGTTTCATTTTCAATTCTGACCTTGCCTTCTACCCTGTACGCTTCATACCTCTGCTGACTGAGAAGCCACACACACACACACAAAGACAAAGAGAAAGAAGAAGTTACTTTGCATTTCTTCCTTTTGCCCTCCCACGTCACGGCGAAAATTCCTTCCCCTCATGCCGCAAGAACACTGCTGTTAATATTATCAAATATTCACTGGAAAATGTGGCTCTCTCAGATTCTTACGTTAAAAGCGAAACCTGAATGCCAAGAGAGCCAATACTTGATTCGCTGCAAATGGTGCTCATTTATTTGTGTTTATGTTGCACTCTGTAAACACTCTGTTTTTGTTGCAATGTGTAAAACAATTTTATTTCACTGCCTTGGCTCAATAAATATTTCTTCTTATTGCTTGCTAAAACAGAGAACTTATAAACTATACCTCCAGAGCCTATAAAATGCAATTATCTCACTTCTATGGGGCCATTAAGTAATTTTTTTGCAGAGTCTACTGTCTGGCAAACAATTCCAAAACATGGGGATGGACAAAGTTCTTTTCTTGGCCCTATAGCAAGAACGTCAGTTTCAAGTGGGTTTGCTTGGTCTGCAGTTGCTTTTTTTCTTAACTAGTCATTCTAGCTGAGAGCCAGAGGATCACACAATTAATTTCTTACAACCAAATGCTCTTTTAGCTTGCTTTTCGGGTCATGGGTCATATTTTGGGCATCACACCTATAATGTATATGGGCTTCTAGATTGCAGGGTTCAGAGTCCCAGATTGATTATGGATGGTAATAATAATAATAATTTTATTATTTATATGCCGTCCATCTGACTGGGTTGCCCCAGGCTTTCTGGGTGGCTTCCAACAAAATATTAAAACATAAAGATCCTCAAACATTAAAAACCTCTCTGTACAGGGCTGCCTTCATATGTCTTCTAAAAGTCAGTTAGAGGTTTATCTCCTTGACATCTGATGGGAGGGCATTCCACAGGGAGGGCGCCACTGCCGAGAAGGCCCTCTGCCTGGTCCCCTGTAACCTCACTTCTCGCAGTGAGGGAACCACCAGAAGGCCCTCAGCGCTGGACCTCAGTGTCCGGGCTGAACAATGAGGGTGGAGACGCTGCTTCAGGTATACTGGGCCGAGGCCGTTTAAGGCTTTAAAGGTAAGCACCAACAATTTGAATTGTGCTCGGAAACGTACTGGGGAGTCAAGAAGAGAAAGTCAATCATCCAAATTTAAAAAAACGTAGTATAAGCACCGACAATTGGGAAACACTTGCCTGCTGGCGCTCTAATTGGAGAACAGCCTTTACCAAAGGTGTCATGGGCTTTGAAGACACTCGAACTCAGGACGAAAGGGAGAAACGTGCTAAGAGGAAGGCACGCTTGGCAAATCCACACCGTGATCAACTCCTGCCCAGAAACCAATGTCCCCACTGTGGAAGGACGTGTGGATCCAGAATTGGCCTCCACAGTCACTTACGGACTCATTGTTAAAACCGTGTTTATGGAAGACAATCTTACTCGGCTACGAGTGATTGCCAAAGAAGAAGGAGATATGGGTAGAATCTCTGGGTCTGTTGTATATAGCTGAGGGAAAGGGAAAGGGTATCTCTTTCTCTCTCAGACCCCTGAGAGAACAACAAATGTTGTATTAAGAATGTCTCTTTTGTCTTTTTAACTAGCGAGAATGAGGTGGGGTAGGGGGACCAGTGTTATGCAAAGCATTCATCTGTAAGACATATTGGCATGCATGTTCCCACCACTTAGTGAGCACCTCATAATAATAATAATTTATTATTTGTACCCCGCCCATCTGGTCGGGTCTCCCCAGCCACTCTGGGCGGCTTCCAACAAATATCAAAATACATTAAAATACACCTCACTATCATGACCACGAGAAAGCCAACTGATAGGACTGAAAGAAGCGAAGAGTCAACAGAGAGAGGCTTCTAAGGAATAAGCAACTAGGAGCCAAGGGAGCCAAGGTGAGGTGAACACTTGGGTCACCTGCACAGCAACAGCCTATTCAGATGACCCCATTTCCACACATATTCCCACCATTCAGTGGGTACGTCGCCAACAATAGTTCAAGTATTTATCACAGTTAAGATGTCTACTGGTACAGCAAACTGACACATTCTTTAAAACATGCTCCGGGAGCAAGCTTATAACCTGCCTGTGAAAGTTCCCAAGTGTGGAAAACCAACTTCTGGTGTTAGGAAAAGCAAGACAATACTGTGCATTAGAATGTACATAACTGGGTGACTTTAATAGAGCTACAAGGGAAGTGGGAATTCGAAGAAGGTTATGCCTCAGAGAATTGAAGGTTCTAATTACTGTTAAAGTAGATACTGTAGTTAATTAGCAAAAAAAAATATGAAGTGTGATAGCATGTCGAGATTTGCCTATTTTCACATGAATTTAGATATATTTAATTCCGTACACTTTAAAATGAGATGGCATGTCATGATATGCTTTACTCAAAAAGAATAAAGAATCCAAACATATCCTAGGAAAATTAATTGTCTGAATCAAACAGTGGCTGCCTATATAAGGGCTACATAATATCTGGGGCCACTAATCACTATTTTAGCAGCAAGTTTGCAGACCTAAAGGACTTTTTTTTTCTTACCAGGAGTAGAGAATAGTTCCGACAACTGAGGTAAGCTTGCTGTTTTCCTGTTTCTGCTTTGCAAGACCAAAGTCAGCTGGAAATAAAATAAAGCAAATTTATTTTCCTTCAACAGGTTCAATTGTTGATTATAGCTGGAGCAAAAAAAGTTCACTCATATTTGATATATTACCCCCACCACCTCATTTATGCATTATCAGGCAACACACAATAATATTTGCTCATCTTCTACTCTTATCTTTGCTCTTTATGAATGACGTAGATGGTTTGCATGTCATGGGAAGCCCATTCATGATTTACTGTGAATGAGTGAGAATGACACACACACACACACACACACACACACACACACACACACACTGCCCTTTCCTTTCCCAAGCTGGAAGGAAAAAAATCTACAGTGCTGACTTAGCATTTATGTATGACTCAGCATTCACAGTTTGGCTTCTCTCCAAAGAAACCACAAGAGCTGGTTCATATGTAGCCAGCACTGTGGCTCGATTCCTCCCAGATTCCTCTGATGTGCAAAGCGGGCCAGTTTTTAGGCGGTAGATGGCTCAATACCAATATATAATGCTTATAGAATTTGTTCGTTCTAATGCTCTTATGCCACCAGCCTGGAAAGGAAACACAGTTTAAATAGAGATCAAAATCCATTTATGAAGATTAGAACTGAACAGATGCCAGCTCAACAACATACCAGCTATAGGCACACTTACTTAAGCAACTTTTGAATTTAATCTAAGCTTTTTTCAGCTACTGTTCTTGGCAGCAGCTGAAAAGAAGCAACTCCCTGAAGCCCAATCCTAGGGTGCAACCTTTGAAAAGGTCACTTAAATATACCATATTTTTCCATGTATAAGACTAGGTTTTTTCCCTAATAAATTATGTCAAAAATTAGGGGGTGTCTTATAAACTGATAGTACCAAGGCCATTTTCTTACATCTGAGCCCCCCAAAATAGGGAGCATCTTATACATGGGGGCATCTTATAGATGGAAAATACAGTATGTTAATTGTCAGTGGACGCTTATGTTTCAACTCTTACCTCAGGGCAAAGTATTGTTATGAGTTTGCAGGTGCCAGACTCCCCAAAATTCCTGGACCCAGTAAGTGTTGGAATTTAATCAAGCCTCCTGAACCCCTGGATCCAGAAAGGGTTAAAATATAAGGCAGGCTAGTTTATATTTGAATGGTCCATCACCCCAGGCTAGCTTCCTCGTGAGGTCATTGCCTGGGGTGATGAACCATTAAGAGAACGAAGGGAAAGGTGATGGACCATTAAGGAAGCAAAAGAGAGGGGAAGATGTGCCAGATTGGAAATGGGTGAGGCACCTCCACCCTCTTTTAGATAGTGAGAAGAACAAAAGGCACAGTTTAGAGCAGGGGTCAGCAACCTTTTTCAGCCGTGGGCCGGTCTACCGTCCCTCAGACCATGTGGTGGGCCGGACTATATTTTGAAAGGGGGGGGAAAGGAACAAATTCCTATGCCCCACAAATAACCCAGAAATGCATTTTAAATAAAAGGACACAGTCTACTCATGTAAAAACACGCTGATTCCCGGACCGTCCGTGGGCCGGATTGAGAAGGCGATTGGGCCGCATCCGGCCCATGGGCCTTAGGTTGCCTACCCCTGGTTTAGAGTTTTAGCATTGGCTGTGATGTGACTTAGAGCAGAAAAGGTTGCAGGCTGCTAAAGGAAACAAGTGGAAAAGCCATAGAAGCAGAGCATGATGCTTGATGTCTGTTTGAACCCAAGGCTGCAGCTATGGGAAAAACAAGACCCATTTGGGGAGTTAATGCTGGGAGCCCCTCCATTATAGACTCAGGTTGTACATATGTGTAAATAAACCATATATCTGTCTCCATATATACAGTAGAGAGCATGGTCTTGTTGTCTGGGCAGCCCAGGGCCTCCATACACACTGCCCAGGCTTGTTCCCTGGAGAGATCACTTCAGCTGCTAACACAGGAGGAGGGGGGGGAAACCACACGGGAGGCAGAGGTTATGAGTTACCAGGCTCTGCAGCCCCAGCTAGAACTGTCATTCCTCAGCAATTTGTTTCTTTTTAAAAAAAAAAAAAATTATTGGTTTTACAATTTTATAAGCACATTACATCTCGGTTAAATTTTTCATGCTTCTCCCCTCTCACCATGGGAAGCCCAAATCCATCCCCCCTCTCACAGAGGTATACCCGTTCATTATATCTTTAACCTTAATAATAATATGTCATAACATTGCTTAGGCCTGACCTTTTCCCAGGCCAGGCAATTCTAATTTCCTCTATTTCTTAACTCAATTGACTCCCTCATGTCCCTCACTATTGATTTCATAATCTATCTTCTTATCAGGTTCATACATCCTCTTTTGAATCATCATCAATTATATTCACTTTTTTAAATCTAAATTCATACCTCGGCATCTAAATACTTTTACATTTCCCCTATGTTCCTTTTCTTTATTCCACTCTTCCTCCCCCTAGTCTCCAAGCAATTAGCCATTTTATTTCCATTACTTAATCATAAAAAAGGTTAATAATCCTTGTACATCACACATGCCATTAGCCATGTCCATATCATTGTCCTTAAAACCAGATAAATGTTCCTTTCCAAAATAAAATAAAGTCTTTCCACAGCAATTTGACCTCACCTCCAGAGGTGCACTCCATTGTCTCTCGAGACTGACGAGTGCCAACAACAATTTGGACAGCTCTTAAAATGCCGTAACCATATTCTGCACAGTGGTTCCTGATATCAAGAAACAAGTTTTCATCTATGTTTGGATGCCATTGGATGCCATTTTGAATCAAGATGGCAGATTGAACCTTTCAAAACTGCATCGATTTTAACCACCGAGTTCAAAATTTCTCTGATTTTGTTTGACCTCCTGAACAATGCTCCATGAAGTTCCGCATGCTAAGATATAAGTTGACATAATACTTCCATGTTCAACTCCCTCCCTCTCAGTATTTACCTCTCTAAGCCTGCAAGCCTATGCACACCTTTTAGAAGTGAGTCCCATGGAGGAAAACTGTGGAACTGACTTCTGAGGAAACAGGCTATGGGGAAAGGGAAATACTATGATATGTGTTTATATGTATTTTACAAATAGAAGGGTAAGAACGACACAACAAACCCTAATTTGCCCCAAGCAGAGGCGGGGTGGGTGGTGGGCAAAGGATGGGACAGAATTGGAAATTTAATATATTGGTTTCCTGCTGGTGTCCAAACCATCAAATGATCCTCCCATTTACTTCAACCTATAGAACAATGACCTATTAGTTAATCCAAGTGCCAAACTTCTAAAAGGTCATTTTAAACTGGACCATGCTCCGTGCCAGGCTTATTTGGTTCTGAAAAGTAAAAAAATGACAAGCTTAGCTCTATTTTTATTTTATTTTTTATTTTATTTTAGACAAAGAAATGGATACTGGACACAAGAAAATGGCACCAGCCCTAGAATCTGTTGTCAGAAGCTACTGCTTCACCTTGTATCATAGCAGAAATGGCCCTGCTAATGCTAAGATTTGTGTTGCTTTGTGATGGTGCCCATTTATGCCTCTTGCCCTGTTATTTCCCCAGTTAATATGCAATTGTAATGCCATAGCTACTACCAGTAGCTGTTTACAAAAAAAAACAAAAACAGATTGAAATAGCATTCTGGCATTCAGTATTAAACACTAAAAAGAAATAAAAACATAAAGAAAACAGGTGTGAGATGGAACCAACTGTACCTCCATCAAAGCAGGTCACTTTGATCAAGTAGCTGTTTCCCACATTCTTTATACAACCACTGGGAATACTATCCTGACTCGAGAAAAGCTTTTTTCACCTGCATCCAATTTAGGGTTTAGATGGATGTAATGCCAGCTTTAGATGTTTAGATCAGTTCAGCTAGAGGTGATGTTTTAAGAGGTTTTAACGCTACCTTGAAGACTCACACACATTCTTCTGCTCTAATACAAGCTTTGTAAAAAAATAAAAATAATGTAGTCTTGCAAGTTTACAGTAGTAGCATAGTACCAAATAAGACAAGGCTGGAGTAACTCCACTGTCTTGCCTTCTCTCCATTTCATTCCATGCTAACGTTTTTCAAGGGCTGTTTTGGGCAGTTGCAAAAGCTATTCCAATCCTCTACTGGAAAAGGTTGAATGAGCAAGAAGATGGGTTACTGAACATAATGCAAGAGCACCATGCAGTGGCTGCCTGTTTTAATGCAGCCTGTCTCATATTTGAACTACTTTTCTAGGAGGTAAAAACTGCACAAACAATAAAATGCCTCCTTGTGACTACTCTGTTACTAGGCAAGTTTTGACAATGTTTCAAATCCACAAATACAATCTGAAGTGATATACAGTGATCCCTCGACTTACGAATGCCCCGACTTCCGTATTTATCGACTTACGAGGGATCAAAGCGGCTGCCGCTTCCGAATTTTTTTGACTTCCGATCGGAAGCCGCGGCTGCTTTAGATAGGGTTTTTTCGACTTGCGAAGATTTTTTCAAGGTACGAATGCGTTCTCCAACGCATTCCTATGGGGACTCGACTTACGATTTTTTCAAGTTCCGACGCTCCTGTCGGAACGGATTACATTCGTAAGTCGAGGGTCCACTGTAATAACACGGAGGACCGTAGGATGGAATGCCCATAACATCTATATAGTGTTAGAATTTGTGTTGCGCAAAATACTGCATCAAGTAATGAGGAGAAAATGCTGCATTTGAAAATTATTGAAAATTACCCACTTTTTCTTCCACTGCCCTCTCTATGACTCAATAAGATCGAGGCTCCTGCTACTAATTCCTCCAACCATTGCCATGGAAGATGACCGCTTGAAATATCTATTGGTGCATGCCAATCCCATAGTCACTCGTGGCGTGGCCATCTATATCTATAGCAACGGGAGCTCACCCCGTCGCGGGGATTCGAACCGCCGACTTTCTGATCGGCAAGCCCTAGGCTCTGTGGTTTAACTCACAGTGCCACCCGCGTCCAATACACAAGATAGCTATTTTATTTTGCTCGTGCAGCATGATTCCATGCCACTTGGTTCCGTTCAGCCAAAGAAATTAAAACTTACAGCTTTCCATCCTGTATAAATTATATCCGGACACCGGCACTTGGTGCCTCTGAAATGTACAGTAAGGAACCTGGCACTCTCCTTTACATCATTCAGCTGTGGAAGAGCACTATTAAAGTGTTACCTTTGGGAGCAAATCTACTAATGAGCAGTCCTCTTTCCTTGCCTTTTCGGGGACTGGAGAGATGCCAGCCAATTATATATACATTACTTAAAAAGAAGATATATTATATAAGCATGAACAGAATCCCTGCGCTAACATTAAGATGATACTAGGAAAATCCTGGAAGAACGAGAGACTGCAAAATGTTTAAAACAGAATAAAAGTTGTGGAAGTTATTCTAGTTTAAAAAGGTAAAAGTAAAGGGACCCCTGACCATTAGGTCCAGTCGTGTCCGACTCTGGGGTTGCGGCACTCATCTCGCTTTATTGCTGAGGGAGCCGGTGTACAGCTTCTGGGTCATGTGGCCAGCATGACAAAGCCGCTTCTGGTGAACCAGAGCAGCGCATGGAAATGCCGTTTACCTTTCCGCCAGAGCGGTTCTTATTTATCTACTTGCACTTTGACGAGCTTTCGAACTGCTAGGTGGGCAGGAGTTTACAAATAAGCAAATGGAGGCATAAAGCTGCCTTCCACAATCTGAAGCCGTCCAGCTTTTCTGGACTACAATTCCTATCAGCCCTAGACGGTATGGCCAATGTTCAGGGATGGTTTTAGTCCAAAACATCTGGAGAGGTCAAGGCTGGGAAATTTAGCCTAAAGCAAATAGCCAGGTTCCATTTTTACTAAGTCTATCCATTTGTTAGGACGTGGGTGGTGCTGTGGTCTAAACCAGTGTTCCCCAACCTTGGGCCTCCAGCTGTTTTCGGACTACAATTCCCATCATCCCTGACCACTGGTCTTGCTAGCGAGGGATGATGGGAGTTGTAGTCCAAAAACAGCTGGAGGCCCAAGGTTGGGGAACACTGGTCTAAACCACTGAGCCTCTTGGGCTTGCCGATCAGAAGGTCGGTGGTTCGAATCCCCGCGATGGGGTGAGCTCCTGTTGCTCAGTCCCTGCTCCTGCCAACCTAGCAGTTTGAAAGCACGTCAAAGTGCAAGTAGATAAATAGGTAACGTTCCGGTGGGAAGGTAAACGGCATTTCCATGCGCTGCTCTGGTTCGCCAGAAGTGGCTTAGTCATGCTGGCCACATGACCCGGAAGCTGTACGCCGGCTCCCTCGGCCGTAAAGCGAGATGAGCGCCGCAACCCCAGAGTTGTCAGCGACTGGACCTAACAGTCAGGGGTCCCTTTACCTTTACCTTTACTACTGCACATGGGCACCTGCTAACACCCTTCATAGTTATCACATATAGAAAATGGCTCTGGGCCATCTCTTCAAATATTGCAAATTGCATCTAACGCAGTGCATATACATATAAAATATCTGCCAGTCATGATGAAGATGTTGCTTAGTTGCTGGAAACCACAGGAGGGGAGGGTGCTGTTATGCTCAAATCCTGCTTGCCAGTTTCCCACAGGCATCTGGTTGTGGCCATTGTGAGAACAAGATGCTAGACTGGATGGGCTACTGGCCGGGTCCAGCAGGCTCTTCTAGTGTTCTTGTGACTGTGCACAGGCAAATAAAGGAGTGCACCGTTTAATACCAGGATGAGGCGCCTTCCACCCTGCAGATGTTGCTGTACTCCCATCAGCCCCAGTCAGAACGGCCAACAATCAGGAATGATGGGAGCTGTAGTCAAACAGCATATAGAGGAGTAGAGATTCCTCACCTCTGGCTTAAAGGGCTAATCAATAGCTCGCAATTTCACAACCTTCACGGAAGAGATTTGATATGTTTATTGGCATCTCAAAGAGTTACATGATTTGCTATGCTCAAAGCACCCTTAATTCTTCCTAATCCAGCCTACTGGGTTTTATGCTGCTCTACATCTCCTGAAGATGCAGAAGACAAGACAGCCATTCCCAAAATGGTTCAATTACAGTTGATGGTTATTTAGCTATTAATGTGATAAAGCCTTGTCTTTCCGAGGTTTGTTGGGGGGGGGGAGGTTGGCTGTAAGTGCACAGTGACTTAAACACATGCTCAGAAGCTCATAATCACACCATTTAATTATTCATGAAGCCTAAATGAGAAATGGAAACATTAAGAAAGCTCATTTGCCCCAAAGGAAACAAAGCTAATGCTTCCCTCCCCCCAAACCCACAGTGCTTATTTGTTCTTCATCTAAGATATCATTATTACAGCACACTAACCTAAATCATGCTACCAACTTTCAGAGACACATGCCCTACTCCAAGCAACAAATTAATTGAATGAAGCATTATTAAATTCCTAACTTGCAACAACAGTGAAGATTACCTCTCTCCATCCTTCTGCCTAATTACTGAGATTCTCTCTCTCTCTCTCTCTCTCTCTCTCTCTCTCTCTCACACACACACACACACACACACACACACACACACACACACACAAAGGGGGAACTTTCATCTCAACAGTATCCACTCCAGGCTGAATGAATAGGGGCTCAGTTGTGTGACATTGAAGGATATGTCAAACAGATATTGAAACAAATTCAATAATGGGTCAATATAACCCACAACTGCTCACCATCCACTTATTCCGTTCCCACTTCAACAACTGTTTGCCAAGTAGCAAATACACTCAACACAAATCTGGCTTCAGTCTGGTTAAATGTTGGACAGTTGGCTCTTTGAAAGTATATTTGACATCAAATGAAGTTGCAACGACATTGAGCCCATTTGAATTATATTCTCCTTATGTTTGGAAGGGGAACAAGGCACTGGCTGTGCCTCTAACCACCAAATCTATGCATCAGTGTGTGTGCATAACATTTAAATAAGGTGTATATATTTGAGCTGATATCATTACTGGATTGTGAATACTGCCCATGTTCAGGCAATCACCTGGATTAAGAAACCAGAATATGAAATACGGAGATGAGCTTGAAGGGAAAAAGCGTCCTGAGAACAGCATTCAAAACACAGAGACATAAATCTACCTCCAAAACAGCTGACCACACTCTGAGGGCATAGACCAATTCCCTCCTGAGAGTGAGGAAATTAATATTGTGATTTTTATTTCTGAGTATTTGGTAAATTTGCTGAATACTGTTGAGTCCAAATACTGTTGTTGGTTTTTTCTTGTTTTTTTTTTGTGTGTGTTTTGTGTTTTGTGTTTTTTTTTTTTTTTTTTTGTATTGGTTTTTTGTGTTCTTTTTTCTTATTTAAAGTATTAAGGAAGTAAGTAAATAAAGAAAGATGTTGCTGAAATGTATTACATGGAATGTAAATGGGATGAACAGTAAGGCTAAGAGAAACAGATTAGAGTGTATACTAAAGAAAGGGAAATGGGATGTGATCTGTTTACAGGAGACACACATACCCCAAAGCCATATAAGAATTTTGGAAAATAGAAGACTGGGGAAAGAGTTTATAACGGCAGGGGTGGAGAAAAAGAGGGGAGTGGTTATATATGTAAACCCATTACTAAAATCACAATTATTGTTTAAAAGTGATGATGGAAGATATATAGGAGTGGAGATCCAAACAGCTGAAAGGAGGATAGTGGTGGTAGGTATATATGCCCCAAATAACAAGAAAAATGAATTTTACAGAGAATTGGAAGAGAAACTTTGGGATTATATGGGAGAGGACATACTTTTTATGGGAGACCAGAATGGGGTAGTATCAAACGAAATGGATAGAACGGACAGAGATAGAACTTCGAATTCAGGGAAACTCCCACTATCTTTTTTCAATTTGACGACCAATCTAAACTTATATGATACCTGGAGGACTAAATATCCAACCACCAAGGATATAACACATTATTCCGAGGTACATAAATCAGGAGGCAGGATTGACGCAATCTGGGCATCAAAGAGGCTGATACTGAATTTAGACAAAGCAGAAATTATAAATAAATCCATTTCAGACCATAACCCGGTTACTGTACATTTGAAATTTAAAAAACGGACGAAAGGGAGATGGAGGTTAAATGAAGAACTATGGAGAGATGATCAAAGAACAGTTAAAATCAAGAATGCGTTAACAGAATTTTTTGAAATAAATGAAAAGCAAGATACAGATAAGATGATAGTTTGGGATGCTAGTAAAGCTTTTATGAGGGGTTTCGGAATTCAACAAATGAAGGAGATCAAGAAAAATAAAGACATGAATATAGCTGAAATAAATAAACAAATAAGAGATAAGGAAAAAGTTTTAGTTCAGAATCCCAAATGTGAGATGACATTACAAAATATAAAAAACCTTCAGTCTCATTTAAACACATTAATAAACAAAGAGGTGGAAAAGAAAATTCTTTGGACCAAACAAAGATATTTTGAGCAGGCAAATAAATCGGGGAGGATGTTAGCGTGGTTAGTCAAGGAGAGACAAATGGAGAAAGTGATTAATAAGATTGTAGAAGAAGGGAGGGAAATCATAGATCCTGAACAAATTAAAGAGAGCTTTAAAGAATATTATAAAAAATTATATAAAAAGGAGGAGGGGGGAGATGAGAATGAAATACAAAATTATTTAAATAAGAATGGGGCACCGAAGATAAATAAGATAGAATGTGATTTGTTAAACTCGGATATAATGTTAGAGGAAGTTGAAGAAGTAATAAATAATATGAAAATGGGTAAGTCGCCTGGCCCAGATGGCATCCCTGTAATTTATTATAAAAGTCTAAAGGAAATAGTAGCCCCTAAATTAAAAACAATTATGAATAAAGCTCTGAAAGAAAGTAAAATTCCGAACTCTTGGCAGGAAGCCTTGATAACCCTCCTCCCTAAAGCGGGGTCAAATTTAGAGTTAACAAAAAATTACAGACCTATTTCGCTTCTTAATATTGATTATAAAATCTACACAGGGGTAATAGCCAATAGATTGAAATCAATTTTGAAAAGAATCATTGGGAAAGACCAAGCAGGATTCCTCCCTGAAAGACAAATAAAGGACAACACCAGAATAATTATTGATTTATTGGAATATGTTGAAATGAATCCAAGTAAAAAAATCGCAATGTTATTAGTTGACGCGGAAAAAGCTTTCGATAGCTTATCTTGGGAGTTCATGATAAAATCATTGGAGAACCTGGGGATAGGGGAGAGAATCCTGAGAGGAATAAAAGCTATATACAAGGAACAAACAGCAAGGATAATTATAAATAATGAAATTACTGAGAGTTTTCCTATAGAAAGAGGGGTTAGACAAGGATGTCCGCTATCTCCTTTGTTATTCATCACAGCGTTAGAATCACTCTTAAATAGAATAAGAGAAGATAAAGACATAATTGGGATAAAAGTTGGGAATTATGAATATAAAGTGAGAGCTTATGCAGATGACGTTATAATTACAGTCGAAACACCAGTTGAAAGCATAAATACAGCATTAGAAAGATTAAAAGAATTTGGAAGACAATCAGGGTTTAAATTAAATAAAGATAAATCCAAATTATTAATTAAGAATTTAACGGAAAAAGAGAAGCAGGAATTGGAAAGAGTAACTAATATAAAGATAGAATCCAAAGTGAAATATTTAGGATTATGTATAACTAATAGGAATACAGATCTATTTAAAAACAATTATGTAAAAAAAGGAAAAGAAGTTAAGGAATTATTGAAAAAATGGGGGAATTTGAAACTGTCATTACTAGGTAGAATTTCAATGGTCAAAATGATTATACTCCCGAAATTTATGTTTCTCTTCCAGACGGCACCCGTAATAATAGGAATAAAATACTTAAAGGACTGTCAGAAAGACCTTGCCAGGTTTATCTGGCAAGGAAAAAAAGCTAGAATTAAATATGAAATAATGATTAATTTCAAAGATAAAGGAGGTTTTGGAGTTCCAGACCTAAAAACATATTATGAGGCAGCTTGTTGGAGTTGGCTGAAGGAGTGGATAGAGCTTGATAATAAAGAATTATTGCAACTAGAGGGATGGGACAAAATTTTTGGCTGGCATGGTTATCTGCTATATGATAAAATTAAATTACATAAAAGGTTCACAAATCATTTGGTAAGAAAATCTTTATTTGATGTATGGGAAAGGACAAAAAAAAGAGTAATTAAAACAACACCATGGTGGGCTTCGCCAATAGAGGCTAACGCTACAATAATAAGTGAACAGGGAAGAAAGTGGCTGACCTATGGAAGTTTAGTAGAAAGGAAAGAAGAAAATCCCAAATTAAAAAATTATGAGGAATTAAAACTGAGCGGTGTAGGATGGCTGGAATTTTTTCAATTAAGAGCAACTTTTGATAAAGATGTCAAAAGTAGGGGGTTTCAAAATAAAATAACAGAGATCGAAGAGGTACTGATGAACAAACAAAAAACCCTTACAAAAATGTATAAAATATTAATTAATGGACAATTTGAAATGGGAATTAAAAGCAAAAATATGAGAAAATGGGAACAAGAGGTGGGACATGTAATAGAATATCAAGATTGGGAGAAATTTTGGACTGAAACAATTAATTTCACAGCGTCATATCAAATAAAAGAAAATTTCTTGAAGATGCACCATAGGTGGTACATGTACCCAGCAAAATTGGCTAAGATGAATAAATCAAGTAATAATAAATGCTGGAGATGTAGTGAAGGAATAGGCTCTTTCTTCCACATGTGGTGGGCCTGTCCAAAAATACAAAAATATTGGAATATGATTCATGAAGAAGTTACCAAACTAACACAGACAACACACAACAAAAGAGTAGAGATGTATTTATTAGGCTTACTAGATGAGAACATCCCAAAGGAAAAAACAAACATCTTTTTATATGCCACAACAGCTGCAAGAAATTTAATAGCGCAACACTGGAAGGAATCATATATTCCTACAAAAAAAGAATGGCAAAATAAATTAGCAGAATATCTGGAACTCGCAAAACTGACTGCAGTGATTAGAGGAAGAACAAATAATGCAATAAGAAATCAGTGGAAGTGTTTCAATGACTATATGAGCAAACAAGGTTCAAGTGGATATTGGCTTTGTTTAGAATAAGAATAGTTAAAAAAAAAAGTTATCTGAATAAAATTATTTATTTACATTGGGTAGAAGAAGCGGGAAATTCAAAAAGACAGAGTAAACATATTTTAGTTACAAAAAATGAAACGTGGTATTTTGCAGTGGAAGTCATTTTTAATTTTCATCTTTATTCTTATTGTTTGTAAAATAAGTTTGAGCTTGCAAGTTATAGGGAACTTCAGATAGAAATTGTCTGAAAGTCCACTTGTATGGTATATTTTCTTCTAGTTTTTCTTTTTTTCTTTTTCTTTTTGCTTTTTTCTTTTGCTTCTTCTTCTATTTCTTTCCTCCTCTTTAGACTGGATAGAAGTATAATTGAAGATCATGTAAGCTGGTTACAGAAAATTTATTGTTTATTTATGGGCTTCCGGTCGGCGCGCCGGAGGGGAAGGTCGGGGGACATGCCGCTGCTGGCATTCCCCGACCCGATCGGCTTAAAGGGGTGCTTGCGACAGCGACGCAGCCCCCGAAACTCCCGGGAGTCTTGATCCCGGGACCCAAGGTCCGGCTGTAGCTCACAACGTCGCCCCAACTCCCGCGGTGGCCACAGTAGAGGCTGCCGTGCGAGACGCGGGGCGACGGAGCTCCAGGACCGCCATTGCCCATCGGGCTGAAGCTGCGAGCCCTTCCCCCCTGAGCGCGCTGATTCCTCCGAAAATGACAGGATTGGAAGAACAAAATGTGAGTACTATTAAAGTGCTGAAGAATTTGGACTAATTTGGTAAAGTACAGGGATGTAATTTACGGAGGTCCGTCCCTTGCTACTGTGGCACTAAATCAGGAACTTTATTGCCGAAGCGGCTGTAATGTTGTGGAGTTTGACAGTGCAACAGAGATTCGATCCTTCTGACACCCCTGATCGGAGGGGCAACTAACTAACACTTCTGACAGCTAAAGGATTTGAATCGGACCTGTTGGACTATATTGCGGAAATTTGGATTTTATATTTGGACTTGGTACGGTTACGAACACTGCATAGCTATGTCTTTGAAAATGGAGGATGATCTTGAAAATGGAGGCTGGAAGAGAGTCCTTGAAAAAATCTGGGAACTGCGATTAGAGTTCCAGATGGAGACGGCAAGACTGAGAGGAGTTGTACTTAACACTGATGTCATGCCAGCTGCACAAAGGAAGGAAGGGGGAGAAATCCCCACCAAGGCCAAGGGCAAGCCTCGCCACAGGAAGATATCTTCCCGGCGCAAGAAACCTGGACTGAAGAAGAGGAGCAATCAAGTGAAATCTACAAAGGACTACTCGTTTCGAGACCAGAGGATTGTAAAGAAGAAAAAGATTTTACTTGACTACTGGAAATTGGAGCAGCCGAGAAGCCAAAGAGAAGATGAAGTCCAAGTGCAAGCAAGCACTTGGCTGTGGACTGGGGAAAGGCGAGGGCAGGGCTGAAGGGTGCAGGTGGGTTACTTAGGATTGATTATATATTTGGTTTTTGAATATTTTTGTCGGACATGGCTTTGAGTTTGGATTATGATAGGGCCTCTCGAAGTTAGGAGCCTGAAGATTAAGGGGAGCCAGAAGGAAACTTATAGATGATCTGGGAGGAAGACGCTGAGGCGAAAATTAAAAAAATGATGTGAAAGGAGAAATGTTATTTTATATGAGTTAGAAGTATGTTTTGAAATTAAGTTTAAGATATGTTTATTGTATCTATGCACCTGAATGGAAGAAATATATTGTATAATGCAGCCACTAGGGAGGTGCGGGGGAAGCCACTATGACTATATTATGTTACCAAGAATGGCCTACCCGGGAGGGTAGGCCGAAGCTAGATAATGATTTGTTTGAGGTCAGGGGAAATAATGAATGGGTTTACCTCTGTGAGAGGGAGGGTAAGATTAAATAACTCCTCATGGTGAGAGGTGAGGAGGGATGAATCCTGACTGAAATGTTATATTGTATGTTTATAAAATTATAAAATTAATAAAAATTATTTTTAAAAAAAGAAAAAAGAAAAAAAGAAAATTTATTGTCTTTTATCTATATCACGTGTTATTTGCACTGTACCGTAACCATTATGTAATATTATGAAAATTCTAATAAAATTTAAAAAAAAAAAAAGAAACCAGAATATGTATAAATTTGGCATGAAGACTCCTTGTTCCCACTTTGTTCCTACCTCCACACGATCAAGGAAAAACCCGAAGGAACATAGTTAACCACATGTGAACTGAGAACTATGTTAAATGGCTTCCCAACAAGCCAGGATTTGGAATCCAAATTCCAACATGATTGAAAACCCTTAACCATGATTCTTAGTTCCATGGTTTAATGTTGGCGTCCAAATCCTGTCTAGTTTGAAAGTCTACCCATAGTTCCCAGTTCTCGCAAAACAGAAAGCCAAAGTTAACTACAGCTTCCTGGTTTGTTTTACTAGTTGTGCAAAGTAAAAGCAGAATACAGAGACAATAAATCTGTGCGTATCCTGGCTTATTAAGTCAGAATTGGATCATCCAAACAGAGCAACTGTCACCCTGAAGTTTTTGGAGAAAGGCCGGCATACTAATTTGAAAAACAAAAATGTGCTGTGGCAAATCTTCGTGCTTATGTGTTCCCTTTTTTTAGAAAACAAAAAGGAAACACCTGGACTAGAAGGGAACCACAAGAGTGTAAAAACAGAACAGAAGCAAGACTGAGAACGATGAACAGAAGGGTTTAAATAATAAAGTAATAACTCAGAAGAAATGTATTAGTTTCCCCATACATAGGAAAGATACAAACAGTATAGTATTGTCTGGAAATAAAAGGTTTGACTTGTAGATATGCATTAGAAATGGTTTGGTGATTTCATTTATTCTGAATTAATTTACTGCAATTCACCATGGAAAGAAATCACTTTCTACTTAAACAGTCCAAGGTTACAAAATTAGAACTTACTGATGGTTACTTTATCCTTATCTCCCAGCATGATGTTGTTTGGCGTGAGGTCTCGATGGACAATTCTTTTCTCTTTGTGCAAATACCGAAGAGCTAAACACAGCTTTACAACAAAGAAAAGTCTTAGCGCAAATGCAAAGCCATATTCACCAGCAATAACCAAGGGGTAGCTTAGAACCTGGGAACGTGAGGAGCAAGCGTCTTACAGGAAGAGTTGCAACTAAACTTTGGAGCACAAAACCATTTAAAAAGCCATTTGCTATAAATTATTATTATTGCGAGAAGTGAGGTTACAGGGAACCAGACAGAGGGCCTTCTCGGTAGTGGCGCCCTCCCTGTGGAACGCCCTTCCAGCAGATGTCAAGGAAATAAGCAGCTATCCTATTTTTAAAAGACATCTGAAGGCAGCCCTGTTTAGGGAAGTTTTTAATATTTGATGCTGTATTGTTTTAACATTTGACTGGAAGCCGCCCAGAGTGGCTGAGGAAACTCGGCCAGATGGGCGGGGTAAAAATAATAAATTATTATTATTATTATTATTATTATTATTATTATTATTATTATAGCTCAACAGTAAAGCTCCTGCTGTGCAAGGCCTCAGGTTCAATCCCTGGCATTTTCAGATTGGGCTGGCAATGTCTGCTACCTGAAAGCTTCACTGACAGGTGTGACGGAAAAGTTTGTTTTTGCTGGGGCAGGTTGGGTCCCCAAGTATATTTCCCCCCCCATGCCAGAAAAGGCTGGATGTATGGCAGCCTCTGATTGGCTGGGGTTTGGGGGGGGGAGTTGAAAAGGAGAGGATTTGGAGAGACAGTTAGTGAGTTTGGGAGGGAGTGTTGGAGGAGGTTTTGGAGTGGGTTGGGACTGAGGTTGGGAGGACAGGTAGGAAGACAGGGAGTGAGAGTTGGTTCTGGGTAGAAACATCCACTCTGGTGAAAATATCACAAGCTAGAGAAAGGAGTCTCTGAGCTTAGTGTGAAGGAAAGTGTGTGGTGTCCTGTAAGAGTAATTAGGCCAGGAATTAACTGGGAGGTTGAGGTTGAGACAGGAGAAATAGAAGCTGTAAAGAGACAGTCTACTTAGGTCTCATTCCTGTCAGGAGGGAAGATATTCTTCTAGTAAGAGAAGACTCCCAAACCAGTGAAACCTTGGGTCTATTACTTGGAGTACCTCCGGAGTAGGGTTGTCTAAGGGGTGTGTAACTGACAGAAAGTACCACCTTGTTAAGAACTGAAGTATTAAGTTAAGTGTGAAACAACTGAGAAAACCTTGTAGTGAAATAACATTGTAAACTGAAGTATCCTAAGTTTTATCCACTCGTGTCATAAACTTGCTTGTTAAATAAAATCATTATTGTTTATTTGAACAAATCCTGCCTGAGACTCCAAATTATTAAGTTTTCCCTCACACAAATCCCCCACAAGATAATCCGAGGTAGTTTGAGGGAATTCGTGGAAGTGGTGTTCTGTGAGGGGGGTGCACTATATTTGAGTGGACGGGCCCAATGGTGCCAGGGGGGGAAAGGGCCGTCACGCAACAGACAACACAGACAATATTGGGCTAATGGACCAATGACATAAGTCAGATTGCTGGGGTCCCATGCACAGCCCTCTTAGCACTGTATCTGGGAGGTGGGCTGGGACAGAGATGGCATTGCTTCTGGTGGAGTCCTATGTTCCTGTGCGTTTCTTAGGAAAGAGAAGGGGTGGTGTGTACTCCAGTCTTGGACAGAAAGCTTTGTCATTTTCACTTCTGCTGACGATCACCAGAATCTTACATTCTCTGCACTGCCTCATCTAAGAAGCTCCGTTGTAATATACTTCAGCACCAGTGACATTTAGTTTATCCCACCTTGGGCGCAATATATCATCAACTGCATAGCGCAGGCAATGTGTACGCACTTTGCAAAGTGCAAAAGGACAGATCCCTGACTGATAAGCAGCGATGAATGACTATCCTAGAAGCAAAAAACAAGACAAAGAAAAGCAACGAAGATACGCGCAGGTCCTTACTTGAATGAATATGTGCCATAGTCTGTCTTCCGTAAACTGTTGCTGCTTCTCCTTCAAAGAATGAAAATGTTCTCCCAGTGGTGCCCCTTCTATGAGCTCCATGACTATGTACAGCCTGTCACCTAGAAGCAACAAAACGAAATAGAAGCAGCAAAACAAAAGGGAACATTTCATTTATGTGCCCAGTGATTGGCCAGGAGGCATTGTCCGGGTATACCTCCTGAGCATTTTGGAATCCAGTCTGACCAATGATTCCTATATAGGCAGACTAAGTGGCTTACCACTACTCTGACAGGAATGTAACAGCAGAGGGATCTGTACCACCAGAGGAAAATGATTAAATGGTTAAACCCTTACAATGGTGCCTTCTCAAAAATCCCTAAAACTGGACTACCAGTACAAAACACTGCGTGGCATTCAGCTGTGGTGCCCCACTTGTGCAAGAGAGATTTACCATTCCTCTCATCCTGGCCCCCTCCCTACAGCCCCCTATGAAGCACCCAAATCTGAATTTAGAATATTCATTTAAACATCCTTAAAATATCAATGACTCCCCTTCTTCTCTTTCCATGGTTCCTTTTGCATATCATAAATCCCTGCGTATTTTACATAAACTAAATCATTCAGTATTCCTTTATTACATCCATCAAAACTTATTTACACTGTTGAATTTATCTTAATGCTGCCAACGTTTTCAAGTGTACACAATTTCCCCCCATATATTCAATAAACATTTTCCAATCTTCTTTAAACGTAGGTTCTTCTTGTTCTCTTATTCTATACGTTAAGTCCGCAAGCTGTGCATATTCCATCAGTTTAACTTGCCGTTCTTCTTTAGTTGGGACCTCGCTCATTTTCCATTACTGGGCTAACAAAATATGGGCCGCAGTAGTGGCATACATAAATAACTAGCAAATCTAAAGCATCCACAACACTGTAAGTTGGGCTATAAGTCTTTGTATGGGCTATACTCAGTGGTTTTTTTTCTAGAAAACTAGGTGCCTGTACTCACCATGAAGTTGTTACAGTAAGTGCCGCACTTCTTAACAACAACAAAAAGAGGTGCCGGTACTGCATACCCTTAAAGAAAGTCCTGGTTATACTCATGGTGGTGAACAAGGTCCAAGTGGAAGCCACCCAGGACTCCAGCCACAGAGATCGGCTCAGAGTTATGAGCCACCTGGAACATCAATGGCATCTGGCCTCTAGCCCAAGGAACACACAGCCTACAGTGTATGTCTCCATCCTTGCAAACATTTGTCTGCATCTTATTCACCTAGGCCAAAATCCTCAACAACCTCTAAAGTAAAGCATGCAGGAAAAATAGAGGATTGTATCCAACATCACTCCTGGTCAGAGTAGATGCATTAAAATTAAAAGACATGACTAACTTGGGTCCACTCATTTACTCTGAACAGGTGTTAGTGGGATACAATGCAGATTTTTATTTCCAGACCTGACATAATCCCAGCTATATACCCTGTTTCTCCTAAAATAAGACATAGCCATAAAATAAGCCGTAGCAGGATTTCTACGCATTTGTGAAATATAAGCCATACTCCGAAAATAAGACATAGTGACGTGGCGCCTCTCCCTTAAGACGGCCTGGATAGGCGTGGCTATGCAGCGTACTGACGCGGAGTGGTTAAAATAAGACATCCCCCAAAAATAAGCCATACTGTGGTTTTTTGAGGGGGAAAAATATAAGACGGTGTCTTATTTTAGGAGAAACACGGTACTGATGCTTCAAGTCTCTCGCCTTCTATTTGAATCGTGACTAAAGCACAATCTTATACATATCTACTCGGAAGTAAGGTTTACTGGGTTAAATGTGGCTTACTC
Source organism: Darevskia mixta (assembly GCA_034641385.1). Taxonomy (NCBI): domain Eukaryota; kingdom Metazoa; phylum Chordata; class Lepidosauria; order Squamata; family Lacertidae; genus Darevskia; species Darevskia mixta. Next base: position 7,003,307 of record JAWWNH010000020.1, read on the forward strand.
CCAGGCAGTGCTAATTTTCTAGAAAAAGAGGTGCTGGAACTCACCATGAACGCCTCCCTTGTTCTCTTATAATGGCAATAGTGCCCACCCACCTGAGATGTACTGGAACTGAGTTCGGTGAGTTCTGGCTGAAAAAAAGCCCTACTCCCAGGTAAGTAGGTATAGGATTGCACCTGAAATCAAATCAATTTTTCCCAGGTCTCCTAATGTGGGGGCTGCAGCTGGAATATAAGCTTCCTGACGACAACAGAAAATACTGGTATATAGATCATTTTCTTTTTGTGGTTATCTTTTTTCCCTTCAATCTTATTATAACAATATACTCGTTATGGAATGTAGCCCTGAAAGTGTATACTTACTTTCTAAGAAGGTTCTGTAATATCGTACGACATTAGGATGATAAAGCTACAATAAAAATAATGTATACAGTTAAGGTTAGATGGAACATCCATTTGTATAATGTCTTCAGAATGTTCCTCTCGGCGGCACTTATGGCAAAGAAAGTTTTAAGACTGTGAGCACCAGCACAGTATCTTGACCTTTGACACTGTGCAGGAATCACTTCTTTATTTAAGATATTGTGGCCAGAATCAGTAAGAGATTACATAACGTCTGCCTTCTCTATACTGCCTATGGAAATACTCTATTCCCCGAAATTGCTCAGTTCTCTTTAGTAAGGTTTTCTCTCCCCTTTTATCGGTATTTGGTCTATTTATGGCCTACTTTGCAGAATGCTTTAAAAAATAATAAGGGTAACTCGAGGGGCCAACTTGAATACAATATTGGGCAGGCCCAGCTAAGCACCGCCCCGCATAATCGATCACATGACATGGTGAAATGGCAACGCCCATCAACTTAGGGAGGTGCAGCCTCCTCAAATATTTCGTTGTCTCCTATGTAAGGGTTGTTCTTTTTCAAGAAAGAGAAATAAAAAAGGTGAGCACAGCAAGCAGAGTTCAATGGTCTCTGTGTGAGAGTGAAATGGACTTCCACTCAGTGCACAAGGGGACCTCACATTCTGCTCCTCCCACCCCACTTGTCACCAACCCCACAATTGACTCTGGGTGATTGCGGGAAAATCTGGATATGTGGGGTCTGCAATAGGGAGAAGAGGGAAGGGTAAAGCTGCAAATACCAATAGTGTTTGCCCAGTGCAACATGGAAAGGACACACAAATTCCTTATGTGAGCATCGCCACACACATACAGTCAATTTCACATTATGTCTTAGATGCCTTTTCATGTATTAGTATGAATCTCGGCAGGAAAAAGGATATGGGAAACTGGTCCTCATAATGCAACCCTAAGCACGTGAAATCCATGAGAATCCAGCTTAATGAATGTATAGCAAGACTTCATGATAGCTAGCTTAATAATGGTCCTTCATGTATGTTCTACGATATTTAGGGGTTAAACTAGGTATTACTTTAATAGGTAAAGGTAAAGGACCCCTGGACGGTTAAGTCCAGCCAAAGGTGACTGGGGTTACAGCGCTCATCTCGCTTTCAGGCCGAGGGAGTCGGCGTTTGTCCACAGACAGCTTTCCAGGTCATGTGGCCAGCATGACTAAACCGCTTCTGGAGCAACGAGACACCGTGACAGAAACCAGAGCGCATGGAAACGCCGTTTACCTTCCCGCCACAGCGGTACCTATTTATCTACTTGCACTGGCATGCTTTTGAACTGCTAGGTTGGCAGGAGCTGGGACAGAGCAACGGGAGCTCACCACATCGTGGGGATTCGAACCACCGATCTTCTGATTGGCAAGCCCAAGAGGCTCAGTGGTTTAGACCACAGCTCCACACACGTCCCATTACTTTAATAGTGCATTGGGATTCTGTGCTCTTTCTTTACAAACCAAAAGCAGCTGTGCAGAGCAGCTATTCCAACCAGGTCCACAATTCAAGGGCGGAATAATTTTTAACACTCTCCCATATCCTGTTTTCCTGCTGAAATTTGCCCCCTGTTAATTACAGCTAGAGGTTATGCGGGGGAAAGCAAATGTAACTGGAAAATATTTCTGTTCCCTAAAGCAGGGGAAATAGGAACCTGAAAAACAAAGCGGCATTGCCACCCTGTCATTACCTGGCGACTGCCAAGTGTTGTAGCATGACATATATTTTTTTTAAAAAATATACTGCGTAGGTAATAGAGCAACTTTTTCGCTTCCGTGGTTCCATTAGGCTACAACTCTTTACACACAGTCCAAAGAACAAACAAGTAAAACGTTTCAACTGGAAAATACGTTGAAATAGCAATTCTATTTCAAAATATGCATTGAAATAAAAGTCATGTTACTTGCAGGCTAGTTCTGATTGAGTTTCAAACTTCACAAGGTGTTCTAACCCAAAAAACAAATTGCTGTTGGTGCATTTTCTTGTTGAGGTTTGATACCTTTATTTTATTTTTTTACTCCTCAAGTCACAGTGTAAAATTACAGTTGCTGGGCTGGCAACTGGGGTCAGGAAATGCTTGGTCTTGCATATGCTCGCACTGAGCATTTGAATTGCCTGAGCACATTTTCTCTGTTGGATCTTTACGTGCCTTCGCCCTGATGGAGATGCATCGCTCTCTAATGTTTACATGAGAATGGATTTCCCCATTTCCTTCAATGGAAAAGTTATCCCCTCCATGTGGACATCTTTGCCATCCAAGGAATGAATGAGGAAGTAACTGGTAGAGCCGAAAGTCAGAAATGCTTAAAAACCATTAAAAATCAATGGTATTTAAGCCGGCAACTGCGCATATAAATCCCACTTCTTCCAGCTTCCTCTGGGTTGGGCTTACCAACTACAGATGCTCATTCAGTTCAACTGGTGTAGGAAACCTTCATAGAAATGGTTGCCACTGATGCCGTTTTATTTTTGTATTTAACACAAGTACAAATAGCACATATCACAGCAATGTATTCAGTATGATATTTAAAAGCATTATTATTACAGGTGTGAAGGTACTTAAAAACAAAACAAAGCATCATCAGTGTAAGCAAGTTACTTTCCAGTTGGCATCCCAAAACCTAAATACCATACCACTTTTTGGAAGAGAACTCCACTGATTTCGATGAAACTTATTCCTGGTATGTTTTGACTCACCTGCTCTTTTATTATAGTTAATTCAGAGACAATGTTCTTCACACTGCTGTCTCTGTCTTTTTTGTCCTTTCCAAATGCTGGGTTATGTAGATTAATTTCTTTCATCGCTAGAAGGTTTTGACCACTGCGTTTCCTAACCTATGTGGGAGTTCAGAACAGCAACAGATAAGGAACAAGATTAAAACAAGCACTATTTGTTCATCAAAACTAACTGTACTGTGTCTATTTTAAGAAACGTCCCTTTTTTTAGCATCTAATAACCAGCTTGAAATTCACTTAAGCCTCCATAGGGCAATCAAAATGTGACACATGAGTATTTGAAAGAAAATAGTAACAGATCTATGCAGAAATCGGGGATCTCTACAGGTAAGCCTTAGCCTACTCAGATGCACTACATCATGGTAGAACAAATACTATTTTGCATTCATATAATGCATTGCAAGTTATTTAAGGTAAAGGTAAAGGTACCCCTGACCATTAGGTCCAGTCGCGGACTCTGGGGTTGCGGCGCTCATCTTGCTCTATAGGCCAAGGGAGCCACTGTTTGTCCGCAGACAGCTTCCGGGTCATGTGGCCAGCATGACTAAGCCGCTTCTGGCGAACCAGAGCAGCGCACGGAAACACCGTTTACCAGAACGGTACCTATTTATCTACTGGCACTTTGATGTGCTTTCAAACTGCTACGTGGGCAGGAGCTGGGACCGAACAACGCAAGCTCACCCCGTCGCGGGGATTCGAACCGCCAACCTTCAGATCGGCAAGCCCTAGTCTCTGTGGTTTAGACCACAGCGCCACCGTGTCCCTGTTTTATTTAAAGTACTTGACCTATATTATAATAATAGGATAATCCTATATAATAATTCCCTAATGTCCCCACGTCCGTGGTGTGTGTCAGTGGAACTGCGCTACTGAGCATGTGCCCCACGGACACAGGGATTGGAGCGCAGAGACTCTATGCAGATGAGACAGTCGGAGGCTGCCAATCGGAAGTGCGGGAGGGGAGGGGCTGCCTCGCCCTGCACTCAAAGAAAGTTGCTGGCGGCCATTTTGTGTGGGTGAGTGATGGGAGTTACACAAGGATTCCTCTCACACGCCCGCCCTAGGCCGACGGCCCTGCCCGGGAGGCGGCCTCCCTCCCTCAGGGGCTCAAAGCAGCCCCCGTCCCGTCCTCGCCATGTCCCTGTACAGGAACTCGGTGTGGTTCGTGAAGGGGCTGGGAGCCAAAAGGGCAAAGAGAGGCGGGGGCTGCCATGGCCGTTTCCACACGGAGTTTGCTTACGGAGGGAAACCGGACGTGGGATTTGAGCCCATTCCCCCTCCTCCGCCGCACGCTTTAGGGACTTTTATGTAACGGGAGGGGCCAGTTTCCCTCACAGCTTCTCTTGGACGCGCCGCAGGATGAGGCCCGGCTGCCTTACCTGAAGGCTGCTGTCCTAATCCCACTTGCCTGAGGGAAATAAGTCCTGTTTTTAAAAATGTTTCACCACACATGTTCTAGCGCCCGTTAATTTAACGGGCTGAACGTCCACTAGTAGGATGATAATAGGAATAATTTATTATTATTAATAATAATTTATGTCAGTAATCTTTACAGGAATCCCATATAATAGCACCGGTATCGCTAGACACACATTGAAGATTTGAGGAAGGGGGCAGGTGCTGAAATATAGCCCTTCTAAGCACCATTTTGCATTTGAATAAAACTGGAGGGAGATCATGTGACAGCCTGGTCCAGAGAAATAGTGGGGCCAGCAGACCAGGGCTCTGTGTAACAATGTACACCAGCATATGGTCCACCTTTACAGTTGGGAAAAGAGTGAAACAAATTTGCAATAACATCACAGGCAAGGGTCAAGTGAAAGTATATAAATGCATGGCAAGATTTGATACATATCCCAAAGTCTATTTACCTTGTAAACACTTCCAAAGGCTCCACTGCCAAGATGGTCCAATATTGCATAATTGCCAATGTATTTCGTAGGTGCTTTGTTCTGATTAATGTCTTCAATGTTTTCCGCAATTTGCTTCACTTCATCCTCCTAGTCATGAAATCATTTAAAAGACTTGTTTTGATTTATGCAATCTTTCGCTAATAGGACATTGATTCAGGCTAACAACATGGGCTTTATATGCTTTAAAGATCACCTTCTCCCTCATTGGTCATTCGCAGAAACCAAGAACCCTTTCGTGGCTATTGTGTTGATGTGTCAGGCTCTGACAGCGAGAGAACAGGGATGAAAGCTGGCTATGCGGTTTATTTGTCGTCTGTCCTAGGGCAGGAGTGGCCAAGCCTTTTTTGCCAAAGGGTCATATCCACCCCTCCAGGCAACACATCCTAGTGGTGGGTGCGGCCAAACGCAGGTGTGGCCACCACAGTCTCAAATGTGCAGTTGACACACAATGGCAGGCACACAAACAGGCACAAAGCACTCCTCCCATGCAAATCAGCTGAGGATGGAGGGCCAGGTGCACAATTTTTGAGGGGGCACAAACCAGGCGCCCCTAGTGTGCTCCTCTCCACCCACCAAGGGTCACATTGGCCAGCCGGGCTCCCCTCTGCAAGGTGGGCAAGTGACTTAGCTTGGCCCCACTTTGCTCTGGTGGGGGTGGGGTTGCTCCAGCAGCGAGGGCTGGGCTGGTCCCCCCCCCCATCTGGTGTGCACACATGTGCCTGCCCTGGGCACCGGCAAATGACGTTACAGCACTGTTGAGGGTTATCACTCCATCTCTGCTCATCAAATGGTCGAAATGACGATCAGGCTACTGGGCTCTGCCCACCCCAATATTTTTGCTTTTGCTAAATTTGGCGGGGTCCTAGAGGATCAGGAATATTTTGAAATTGCTTGGAAGCAACATTCACATTATTTTTGTATATATATATATATGTATTAAGTCTTTTATTGCCACTAATTTTATTGTCACCAATTTTTTTAATTCAATTGTGTGAGTGTAACTGCTGTTCCGGCGTTTTCTGTCTTGTCTTGCTATGAACTTAAAGCTGAAATAAAGTTGATGATGATGATCAGGAATATTGGGGTGGGGGCAGATTCTGCCCCTGTACAGTGGTACCTTGGGTTAAGTATGCTTCAGGTTAAATACGCTTCAGGTTAAGAACTCCGCTAAGAAGAAATCCTGCTCTGGCAGCGCAATGGCAGCAGGAGGTCCCATTAGCTAAAGTGGTGCTTCAGGTTAAGTACGCTTCAGGTTAAGAACAGACCTCCGGAACGAATTAAGTACTTAACCCGAGGTACCACTGTATTGGAGGTTAGCCACCTTTATCCCATAGCCTGCCACCCGCTTCAATTGGAGAGATGCCTAAGCCCACGTGTTTATGAAACTTTTTTTTTTTTTTTGGCAAGATCTCTTCATTAACGATGAATATTTTTAAGATAGGGTAAGCTTAATTTTTTTAGCAGTGTGTTAGTGTGACTAAGGAAGTAAGCCAACGTTTACTACTTACCAGTAATGCATTTAGCTTCGATACCAGCTCTTCATAAGCACTTATCTCCCGAACATAATGCCCAATGTCAATGAAGCTCTCAAACAAGTGTGTAGGGAAGAGTCTACAAAATGCAAAACTATTTATTCATAGAATGCCGCATAAAGTTCACACCCAATTACACTGCGGGGGAAATGTCTAATTTCACTTCGCTGAATAATAATTCTTATTGCTTGACTGGTTTTCTTGGGACAAAATTGTGTTAATAAGGACCACGTGGATTTTAGTGAGATTAAGAAAGGGTGGTCGACATGTGACTCTCCAGATGTTTTTGTTTCCCGACTCTCACCAGGCCCAGTCAGCATGGCCAATGGCAACGGAAGATGGGAGCTGTAGCCCCAACAGAAACAGCTGAAGGAGTGACTGGTTGGATACCCCTGAACTGGTCAGATCCCCTATCTTCAAACCAAATACCATTTAACATTTAAAAATCCTGTAGCTCTTATATAGTACAGTGGTACCTCGGGTTAAGTATGCTTCAGGTTAAGAACTCCACTAAGAACAGAAATCGTGCTCTGGCGGCACAGCGGCAGCAGGAAGTCCCATTAGCTAAAGTGGTGCTTCAGGTTAAGAACGGACCTCCGGAACGAATTAAGTACTTAACCCGAGGTACCACTGTACAGTTATATTCTGCCAGGATAAATTTAATATTAAGGAGTTGTAGCCATTTCAGTAACACAAGAAACAGAACAGATTGTCTACTTTATTGGCTCAGATAGTAGCTTCAGAACAGTCAGCCTTTGAACCCCACAAGAATCGTTTCAAGGGTTGTTTATTCAGAGCAGAAATACAGTCAATGAGCATGACATTCTGCTGATTTGACCTCACTAGAAAGTTGGCCTTGGATTTAGTTTTAGAAACACTGAAAATGATGGAAAAGAAAATACAATGTTTTTAAACAGGAAAGCTGCTACCCCCAATTTCATTTATGCTTCCACTCCAAAAAAAAGTTATATGAATCATGTGATGCAGAAGGCTGATGGAAATACTTCTATGTGCTAAAAGTCCATGGTGAACCCAAAACATCTGAAATATCTGCTCAACATCTGATCACATGAAGGTTCTCTATCTTGAGCCAATAACAAATGTAAGAAAGAGAGAGAGCATTATTTTTAATGCATTATTCGACTGCAATTTTTCCAAACTGATGACTGAGCTATTTTTCTCCTCAATTGAAATTGGAGGTACACTTCACTCCAAAAATAAATATGAATTTCCTTGATCAGGTCCCAGAACAACAGGCATGTTATCTTCTTGTCAGACAAAAATATATCACCAAGGGCAACTGCTCCATGATAAGGAGCATAAACAGGCAAACAAATAAATTACAGTAGTCTTTTTCTTCACAGTCACTCGTGTATTTGATAGAAGCAACATCAACTCATGAGTCAACACCCGGACGCTGTTCCGGTACAATCAGTGTTTCTTCCCACAAAGGGGCTTAATCGTGGAGCTGTACAATGAAGTCTAAGCAGTATATAATCAATGGTTTAGAAAAATGGGACAATCTGTCCCTATATGCATATCTGCCATGGGAAGAACAGAGAGAGGCTTTCCAGCCTTCTATTTGTTAGCCTATTAATGCTCTGGTTAATAATCTCTCCAGGCTTCTTGTCTACCCTAGTCAAGTGAACGAGACAATGATGATGGTTCAGCCATCATCCTCTGTCAGCTACAGCCCAGGATGTGCCATTTAATTCCAGTGCATTCTTAACTCCTCCTTTCTAATGATGATATTACTCAGGTACTCAGAGTGAATGCATTCAGCACCTCAAGTTTACAGCTCCCAGGCATACTTCAAAGTCCCTCTCACTGTACTTATTCTTCTGTAAATCAGTTTCTAACTGCTTCAGTGACATTTGGCAATGTCTGAAATACAAATCCTTTAAAAAAATATAAATGAGCAGATCAATGAAATGTTACTACCCCCAACGCGGAGGTGCCAGAAATGTTTCTAGAAATCTCCATGTGGCAGCTGAACTTTTGAATTGGGCCTTTGCAGATGTCTCTGCAAAGTTACGTTTTCTTTGCAGAGACATCTATGGACAACAATGTCATCCATCTCATTTTCGGTTCCCCCAGCTACGAAACAGTAAATCTAACTAAGACTTAAGCCTAATGCTAAGCATTAACCTGCAGGCTTTTTGTTGTAACTCGAGTGAACATTTCGAGAGCGTAATCTCTTCTAATATTAAATTTGCATACCTTTTGAAGAGATGTCTGTTCCTTTCCATACTGAAAAGGAATCGCAGGGCTCTGAAGGCATAGCACTGGAGAGAAGGAAATGCATACATTAAGGTAATTCTATGCAGAAGCATTACCAACCACATTTGGCTGCTTTTGCCTGAGTAGTCCATGCCTGCAGACTACTAAATAAGCAACTCCTTGTAGCCAAAGAATGTGGCCTAAAAGCCTGATATCTTTCTGAAATAATGGAAGAAAAATATCTTTTATGCTAGAAGTTAGAAAGACATCCATCTTTGTTTCAGTTTAGTGTATGATGGTAAGAACTGTTGCTGCTACCAATATGAATTTGTTGGCACTCCCAGACCTCTATTGGCATTTTAAATCCATGTTTAAAGCAAGCAGCACAAAAATGGCTAATCCTGTAAAAATGTCATAATGATCAAACCAGCTTACTGGATGCATAGATTCAGGACCTTGCCTCAGTGACAAATTATTTAGGTGTCTTACTTCATAAAGTAAAGGGCAGAATTTGAGACTACTGAGATGCCTCATACATTTTCATATATTTCATCTATTTTCTGCATTACATGGTAATGCATTTTTGAAAACGATTGGGACCATATATGCATGCTGTCATGCCATTAAACAACCAGTTGCGGAATCCAGCATGTGGAGAAGGAGAAGGGGCTTCAATGTCATAAATAGTTCCTTGCCTCTCGCACATGTCAAGGAGCCAGCCAGCAAACAAATCACACAGAGTAAATGAAGTTAGCTCTTAATTAGAAGAAGCAAGGCCTGCTCAGAGGAGCCAGGCCTAATGAGCACGTATATATATCTTTTACAATTTAGAATATTCATTTATACAACCTTAAAATATCAATGACTTCCCTTCTTCTCTTTCCATGGTTCATTTTACATAGCATAAATCCCTGCATATTTTATATAAACTAAACAATTCAGTATTCCATTACAGTGGTACCCTGGCTCTCGAATTTAATCCGTTCGATTCCCGGAACAGTTCGAAAAACAAGGTGCAGCTTCCGATTGGCTGCAGGAGCTTCCTGCACTCAATCGGAAGCCGCAGAAGCTGCGTCGGACGTTCGGCTTCCAAAAAACGTTCACAAACCGGAACACTTACTTTGCGATGTTCGGGAGCCGATTTGTTCGACAGCTAAGGCGTTCGACAACCAAGGTACCACTGTATTACTTCCATCAAAACTTATTTACACTGCTGAATTTATCTTAATGCTGCCAACGTTTTCAAGTGTACACAATTCCCCCCCCCCCATATACTCAGTAAACATTTTCCAATCTTCTTTAAACGAAGGTTCTTCTTGTTCTCTTATTCTATATGTTAGATCCGTCTAACTCTTCTGGTCCTGGGAGGGAGGGGAAGGGGAGCTTGTCAAAGCAGGAGGGGGGGGAGAAACCCTGGGTTCTTCCGCAGCCTGCCTCTTTGCCCCCTCCTCTCTAGCTTCTGCTTCTGCCTCCATCGTGTTTCCCCTATTTTAAGACACTGTCTTATATATTTTTTTCCTCAAGAAAATGCACTATGGCTTATTTTGAGGGGATGTCTTATTTTTATTACGTAAGCACGCTTTGGCAAGGCCACGCTCGAGTTCTGGGGCTGCAAAGGACGGGACGGGCGCAGAGCTCTTTGTTTGCTTGCTGGCAGCGGGGGGAGAATCCAAGCTGAGCTTTGAGGAAACGGGCACCAGAGAGACCCACTTTCGCTGGGCGCTCTCTCCTGCTCCTCCTCTGCCGCCTTCCCTCCTCGAAACTTGACAAGAAGCCTTGTTTTCCAAAGGGCCTCTTGGGCGACATGCGGGGCGGCTTGGGGGATTTCGTCCTGGCGGCGAGCAGGGAAAGCCCGTGCCGCCTTCCCTCTCCGCCACGGCGGCCGCCCCGTGCACTCTGCGCCGAGCGGAGTTGGGCGAGTGCGCGGGCGAAGAGACCTTCAGAGTGCCTTTGTCACGCCCGCTGCCCCTTCCTGCGCGCCCTGCTCTGCAGAGTTCCTGAGCGCTGCTTCTGGGGCTGACTGGTTTTGGTGGTGGGACTGGACGCCCAGCCCCGCCTTTTCCTTGGCGCCCTCCAGAACTGCGCCTATCACTATGGCTTATTTTCGGGGTACGGCTTATATTTCACAAATGCAAAAAAATCCTGCTATGGCTTATTTTATGACTACGTCTTAAAATAGGGGAAACAGGGTAATTCTGGATGGTTCTCTGCCACTAAACCCTGCTACCTTTTCAGCTTCTGACACCTCCTCCTCCCAGTCCTCACCCTCTTCTCCCTCTGACTACTCATCATTCTCCCCCCACCCACCCCCCGGGATCTGAGCCTTCTTCCTTTGCAGGTTTCCCAGCTGGTGCCTCCCACTATTCCTCTGGGTCCAGCCAGCCCATGACACCCTGCTTTCCATGGATCTTGCATTCCACCTACCTCCCCATGGCATAGCCCCATGGTTCTCCCCACTTTCGTCTGACCAGTTTGCTCCTCAAAATTCCAAACCGTTTTAGAAGTCGTAATGATTGTACAAAGAATCATAGAATTGCAGAGTTGGAAGGGACCACGAGGGTCATCTAGTCCAACCCCATGCAATGCAGGAATCTTTGTGCCCAACATGGAGCGTCAAGGCAAGCAAATCGGTCAAAAATGCATTCCCATCGCAAAACCTGGTTACACCTTGCTAGGGAGTTTTACAGGACAGAATCTTACATGTCAGGTAGAAAAATTCTGATGTACAGTGTCTTATATTATTCCGTATCAGAGCATATGTATGTGTGCGTGTGATTTGGAGTTTTTAAAGTGTGATGTTTACTGTATGATGTATTTTGTTGTGCAGGAGTATCTAATTGCATTTAAAAATAATACAGAAGTTACCTTACAGAAATACACAATCAACCACCATGTCTCTCTTTTAAGTGCTTAGAGGTTTGCATAGAAAGTTGGAAATAAAGGGGGGAAAGATTACCTGTAATAAATTAGCTTTCACTACATTCCTTTGTTTATTAGGTAAAATCAGCTTTGCTATTGTGTAGACTCCATTTTCCTGAGAAAGCACACATTGAAGAATATACATTCAAAGAACAGTCAAATGTTAAACCATAACTTACACATTGTGAAATTAAAGGCAAATGTTAAGTTCTTGTGAAGGAACCTCTCAACCTATTCAGTAGAAATCAAGTCTGCAGGTCCTCAGTAGAGGAAGACATTGTCCTTTACAGCAGTAGTTCCCAATTAGCTAAGTACTGTGGACTTTTCAAAGGCCGAGTCATGAATTCCCTACCTATGAAAATTTCGATATCTGTGTGGTAGTTCTTGTTATGTGAATGGTGCCAATTGGGAACCCCTGCTTTACGGTATTTATTTATTTGTACCAGTGCTTTTTTTTTTCTAAAAAAAACTGGTGCCGGTACTCACCATGAAGTTGTTACAGTAAGTGCCACACTTTTTAACAACAAAAAAGAGAGGTGCCAGTACTGTGTACCCTTGAGTACCCTCTGGGGGGGAACCCACTGATTTGTACATTTATCTCTCGCCTTTGCTTCAAGGAGCGCTAATGGTTCTCACAGCAACCCAGTGAGGTAGGTCAGGCTGAGAGACTGTGACTGGCTGAGAGTCACCCAGTCAACTTCATGGCCAAGTAGGGATTTGAACCCTGATCTCCCAGGTCCTAGTCTGACTTGCATGTTACAGGCCTCTGAGAAAAACAGATGGGAGCTTAACCACATTTTCCTTATGAGCCTGTGCCTTGCAGCATTCTTAATAGGATCTGTCTGTCTTACTGGGTTTGAGAGTAGCTGACCTCCCCCGTTTTCAGCTCACAAATTCTGCCTCCTGGATTTGCTTTTCCTGCTATTACTCATCCACAAAATACGGTAATCTTCAGCCCTGCCTGTTTGGTGCTGGTAACATCAACCTTATCCTAACTATATTTTTTAGTCTTATTTTTTTTCAACCTTATTCCATTCTCAGCTTGGCTCTTATCATAGCAAGCCCTGCCTTCTTCCAGTTAACCCCACTGTTTCTTTTATACTCCCTGCTCTCTTCTCAAATTTCCTACGAAGCATGGTGCCATCCCTTCTTTGAAAGTTAAATTAAAAGGTTTTTTCATTACTCTTTTTTTTTTTCAAATTCCAAACATTTCTCATCTGTGCAAAAGACACACACAATATCTAAGAACCAACCAAGACATCTGCAAACAAATCTTTTGCATCCACAACCATATTAGAACACAATAAAAAAATAGTAAGTCGATATTAATAAGTATGTTAGGCAACCTCTTACTTGAACGACTTGGTGAGCGTTGGTATCATTCAGGACCAATTCAGTAATTGCAGCACAACAAGCTAAAATAAATCACCACAATTGTTTATATTTTATGGTTCTTTTGAAGTATGATCAATAATGAGGCCTCTACTAAATATATCCATTAGGCTGTTTTCAACTAATTCATGCCAGTAGAAGCCAGGTACCCTGTTTCTCCTAAAATAAGACGTAGCCATAAAATAAGCCGTAGCAGGATTTCTACGCATTTGTGAAATATAAGCCATACCCCGAAAATAAGCCATAGTGACGCGGCGCCTCTCCCTTAAGACGGCCTGGATAGGCGTGGCTATGCAGCGTACCAACACGGAGCGATTAAAATAAGACATCCCCCGAAAATAAGCCATACTGTGTTTTTTTGAGGGGGAAAAATATAAGACGGTGTCTTATTTTAGGAGAAACACGGGTAACAGTTCCTACTAGTACAATGGGGCTTTCCCCCCTCCCTCCCCCCCACTGCATCCAGTGGCGTAGCCAGCCGCTCGGGTGCCTGGTGCGGGGGCATGGTGATCCATGCCCATGGGGGCGGGGTGATCCACCCATGGGAGCAGGGCGAACCTCTCCGACGCTTGGAGCCTCTCCGCAGCCTCCCCCTCAGCTATAGGGCGGCTGAGGGAGAGGCAGTAGGCAGACGCAAGTCCCACGCTGCCATTTCAGACACCACAGAACCTGCAGGTGCCTAAGCCACCACGCCACTCCTAAAAAGTTCCATGAGCCCAATTTTTTTAAAACTCATTTTGTCACCCACCCACCCACTCAGTGATGACACCCAGGGCGACCCGCACCCCCCGCACCTCCCTTCCTCCACCACTGACTGTACCCTCCCCAAATCTGCTCCAAAGGGTTGAAAGGATCCCCAGAGCAGTGTGTGCAGTGGGAGAAGCAGAGGAGAGGCCATTCTGTCGGCGCAGGCAATTCTCCTTTTCCCAAGAACAATCTCATTTGTGCTACATGGAATGCAACCCACTGTTCACAGAAATAAGCAAAAAAAAAAATCCTTCCAGTAGCACCTTAGAGACCAACTAAGTTTGTTCTTGGTATGAGCTTTCGTGTGCATGCACACTTCTTCAGATACACTGAAACAGAAGTCACCAGACCCTTATATATAGTGAGAGGGTGGGGAGGGCTATTACTCAGAAGGGTGGTGGGAATGGGTGATTGATAGGTGAGGTAAACCTGTTGGCGACTGTTAACGACTGCAATTGGTCTAGCAGGAAAAAGCAAGGGGTGAGATGGCTAAAAATAGCTTTGTCATGTATAATGAGATAAGAATCTCACCCCTTCCTTTTCCTGCAAGACAGTGGCTTCTGCATACTTCTGGACTAAACTGGTGCAGAATGGCATGGGGACTCTCTTCTGCGGCTCCGGAAATTGCTTCTGCGCATGCCCAGACGCCGAAAATCGCTTCTGTGCAGGCACGATTTCCGGCGTCTGGGCATGCGCAGAACTGATTTCCAGCACCGTGGACATGCACAGACGCGATTTCCGCCGTCGTGCTGCGCCGGTCCGGCCCTCGGAGGATCTCCGCAGGAGTGATCCAGCCCATGCCCAGTAAGCCTTGCCGACCCCTGACCTAACCTGTTATGGAATCCTGGGGAGAGAATTTTAAAACTTCCTGTCATACTCTGTGGGGTTTTTCTCTCCCCCCCCCACCTTCCTGAAACCTTGCCCCACTGTGCTATAGAAGGCAACAAGACCTGAGCACTTTAATATTCTTTTTCCTCCTAAAATCTCCCTCATCCCACAAACCTCAAATGGCAAGGGCATAGAGCCCTCAACAGAAACCTACTGTGGGCTAATAGTTCGATCTCTGCAAAGTTTTTTGCTCAGGCATCGGTTATTGCATTTAGTGCAAATCATCTCAGGGCAATTCATAAGGTATGCACCTGCTTGAAGGGAAAACGTATTTTCTTGTATCTCATGAGGACTTAAATCTTCCGAGAAGCGAAGCTGCTGGATTCTCCCTGCTGCGTTTGCACTGGATAAACTCCCGATGGAAGAACGATCTGAAAATAGATTTCGCTCCCTGGGAAAGCAAAAAACACAATGCAGTGAAGGCTTTGGCTACATCTATCAACCAGCTGATACTAAGAATCTATTTACTTTTGAATTAAGAACATCAATGCTATATATATCCTTGAGCAGCATGCTAGAACTCATAAGCTAGGAATAACAGTTTAAGTGTGTTATAGAAATGTTATAGAAACTTTTCGCCAGGTATTTTTAGGCTGTTAGATAGCACTGGAAGCAATATGTTAATAATTATTGGTTGTTATATAATAATAATAATAATAATAATAATTTTTTATTTGTACCCCGCCTATCTGGCTGGGTCTCCCCAGCCACTCTGGGCGGCCTCCAACAGGTATTAAAATACATCAAAATATCACATGTTAAAGACTTCCCTAAACAGGGCTGCCTTCAGGTGTTTTCTAAATGTCATGTAGTTGTTGATCCCTTTAACCTCTGCTGGGAGGGCGTTCCACAGGGCGGGCGCCACTACCGAGAAGGCCCTCTGCCTGGTTCCCTGTAGCTTTGCTTCTCGCAGTGAGGGAACCGACAGAAGGCCCTCGGCACTGGATCTCAGTGTCCGGGCAGAACGATGGGGGTGGAGACACTCCTTCAGGTATACAGGACTGAGGCTGTTTAGGGAATTAAAGGTCAGCACCAACACTTTGAATTGTGCTCGGAAACGTACTGGGAGCCAATGTAGATCTCTCAGGACTGGTGTTATGTGGTCCCGGCAGCCACTTCCAGTCACGAGTCTAACTGCCGCATTCTGGATTAATTGTAGTTTCCGGGTCACCTTCAAAGGTAGCCCCACGTAACAGGGGTGCCAACTTGAATAAACTATGGGGGGGGCAGGTCCCCTGCCTAATTGATCACGACACAGTGCACACATACCATTTGAATGGCAATGCCCATCAACCGGGGCGGGGGGCTCAAATATTTTATTGGGGGGAGCGACGGGACTTCAGCCCCTAGGAGTTGGCTCCTATGGTTTCTATATTATAGAGAATGTTTTTTTAAATAAAAAAGAACCTTCAAGAACATAAGAAGAGTCCTGCTGGATTAGGCCAATAACCCACATAGTTCAGCATCCTGACATCTGCAAGCAGGACCTAAATGCTTTTCAAATATTTCCTCCTCCTCCTCCACATTATTATTATTATTATTATTATTATTATTATTATTATTAAAGCAAAAGAAAGAGAAAAACATGAACTTGCAATTCTCAAGAAGCTAAGCTCCAGGTTTACATGGAAGATGTGGTTAGAGGATTAAGGTTAGAGGATCTCTATTCACATGTTCAACATAGCAGAAGGGAACCGTTGCAGGTTTACTTCTGTGTACGTTCTGCAGTGAGAAGTTCACCCACGGTGGATTTCAGCACCGTGCTTCAAAAAAGCTGCCGCCGCCAATCTATTGTTTATCCAGCAATCGCTACACATTTTTGAAAGTCACATCTGGCGTTCTTAAGGCTTTGCACTCAGAGAAATCTTCCAACAGAGCCATATTACTAGAAATCTAAAGCCTTGGCTTTGTGGGTATCCATTTCCATATACATTTGAGCAGGCAATCCTGCTCTGGCAATAAATGTTCTATTTAAAAATATAACTGCAGCCGAGGTGGAAATACTAAAGCACTTAAAATAAATTGCCTATAGGCAGCCTCATTCCTGATGACCTCAGAAACCTACCCTTGTAAAATATGCAGGAGTTGCTTGATACCGCCCCAAATACGAATTTCCACACTGGTATCAGGATCTTCACAAACCTGGACTAGAATCCAGACTACACTCCACAGCAGCTTTAAGTGATCTGAATGGAGCAAACTGAGCAGGATTGGGACACCTTCGTACAACTTGACTTGCTCTTTGACATGAGATTCTACACAGAGAAGACGGAGCAACTCAGCTGTCAGCCTGCAAGGAAACCAAGAAATCGTAATCATCTAAACAGTTAAGTCTGCCTGTTAGATTATCCAGATAACTGAATAGCTCTGCATTTATCCATTGTAACACAATAAAGTTACACAAAGTGTCTCCTAGGTTGCTATAAACAATATCCTAAAATTAAACCTACATGCTGTATCATCAGTCACACATTTAAAAATATACAGTGGTACCTCTACTTACGGACGCGATCCATTCTGGGGTGCCGTTCGCACCCCGAAAAGTCCGTAAGTAGAGCGCCGCTTCTGCGTGTGCGCATGATGCAATAGAGCGCTTCTGTGCATGCATAAAGCACGCAGAGCGCTCCTGCGCATGTGCGAGCACGCAGAATGCTCCTGCGCATGCGTGCGCACCGAAACCCGGAAGTATACACTTCCGGGTTTGCCGCATTCGCAACCCGAAAATCCGCAACATTTACCTTCTTATTGGGCTATTGTTTTTATTTTGATCTTATATAGTGTTGTTTTTTTTGTGAACCCCCCTGAAACCTCCGGGTATAGGGCAGTATATAAATTCAATCAACTAATCAATCAATCAATAAAGGTGTGTGAAAGCAGGAGATTGGGTTAGCAATGCCCAAATTTAACTTGTCCAAAATAATTCAGCCCTTGAAAAGGGTTAGCCATACCTGGCCGTGGTGTATTAAATCTTAGGGTGCTTTTACATGCAAGGTGTCAGGGATCTGACCTCGCGCAAGGCTCTTGAGACGGGGAAGGAGGGATGGAGGGAAATGCAGCCTCTCCTGGGAAGCGGTTCTGAGTCCAGTGGGGATAGTAAGGAAAGCCCCAGTGGTGAGGAGCAGGAACTGCCAGGCAGTGCGGTGGAGCTGAGGGTCAGAGATGCTGACAGAGCTTCAGCACCACCTGAGTGGTCTAAGAAGCAAAGCGGGCAGCTACTTCCGTCGCCCCAAATGCGTAAGGGGGGGGGAAGCGTAAGGAAAGGAGGCGACGCTTTGGTATTCCCAAGCTTCTATGTTGGGGGAGGAACCGGCGAAAGCCACTCCCAGATTCTGGAACCGACTCAAGCGGCCATGAATCTTAAATGCTCCGATGTACATAGCTTGTAAATAAAGTATTAGCTTTAGAAGAACAGATGTTTCTGGCTCTTTACTCTCTAGGAGACAACCCCGAGCCCTTACACAAGGTATAACTGATCTTTCTCTGATGCTATTTCTGGGACCCTTTATTAATTGTTCATGGGGGGGGGCAGGAGGCATTTGTAATACAAATGAGCTTTCTAAGCTGACCAAAGTGAGCTTGAGCAAGATATGGGAATTCACTCAAAGAATGCAAAAGCATGGAGAAGCATGCACTGGCCTTGTAAGCACACATTCCAATCAACCTTTGCATTGCTTCAGTTTCAGAATTACTATCCCTCTCTACCGAGAAAACTGTCTTCCTAAAAAATGCCATATTTGGAAATCTCATATTTTCTACTTTACAAGTAGAAAGCATGTGGCTGGAGAGAGAGAATGGTTAGCATGAGCTAAGTGACTGGAAACCCTGAACAGAAAAAGATGGGCTGAAATTAATTCAGCATCCTACCTTTTAGAAAGCAAGTCATATTCATGCAATATCACCAACAGATTCTCCACAACATTAAGCTCGCTTATTTTCTCTCGGCATCCGGGACTAAAATGGAAAATTATGAACGTGTTATTTTTTCCCCAGTTGCACTGTAGCAGCATATCATTCATGGCATTTCTATGAATGGAAATTTCCTGCAGTATGAGAATGAACCCTAGGTATGGAATTTGAACCTTGCCATCATTTAAACGAATGCAAGTCTCAGTTATAAACATGAAAACATAGTACTAATAAGAATAAGAATCTGCATGCAACCAACCCTCAAAATCTAGCCGAAAGAAAATAAGTTTCACACTGTTCCCCGAGATGGCAGGCTTGGCATTTGGAAAAACTGCAAGAAGAAATATTCTTGTCTAGCTGCTCTAGACATGGTCCTGACATTCAAACACAGTGCATCTGGTGGTATTGTTAAAAGTGGGCTCAGCCACTCCTAGGGCTCAGGTTTTAAAATGTTAACACCTCCAACCATGAATTGTGCTCCAAGGGTAAAAGAAATCCAATACACATTCCGGAGAATTGAGATAATGGCACCCCTTTTATTACATCAGCATCCGATCCCAGGTAATTGTAACAACCAATTACTGCTGCTGGAAAGATTTTGCATTCCATTGCAATCTAACTCCAACTTCTATAGACGGTTTGCATTCTCTCCTTTACATCCATGCGCTACAACTCTGACAACCAAGAATCAAACAATAATAAATGTGTGATCTGAAGCAGCATACATAGTTTACAGAATGGAAAGCAAAAATGTAAACACGGCCAATATTAGGAGGCGGGGAACTCAGGCCCAGGGTCCATATACAGTCCCTCCAGACCAGCTCGTGGGCCGGTTAAATGACCCCCGTGGGCCGCTTGTGGCCCATGGGCCTTAGGTTGCCGACCCCTGCTCCAGACCTCTCTGTTCAGCCCTCAGGACAATGCCCAGGCCACACACACCTAGACAGTGCCGGATTTACGTATAAGCTAAACAAGCTATAGCTGAGGGCCCCACTCTCTTGAGGGCCCCCCAAAAAATTAAAGGGGGGGGGAAAACTGGATGTACATTTCCAAAATATAAGATAAAAAAACAAATAAAATAAAACCTACATACAGCAACAGAGTTTTGTGTTGTATAGGCTCCTATGATGTAAGTAGTGGCCCCCGCCTGCCAGCCTGCTCCCTAAAATATCACTGGTTTGCTCATTTCTATATATAGGGTGCCTACATTCTGCAAGTGCAAATGGCTTTAGATACCTATTAGGTCCATAAATTACCATATAGCATATATTCAACACAAAAAACAGTGACAATTTGTTGTTGACAAAGGACAGCTGGACATATAAAGGGCCCATTACCTTCAGTAGCTTAGGGCCTCATCAAACCTAAATCCGGCCCTGCACCCAGATATTCCCCTCACAGGCCTTGCTCTGCCTTCTGTGCTAGCAATTTTATCAAAGTGGAATACGTCCTTAAACTGTGATAAATCACTTTTGCTTGCATGGATAATGAGTAGCAGGTGCCTGGCCACACCCACTGCTGATACGTAGTCCCTAGAAAGTTGTCCATGATGGAAAGCAGTCCTCCTCAGGCTTAACAAAGTCCCCCACATCTGACCTATAACTTAATGTTTGCAAGATAAGGGGAATAAAGCTTGACTGTCAATATTTTGCTCTTGTTGAACTTGAATGATCCATTCCCCACACACACACCCCAAAAAAGAAAAAAAGCTGAGGTAAAATGCAAGGGACAAATCTAAGCACCCTAGACGGAAGCTTACCTTTCTGCCAAGCTAGTGAGGGCAAGCAATGCACCTAGCAGGACGTTGTTTTCTCTAGCTCCAAGTAAGTTGATCAGAGTCTGCAAAAATAATTGTTAGACAATTAAAAGACAGGCAAAATGCCTGTTTAGCCGTAATAAGAAGAGTTTGGATTTGATATCCTGCTTTATCACTACCCGAAGGAGTCTCAAACCGGCTAACATTCTCCTTTCCCTTCCTCCCCCACAACAAACACTCTGTGAGGTGAGTGGGGCTGAGAGACTTCAGAGAAGTGTGACTAGCCCAAGGTCACCCAGCAGCTGCATGTGGAGGAGCGGAGACGCAAACCCAGTTCACCAGATTACGAGTCCACTGCTCTTAACCACTACACCACTACTTTAAAGAAAACAAACACTACTTTAAAGAAAAGAGAAGAAAAGATGCAGCTTACTTATCACATTTTTAGATTGTAAGCCTGAAGGACTCTTGATTTGAAAGCTGCTCTGGGCACTGGCAGAGGAAGAGGGGTGCAGGGGGAGTGTACTGCTCCCGGCAGCGCAATCCCGGTGGGGTGCCATCGCGGCTGCTCCCCCACCCGGGCTGGGTGCCACGCCCCTGTGGGCAGTGTGCCACGTCCCCAGAATATGTGTCATGCCCCTGCGGGCGGCGCACCACGCCCCCAGGATGCGCACCACCCCCCTGCGGGTGGCACGCCACGCCCCCGCCTGCTCTCCGTCCCCATCCCCGTCCCCCCGGTGCCGGAGCATGAAGCTCCGCCACTGGCTCTGGGAGCCTTTTTTGGCCAAAGAGCAGGGCAAAAATCCTTTACATAAATAAATAATAAACCGCTTCTTGTTATCTCTGTCTATCGGGAATAAGTTCTTAACTCTTCTCAGTGTGCCAACAAAAGTAAAATGTCAACATGATTTGGATCTACATTTGTAAATGCCAAGGTTAGTTGTCTGATGATTTAGGAGCCAGGGTCTAGAGGCAGAGAAGGGATGGATAGGAGCCAACCATTTGAATCTGCATCCTGATAAGGCGCTCTCTCGGTCAACCAGCTACTTAATTGATTCACCACTTTCAATGCTGACAATTCAAAATTGCATAGGAACGATCAGAAGGACTTTGTGCCATTTTAAGGACACAAAACAGCCATTAAAAACCCTGATTACGTAGAAGTGATTGTTCACTTACTTTATGTGCTCCGCTGGCTGTTACCCATTCTCTTTGATCTTTAACAGCCGATAGTTTTTGAAAAATATCTACAAAGAGAATTAAACAGAAAAAGTTTTATCACGGGGTTGGGAGGCAGAGGGGGTGGAAGAGGACAGCTTCTAAAAAGCAACTTTCCTTCAAAAGTTAATAGATTCTGCGGCATGATTAAAAAAAGTACACACCAAAATAAGTGGAGATGCCTTGAAATTAAAGAATTGCAATTGTATCAAAACAAGAGCCAGTTTTTTAGGTCTGCTTATTCGTTGTTACTTCCTGTTTGACTGCAACAGCTTAGCACTACATTTCTAGAACATTTTGACAAGCATTTATTTCATATACTGTACACATCCCCACTTCATCCTAGAAGAAATATAATCAGAAGAGAAACACAGACGTGCTTATGGATTGTCTGTATAGACTCTAAATAAAAAGTAGTTTAGATCTACAGGTGTTTCTTTCTTCTTGCTGTGTGATGCTAGAAGACTTGTGTGCACTTTTCAGATGCAGAGAGGCACTCTGGAGATGAAGGGACATGCCATTCCAGAGACGTGCCTACTGCATAGCTGTCAACCCTCCCTTTTGTTGCGGGAAACTCCCTTATTCCAATGCCGTTTCCCGCTGCTATCCCGGATTGTTGATATCCCTTAAATTTCCCAGATTTCAAAGGAAGCAGCTCCTCTCCCTCCCTGCCAGCCAGGGAGGCTCCTCAGCTGCGTTGCTCGGCTGCCAATAAGGAGTCTGAGACCAACTGGGGGCGGAGCTTGCATGCCTTGTGCAGCCAGACCCTCACGCCCAACCACACAGACAGCCTGCCTGCCGTCTATGCGCTTGCTCTTTCGCTCACCCGTACGTGTGCAGCTTCTGGAGTGCAGGGTGGCGAGGCTACTTGGTGTCATTGCACCGCCCTCGTGGCATCCCTTATTTTCAAATCCAAAAGTTTGGGGGGGAAATCCCTTATTTTCAAATCCGAAAGTTGACAGCTATGGCCTACTGGGAGACGCTCAGAGGTCCGGGGGGTCGCTGTTTCCCCCAGAGCATTTTCCCAACAATATAACCACAGGGGATATATAATTGATATATAACCAGCACTTACATGTCATGTTGACCAATTTGTCTATATTATGATGCTCTTCTCCATAGCAAAGGTAGTCAATTGCTACCGTTTCCATATACTGTAGGTGGGGGGAAAAACATTGTAAAATTGTTGGTGGAAAGTTACATGGATCTAAATCTTAAAAAAAGAAGTGCATCCATGAGACCAGCAGATGGCAAACTTGTACCACAATTCACTGCAGAAGGTTATCACAAAAAATAAACACACTATTCTGGAAATAGAACAAAGTTACTTCAAGAGGGCTTTTTCATGCAAGAAGCTGTAGGGTCCAGCTACAGTTCCTTGGCCACATGTTCGTTAACTGGGAAAGGGCTGCAGCTTGGTGGCTGGACACACGCTCCACGCAGAAAAGGTCCTAGGTTGCATTCCTGACACTGTCATGTACAGCTGAGAAAATACACTTCTGTGAAGCATTGGAGAGTTGCTGCTCTAAGTGTAGGCCAAGGGTTGGGACCTCAAAAAGCTGCTGGACTCCCATTAACTCCCATTAACCACAGTTAGCATGGCCAGTGGAGGGTGTCGTTTGCAGTCCAGCAACATCTCTGCATATAGAAAACGGGTCAAGACACCTCTTTTTAATTTGGTCTATACATTAAAAAAAAACTGAGTTGCTTTTTTTTTTTAAGCAGTGCTTTGTGGGAATTTTTCAGACGTTGCTTTTATTATTTTCTTTTATGTGTGAGTGTGTGGTAATTTTTATTAGTTTTCAATTACAATCCTATATAATAAAGAGCCTGTGTCCCTCCGTAGCTTTCCGTCCGTCAGTGGAAATCGCAACTGCGCGTGCGCTCCACTGACACACGGATTGGAAGACGCAGACCAATAGGAGCGGGGGCAGCGGCGCAACGCGCCGCTTCCCGCAGCCTCCTGCTGTCGGCCATCTTCAGCGGACCTTTCCGCTGTAGGAGCGGGGGTGCCGACGCTCCCTCCGCCCGGGACAGGGGTTGCTCCGCCGCCACCGCCGCCCGCCCACCCCGCGATGCCGAAGCTGACGCAGCTGCAGCCGCCTCTCAGGCTGAGGCGGCAGCTGCTGCTGCGCGCAGACTGAGGCGACGCGCGGGAAGGGGCGGTTGGCCGGCGCGGCTGCTGCTGCGGCGGCGGCGGCGGCTGCTCCAAGACGCTCCCTCCGCCCGGGACAGGGGCTGCTCCGCCGCCACCGCCCGCCCGCCCGCGATGGGAGGGAGACGCGAACTACGGCAGCTGCTGCTGCGCGCAGACTGAGGCGACGCGCGGGAAGGGGCGGTTGGCCGGCGCTGTGTGTGTGGGAGGGGGAGGGAGAGGGAGGGAGACAGAGCCAAACTGTTTGTGGAGGTCTGGGAAGTGGGGGGGGAGGAGGTGTGTGGGTGTGTGTGGGTGTGTGGGTGTGTGTGAGAGAGAGAGAGAGAGAGAGAGAGAGAGAGAGAGAGGGAGAGGCGAGCTGTGTGGGGAGGTGGGGGGGAGATGGCTGTGGGGGGGAGGGAGGGAGAGGCGAACTGTGTGGGAGGTGGGGGGGGATGGGTGGGGGGGAGGGGGAGGGAGGGAGACAGGCGAACAGTTTGTGCAGGTCTGGGAAGTGGGGGTGGCCGCCGCTCCCCCCATATACCCCGCCGCCGCCGCTAGCGCCCATTATTAATGGGCTTAATTCAACTAGTAACCCAATAAAAGCGTCCTTGTCACTATACCAAATTATAATACAATTAATAATGCCAATTGTTCAGATGCCAAATTATATTATATTATTTTGTTGGGCTAGAATAGAGGATTTGATAATTTGCTTTAACTCTGCAATCCAAAAACTTATAAATTCCAATTACACACCAGTCAGAATAACAAACCCTTATACCGCGGCTGCAATTTTAATGACTTCCATTCGCATTAACACATCAAATAATGCTTTTGTTATTTTTGACCTGTGGTAAACTGCCTTGGTGATTTACAGAAAAGCGCTCTCTCTCTCTGTGTGTGTGTGTGTGTATAAAACACCTGCAGAGCCACAGGTTCCCTGCCGCTGATGTAGACAATATTAAACCAGATGGGCCAATAGCCTGACTCAATATAAGGAAACCACCATGAACATGCAGGCTGGGGGTGGCTCCCAAGTTCTTCTACGGCAGCCAGCATCACCCCCAAAGCTATGCATCCTATTATGGTCCGTAAAGAAAAAGCTCCTGCTAGAAGCTACTTCATGTGGCTTTGCCAAGGCATAAGCACATGGTAGCAGCAGTAGTCATTGCCCTAATTCTGAGGAGTTAATCCCACTGCTGGTATGATCGGTAGCTTCCTCTCAGCTTACGCACATTAAAACTGCAGGTAGCTGTATTGTTCCATTAGGGAAAGTCCAAAAATAATCGTAGGTAATGCTTTCTTTCAATGGGACCAACCAAAACGTCACAAAAGTAGTGAGCAAACTTTCATATTCAACAGAACTCTTCTTCAGGCTGGATGTGGGATATGATGCATACATAAAAGGGCACAGGGCTCTCATTCACTCAAAACTTGCTCACTATTTCTGACTGGTCCTGGTAATAATAATAATAATAATAACAATAATAATAATTTATGTATACACTGCCTATCTGGCTGGGTTTCCCCAGCCACTCTGGGTGGCTTCCAACAGAATATTAAAATACAATAATCTATTAAACATTAAAAGCTTCCCTAAACAGGGCTGCCTTCAGATGTCTTCTAAAAGTCTGGTAGTTGTTTTTCTCTTTGACATCTGGTGGGAGGGCGGGTGCCACTACCGAGAAGGCCCTCTGCCTGGTTCCCTGTAACTTGGCTTCTCGCAGTGAGGGAACCGCCAGAAGGCCCTCGGAGCTGGACCTCAGTGTCTGGGCAGAATGATGGGGGTGGAGACGCTCCTTCAGGTATACTGGACTGAGGCCGTTTAGGGCTTTAAAGTAACCTGCTGTTTCTTATGTACATTGCACTGTTATTGACATAAGGAGAGAGAGGGGGGGCATGTCCATTTTTAAAAGGCATTGACTGGACCCTACTCAAAATGAAATACTTCATTCGTTGTGTGCATTTTCTCATTTTGGCCAGAAGAAGTCCAATTTGACAAGCCAGATGGCCCCGCTGAGCAGATTATCATTCTGATCTCTCGCCGAGGCATACGCCCTTTTCACAGAAGCCAGTCAATTCAGAGTCTAATCAAATTACACAGGACGGTCACTTCTGCAATTCAGTCAAGCTGCAACTAACATTGCCTTATGGTCCCTTGGAAATGGAAAACATCACATGTGTTTAGTGTTTATAGTTTCACCTTCCAAAAGGGAAAGCCATTTTGCAATAACTTCGGTCCTTACATTTGGCAAACTTAAGTTAAAGGTGAAAGCACCGTGAAAGGCAGAGATGGTTACCTGTGCTAAGGCGTCGATCCCACCCAGGTTGTGGAGTGCTTCCTATACAAGAGGGGAGGAAAAAGCAAAGCAAGTACAGTATGTCAAACTTCCAGAAGATTCCTAGCAGCCTACTCCCAATTAACTACCAATGTTAAATTCAAAGTCCCCTTGATTCAGTATGGCTTAGGATTGCAGTGCCTCAGTAAGTCAACTGGTAAGTAAAAAGGGTAAAAGTAAAGGACCCCTGGATGGTTAAGTCCAGTCAAAGGAGACTATGGGGTTGCGGCACTCATCTCGCTTTCAGGCCGAGGGAGCCGGCGTTTGTCCACAGACAGCTTTCTGGGTCATGTGGCCAGCATGACTAAACCGCTTCTGGCGCAATGGAACATGATGACGGAAACCAGAGCACACGGAAACGCCATTTACCTTCCTGTCACAGTGGTACCTATTTATCTACTTTCACTGGCGTGCTTTTGAATTGCTAGGTTGGCAGGAGCTGGAAAAGAGCAACGGGAACTCACCCCGTCGTGGGGATTCGAACTGCCGACCTTCTGATTGGCAAGCCCAAGAGGCTCAGTGGTTTAGGCCACAGTGCCACCAGCATCCCAACTAGCAGCTCAATGCCGGACATGCAAGTCCATAAAGAGCCCCTCCAGACCCCCTTTTAATTGCTCATTCTTGATGATGTGTGATCTGTGTATTGGGATAAAAGGTAAAGCGACCCCTGACCATTAGGTCCAGTCGCAGACGACTGGGGTTGTGGCGCTCATCTCGCTTTACTAGCCCAGGGAGCCGGCATACAGCTTCCGGGTCATGTGGCCAGCATGACTAAACCATTTCTGGCAAACCAGAGCAGCGCACAGAAACGCCGTTTACCTTTCCGCAGGAGCTGTACCTATTTATCTACTTGCACTTCGTGCTTTCGAACTGCTAGGTTGGCAGGAGCAGGGACTGAGCAACGGGAGCTCACCCCGTCACAGGGATTCAAACCGCCGACCTTCTGATCGGCAAGCCCTAGGTTCTGTGGTTTAATCCACAGCGCCACCCACGTCCCTGTGCATTGGGATAGTTATACACAATTCCACTTTCAATACTATTTGCACCTGGAAAGGTTTTGGGGCAGACGGACCACTTCCTTCCCAATCAGTGCATGTCCTGTCAATTCCTGCTGATATTCTGCAACTCTTTAGGCCACAAATGTTGTGGTTTATTTTTTTGTCCCACTTTTGTTGCAAGAGTGCCCCCTCCAGATGGCGATAATGCAGTAACATTGGGGGAGCACCGCAGAACAGCTAAAAAAGTGGAATGATTTGTGGACAAATCCATCATTAATGCACTATAATTGCACGTTGCAGGATACACACAAAACAAAACCCAGTCTGGAGGGGGCTCTAAGATAGGGGGTTACTAACTATATTTTGGCAAAAGTTGTTTGCAAAGTTGCTAATACAGCATCAGCTGACCAAACCTACTAAATGAATGCTGTACTAATATCTAGGAAGCCACTTTTAGCATCATGTTCCTAATTTATTTTTCAATGAGGTGACCATGGGCAAACTAACCTGATAGCATTGGTCTCTCATTAATAATCTTATGCAAATTAAAACTCTCAGAAAGTGGATAGATGATGCTCGGTTAGCCCACTCCCTGCAACAAACAGGTAAAAAGAATGCATTAATAAGTTGGTCCAATTAAGCTACTTCAGCAAGCAAACACAAGACTGAAAATCTAAATAAAGGTTCCCAATTCAGCCAATTGGCAGGCAAGAGATTGCATGTTTATGGAGTGCACAATTAGCCATTTGAACCTCAACTATTTCAGTTTGAATCTAGCACACCTAATTTGTTTCCGATGCTAATCTTTAGACTACAGTGTAGCTCCACTGATTTCAACAGAGGGTCTGTATTTAAGTGCCTTCCCAGTTTCAACGTCAACACTTTGAGATTACGAGCCAATGTAAGCTGAAAGTAAAAGCGGACTGTATACAAACTTGCCACTTGTATTTGTATATATATTTAATTCAGATTATTTTCCAGTAATACCAGATGAACTAATAAACTACTTTATCATTTTCTACAGATGAATATCAATACGGATGAATGGATACATATCTAAACACATACAATTTGTGTATATATCCAGCTCTCTCACTCACCGCCTCCTCCCCCCCGCCCCCCGCTGAAACAGTTATGGTTGATTAGCACAGCAGGTCCGTTCCATGCTGGGAATAAAGCCAAAGTCTAAAAATAATATGATAAAAATAAAGGCTATGCTGCAATGGATGCACGTAGACTCCCAAGAACTGGGTTATTTGGAGGAATCTCTGTGGACCAAAAAATCACCATGTCCAGTGGCTCTTTTCCAGGTTCCCATCAGTTGCCTCTTGGCCAATAACGGGGCTCCAGATTGATTTCTGACACTCGGAGAAAAGTGCTGATTTAAAACCAGTTAATGATAAAACAGTTAGGGAAAAAGCCATAGTCCAGTGTCAGAGCATCTCTTTTGCATGTGGAAGGTATGAGGTTCAGCATCCCTGTCTGAAATTGTGGAGATGAAATCAGTGTAGACCAGGCGTGGGGATCCTTTGGCCTTTCAGAGTTTGCTGAATCACAATGCCCATCATTCCTGGCTACTGGCCATGCTTGCTTGGACCGATAGGTTGCTGAACTACAACTCCCATGCACAGATTGGGCTACTCCATTTCCAGAGGAAATCCCGACGTTGTATAAGATAAAGTTGTATCCAACTAAGCCATACTCAAAGAAGGCCCCTTGAAATCAATGCACCTAAGTTATTCTGCTTCGTTGATTTCAATGGGTTTACTCAGAGTATGACTGAGTTACAGACAAACCAATGAAATCAGTCTTAAGGAAGTATAAATGTAAGGCTTAATGCATTTGTATTCAATTCAATATTTTTAAAAATTTTTAAAGCTACATCATTTCTGTAACCAGTACAGTATGGATCCGTAGGAAAAATACTGTGTATCTCAGACTGACACGGGGCTAGTCACACACTAGGGAGGCATGTCTTAGAGCTGTTTTGTATACTGTAGTTAGTGATAAAAGTTCTTCACACCTTAAATTTCAAGGGCATTTCTTTGAAGCAGAATGCAATGGCTTTCACAAGACGGTGTTTTTGATGCGTAAGTTCAGTTGAGCAAAAAAAAAATGGAAATCTCTGAAGATTTCTCTGGAGTAGAAGTTCAAAGATTTGTCTCTGGGGCCCGTTTCAATTTCAAAAACAAAGTGCTTGCATTTTCCACAAATATATTTTAAATGAAGCATACACAGATGTTTATCTTAGAATTCATCCTTATCCTCGATCTGGTGGCAGGAAAAGGAAACAAGAAATGCCAGATCACCTGGAGGAATATTGAAAGAACCTTAATGGATGGGCCCATGAAGCAAAATATTTCCTCCAGAATAATCATCAGCAGGTTGAGCATATGGCTGTCCACATGCTACCCAGCCAGATTCAAAGTTCTGCTGTTAATTCACAAAGTTCTAAACAGTATCTTAAGGCCCTTTCCTGATGTCTTATGCCCCACCTTGATCACTAAGATCAAGCATTCTTGATGGTCCCCACTGCTGCTGAGAGTCAACTGGTCTTCAGGAGGGTCTAAGCCAGGGGTAGGAAACCTAAGGTCCATGGGCCGGATGCGGCCCAATCGCCTTCTCAATCTGGCCCACAGATGGTCCGGGAATTGGCATGTTTTTACATGAGTAGAATGTGTTGTTTTATTTAAAATGCATCTCTGGGTTATTCGTTCATTTCCCCCAAAAAAATATAGTCCGGCCCACCACATGGTCTGAGGGACGGTGGACTGAATTTACTGTTTTATTATTGCAGGATTATTTTAAAGTTAGGAGTATGGAAACTGTTAAAGAGGATTAACAATGAATTCAGCAGAGGGGGATCAGAGGAAATCAATCGAATTATGAAATTGAGAAAGAAGGAATGCCTGGCCCACAGAATAGGGCCAGGCCTAGGCAATGATATTAAACACTGATACTAAGGTTAAATGTACAATGAATATGACTACCCTTGTGAGAGAGGGGGATATATGTGGCTTCCCACAGTGAGAGGTGGGAAGTATGGAAAATTTAACCGCTATGTTATGTGCTTAAAAACTGTAAAAACGAATAAAATAATTTGGGGAAAAAGAAAAAAAAACCTACTGATGTATCTTCACATAAGACCACCTTCCCTTTCTTGTACCATAGACACTGATCTGGGTATGATGCCAAGAGTTCTAAGCAACAGCAGTTACATATTATTGAACAGGACAAGTAGTTTCCTTGCAAATCTTTTTATGTTACTGGCATCACAGAGCTATTAATACAGCAGCTTGGTCAACATCATCCACGTCCACTTGGGCAACCATACTCATAATACCACCCTCAAAATGATACAGGGATATCAATAAAATATGCAATGTGACATAAGAAAATAACCGAAGATGTCATAGAATAACTGTCATGTGCTACAGTTTCCCTGCACTGAATAAGTAGCTAACTGATAAAAAAAAATATTGTTAACTATACTGTCCTCTTACAGAAAACAAATATCTGATTATTAAAATATTTTGCAGTTTGCCACACAGTTGCAGTCAAACAATGAAATGCACTGGTATGAAAATATCCACTCTCCGTTACTGTAAAAATGAAGTCCTGCTATCAAATATCTACAAACAGTAAAAACTTACAGTGAAATCCTAACCATGTCCATTCAGAATTAAGTCCCATTGGATTCCATGGGGCTTATTTTCAAGTAAACAGGGTTAGGAGAACAGCCCTAGGCAGCAACTATATACCCATCTGCCTGTGAGTAAATGAATTCAGTGGGACTTACTTCTTAATAGACAAGGTTAGAACTGTGCTGGCGATCTTACAGTTCTTGGCGTAGCTGGGATGAAAAGTCCCAGAATAGGAAATAAGCCATCATCAAAACAGCAATTCAGATTTTAGTGAAAGTCGTGTTAGAAGTATTTCAAAGGCTACAACTTAGAAAGATAGCAAAACTGCATATCTAGTCCACCTTTTTCCTCCTGATTTTAGACCAATTGTAGAATTTCAATATGCCACCTTTTAACTGGAACACCCCAAACTAATGCTATTTCTTTTAATGAAAGTCAATAGACTTCCAGTGTTAAGGTCAACTACCATTGGGGAAGTCTAATATTTTGAGAGAGCGGCGGTCCCTGTTCCAAAGGGAAACTCAACCACACAAAGAGGTGCCTTTCTGATCCCACTGGGTGCTTTGATACTTATTCCAAAGGTAAAGACATAGTGGATGTTTCTTACCTGCAAATCAGCCGGTTCTTTACCAAAGCTGTGAAGATGTCTTGAAACAGCTTGTGCTGTGGATGTTGACTAAATTTCCTCTCGTTTTTGTAATTCATACTAAGGGGAGAAAAGGCAAATGGGCATTGCACAAGGCACAAACGCTTTTGCTCGCAGTGATGGGATGCTAAGAGATTGTTGTCTGTGCAGGAAACACATTTTTGACTACAATGACTTAATGAAAATGACCACAAAGATTACTAGGTTACAGTCAATGTACTCCAAACTGGATTCCTGCTTGGACTCACTGGTCAGCACCCAGGGGAAATAATAATAATAATAATAATAATAATAATAATAATAATAATAATAATATATTATTTATACCCTGCCCATCTGGCTGGGTTTCCCCAGCCACTCTGGTGGCTTCCAACAGATTAAAATACAATAATCTATAATAATAATTATTATTATTATTATTATTATTAATTATTTATATCCCGCCCATCTGGCTGGGTCTCCCCGGCCACTCTAGGCGGCTTCCATCATACATTAAAATACATACACATGTTACAGATTAAAAGCTTCCCTGAACAGGGCTGTCTTCAGGCATCTTCTAAATGTCAGATAGTTGTTAGTACCTTTGACTTCTGATGGGAGGGCGTTCCACAGGGCGGGCGCCACTACCGAGAAGGCCCTCTGCCTGGTTCCCTGTAGCTTTGCTTCTCGCAATGAGGGAACCGCCAGAATCTATTAAACATTAAAAGCCTCCCTAAATAGAGCTGCCTTCAGATGTCTTCTAAAGGTCTGGTAGTTGTTGTTCTCTTTGACATCTGAAGGGAGGGCGTTCCACAGGGCAGGTGCCACTACCGAGAAGGCCCTCTGCCTGGTTCCCTGTAATAATAGGGCAAGTCCCTACCTCTCCCCTGAATGTCACAGCTGCCACTGCTGTCTTAATTTATTATTTCAACTTGTATGCGGCTCTTCCATATAAATATGGCAAAGTGGTCCACAAGAACTCATTCCATTCATGCCTGGTGTCAATTATCCTAGGAGGGGAGTGTGCAAGCTTCAGCCAAGTTCATCTTGAAGAGACAAACCTGAAAGGGCATCTCTCCCGGATGGCATACTAGCATTGTGCTGGTAGGGCCTGGGTTCCTGGATGGACTGTCCATCAGAAGAGGCTTCTGAAACTCCTGTCTACAGCGTTACATGCAAAGCAGAAGTTCAGGATGACCGCAAACATCCTAAATTGCCTCCTGTGTGCAAGGCAACAATTAAGGCTGCAATCTTATCCCCCAATACCTGGGAGTAACCCTATCAAATACAATAGGACTTACATCTGAGCCACAGTTAAGACAGCCCTGTCAGAGGTTAATAATATGTCTTAAAGTTACTTATGATTGAAATTATTTACTTATTATCCCATGAGGTTCTAGATGTCGGTTGGCATTTCTTATATAGAAAGTATTGATCTGATGTGTAGAGATCTTTCCTATTCCACTTAATTCAAGAAGCTTCTGGAAGCTTCTCTGTGTGAAAGAAACTTAATAATGTTTGGGTTATACCTTCAGAGAAGCTAAGTACAGCTGGTTTGAACTGGTTCTCTTATTTCTTTCTGTCAAGGCTATGCTGACTATAAAAGTAAGACCAGAAGGAGCCTGGGTTTCACTTTCTATCTCTTTCCTGTCTGGTGTGGTGTTTTGTATGCTTAGTGCTAAGGTTTAGTCTTGTTATAAGTTACTGTAAGTTTAAGTTCAGTGCTGCAAATTGATTTCTTATGGACAGTGCCAATCCTAAATGTACTGGATTTGTGACCATTATGCTCATTTGCCTTCAGTAGCAGTAAAGTTCTGCTGGATGAAATAGAATTGTTTCTGGTCTATTTTGGGGGGATCCTGGAACGTGTTTAAGTTTTTACTCTGCTAACTATACATTGGAATCTGCTCTGGATCAATATTGAGTAGAATTTCAATGACACTAGAGCACACTCAATAGTAAAGATTATATATAGAGAGAGAGAGAGGGCATAAAAGGATTTGAATTGGATCCAGACAAATACAATAAACATTGGTTTTCTTCTCTGCACGGTACCTGAAGTGTTCGAGTTCAACAGCTTCAGTTGATTCTTGCCATTGACCTCTACATCTCTCTCCACAAGGGTTGCTGGAGTATTGCTCAGACTTGGTCATGCTATTATTAGAACTTTCAAAGTTAAGGGCTGGCAGCTGCAAATGCAAAGGAGATTTACTATAAGACAAATGATATAAAGTGTTTAGCTGGGTCAGAGGAAAACACGTGATTGTTACTGGGACCTCGGGCAATTTAACCTTTGAATTCAGACAATAAAGAGATAATTTTTAAAAATAATAATCCAATATATACAGCAGATTTCAAAGCGCCCTGGGAAGCTTGGCTGTCTCTTCTCCATAGCTGCACACACATCTTGAAAAGTATGGAGTATGCAGGAGGAAAAGGAATGAAAACATAGCAAGTGTTCTCAAAATGGCAGTTGGGTGCACACAAGGCAGAAAGTTCTGAGCAGCAATGTCTGCTTAGTCGTCTTGAATGCTCTCTAAGAAGCAGGAAGCTTGCATCTATACTTTTCAGGGAAATTTTTAAAACCTGGACCAAAAACCGAGGAGAGATCTCTCCTCAAATAGCCTTCCTGGAATAGAAAGCACCTGCTCTGCAGAAGTAGACAGAGAACAAAGTGAGCTTATTAAGAGCAGGGAATGAGAGCACTGCCTCTTGAGAATAAGTTGTTTATGTATACAGCAGGGATGAAGAACCTGAGGCCCTCTAGATGTTATTAGACTCCATCTCCCCTCAACCTTAGCAAGCCTGTGCCCTTTAAATATAAAGATTTATTTAAAGGGAACAGGCAGTTTCTTAAAGAAGGACTTTTACTATTGGCATGGCCTACCTCAACACTTAGGGCCCCACCTACACTATACATTTAAAACAGTATCATACCACTTTAAACATTCATGACTTCCCCCCCCCGCCCCCCAGAATCCTGGGAAATGTAGTTCATTAAGGGTGCTGAGAGGTATTAGAAACCCCCTATTGCCCTCTCAGAGCTACAATTCCCAGAGTTCCCTGGGAAGAAACAAAAGAAAACCCATATGCAATGGGTTCCTTCTTTTCAACTCCATCCATTCCTAAAAAGAATCCCTCTACCCTCACATTTACGCAGAGCTTGAAAGCTACTGTTCAAAAATTAATTTTGAATATCTGAATATTAATTTTGAGTATTTAAAAAAAATCAATAATAATGAATAAATTAATAATTACAGCCTGCCATTACAAAATGGCTAATGAAAAATACCTGTTGTTTGCTTGACTGGACATTTAGTAGTGCCAGAAGCCTTTTAAGGTCTGAGTAATCCCTAGGAGAAAACATAATTATATGCTTATTAACAACACATTACACTACCTTATTTCATCAGTAAGTAATCTAAATGAATTACTATTGAAGTTTATATTTCTATAGCATTGTATCAAGCATTCCACGATATTGCCTCAGCGGTCTGCTCTACACACCCACAATTTGTATAGGCTTCTTAACCACCAATTGTTTCTGTCAAAGTGAAAAGGTCTTGGTGACCAGAGTAACAGTCACCATGTACACAGAGCGATTCAGATTAAACTATTCTGTCTGGCAGCTGGTGCAGATTCCAGAGAGTCACTGCTGACATTTAGTGAAAAGCACAGTACCCTTGAGGTTTGGTATCAGTTGCCTTGTCTGTGGTCTTCACCTTCTTGTGTTGATCAGGCATTGTATAACATCAAGGCATCAGGATTAACACATCATGCCTCTGAAGAGAAAACAAATGTGAAAATGTTGGTTTTTTTACTTGACAAGTGAAGGACAATACCAGTAGAGAACCTGAGTAACTGGAGAGAGGTATCTACAGGAAAGAAAACAAAGAATACATAATAGGTCCAGGGATTAAAGAAATCAAAAGAGCGTACCCTTCTACATTTCTACAATGAAAATAGGGAATATTCCATTAATATTATTAATACCCCAGCCATCTGACTGGGTTGCCCCAGCCACTATGGGTACATATATAAAATCATAATAAAAGATTAAACATTTTTTTAAAAATCCCTATTCAGAGCTGCCTTCAGATGACTTCTAAAGGTTGTATCTCCTTGGCTCGGGGGTCACATAACTCCGTAACCTTCAACATTTCTCTAATGAAAATAGGGACGTCCTAAGGAAAAGCAGGACATTCCAGGATCAAATCAGAAACCGGGATGGCTTCTGTAAATCTGGGACTGTCCCTGGAAAATAGGGACACTTGGAGGGTATGAAAGAGCTGTTTTAGCTTCTCTTAAAAGCTCCTGCTTACGAAGTGGGATTCTTCACCTTTGTTGTTTTTAACCACAAATCTACATGCCATATCTCAAATCGCTTTTGAGATACTTCTCATTTTCAAATATGGTTTTGTCACACAGCATGTGCACGTCAAGGGGAAAGGGGAACTGTTGTTCAAGAACTTAAACACAAAGGTGAGTGGAATGGAGCTTTCAGAGATCATGGTCAAAATATGCACAGAGTCTAATTTCTTTGGATTCCCATTTCGATGGCTGGGGGGTGGGGGAGCAGGAACTAAAAAGATGAATGGCCTGTTAGCAATTATCGATGACTGGTTTCCATATTTGTTTGTACATTCCAAAACGATAAAAAGTTCTCTTTAAAAAAAAAAGATTAAGGAAGTGCTGACACCTGTTCCTCAAAAGCCTTGATAAATGTCCTGGCATATATAAGATACTATGGTGTACAAATTTTAAAAAGAAGTGCTTTTTTCTGGGGGTACTCAAGGGTACACAGTACTGGCACTCCCCCTCTAAAAAAAAATGTTAGAAGTGTGACAGTTACTGTAACAACTTCATGGTGTGTACCAGCACCTTTTTTCTATAAAAGGCACAAATAATAATAATAATAGTTTCAAAGCTAAATCTGAGAGAGAACAAACCATGCACTGCATATGTTCCAAAGCTAATCTGACACCGAAAAGAGATCCTAGTGGCTCTCCCCAGCCTGCTCTCCGGGGGCCGCTGGGAATTCCCATCCAATCATAAATTATGGGATGCGAAACTCCACAAATCGCTGCTTCCTTCGTTCCTCCCAAGCATCCCCCTCCTCGTTCTACTCACTTCGCACAGGGAGGGGCGACGCCCTGGATTCCCGATCTCTCTGCCCCTTCCCCAGTATGCAGATACACCGCACCTCTCCGTGTATTATTTTTTAGGATTCTTCTTTTTATTATTATTACAGTATTACTATTTTTTAATTCGAGTCAAAAAAAAGACCAACCCCCCCGCTGAGCGAGCCAACTGACAAACGTACCAGCCAATGAAAGCGCGCCTCCTTCTAAACGATCGATTCATTCGACCAATGGCGAGCCGCTGCGAAGGCGGCGGCGCTGCAGGGGAGACGGATAACGCCGCTGCTGCTGTTGCTATAGGAACGGGAGAAGCCGCTCGGGGCTCCCAGCCCCGCTCGCCGTAGTGGAAAGAAACGACTCTCGCGCTAAATTCTCAGTAGGCGTTGCTTGGAGCGGTGACGTCACCGAGCGGCTTGCAGGAGCCGTTTTCTGATTGGCTAATGGCGGCTCTACTTCTGCAAGTACCCGGAAGCGGTCAAAAGGGGAAAGATTACCGTATTCACCCAAAAGGTGGAGCGGAACAGGAGGCTGGCGCCACGTCGCTTGCGAGACAAGACCCAATCCAGAGTCGGAGGGTGTAATCCCATTACGTATTTTTACTGAGCGTGTACAGACTGCTGCTTCACATCCAGTTCTCTCCAAGTGGTCTTGAGATAATTTTTTTTTTTATAATTAAAGACCGCAATAAAAAAATATAGGGCAGTTTTCCAACCTAACTTATGTAGCAAATCAGATGTACTGATTTGGAAGAGAGGAAAATGAATTTATAGAAAACAGCAGCGACGACACTCATACATGGTACATGAATTATACTGAAATTTTATTTGCTCCAAATCGTTGAAACAACCAAATTAAGGGGCCTGTGATTAGCTCTCAAACATACTGAGGATATGTAAAGATTATGCTTTGGAATACGTGTAGGAAATTTCACCTTCTGAATGACCAGCTTCCAAATATTATGCTTTAAATATGGTATGTGTTCCAGTTAGCTATTCTGTGTAAGCAAGATGTGCAACTATGTAGAATCTCATAGATGAGATTCCTGCATTGCAGGGAGTTAGACTAGATGACCCCCAAGATCCCTTCCAACTCTACAAAATTCTATGATTCTATGGCACTTCATACCATCCACTCCCCAACAGATCCCTTGATGTTGCCTTGTTGCGGTTGGAGGCATTTTCTCCTTTTGTGTCGTGCATTTTAAATGGAATTGCCCTTTCTATTTTATTTTGAAGTTGAAGGCACCTGGGGAGCCTTTTGGGCCAAGTAAATGAATTGAACGTATGATGTTTCTATAGAAACACAGGACAGCTCCAAAGCAACAGCCTCTCTTCGAGGCCAGTCCACCCATGAGGCAAGGTGACATACAGGTAACTGCCTCAGGCAGCAGGTACCACAGGGGCATATCTGCCCACCGCAGTATGCATTGGCTGCTGCTGCAATCTGCTCCTTGGAGGCCATATCTGCCACCTCTACAGCGGCCTCTTGGCAAATAGGTGATGCTGCTAATCTCATCCTTGTTCCTGATGTAGATCTTCACTCACCTATTCCTTGGTGCACTATTTTGTGATCCATCTCAGGTGCCAATTGTATTGGGCTGGCTCTATTTCTTTTGCTCAATTTCAATAGAGTGTAACCTACAGCCAGAATAGAATTGGCAAGACTGAACAGAACCAAATCTTACCACAGAAAGAGCAAAAACATACAATATGGGTAAAGCTGCAATATCTAATATTTATCCAGAGTTATATTGCGAATCTCTAGACCACTGCTCAACTCTGATCAAGCATCTTTCTGACCCTTTACATTGTAGTTTTTATTAATTTCTCTTTTAAAAATGTAATCTTTTCCTGTTTCCCTTTTAACATTCTGCACAGTCCAATTACTGTACTAACCTTGTCTCCTCTTAATGGGAAGAATCCGTGCATACTGCAATGGCTTCACCCTCAAGTGCTGGCATACTTTTGTATGCCAACAAAATTATCTGGGTGCCAGTTACAAATAAGGCAAAGGATCGACTGGAATTCAGGGCAAGATAGAAGGGAAGAACAGCATCACCTCGTCCCATACAGTTCTTTAAAATCTGAGTATTTGCAGGGCAAATGTAGGAAGGAAGCTGTTTCTTTCCACTTACCTCGATCCAATAGACAAGAAAACAAAAAATATGTATTTTTTTTCCCTCTTCACTTTTCTTGCTTTTTGCTAACATGGAACCAGCTGTGTAATATAGGAGTGTACATTTCAGCATACCTTGTGTGAAATACCATTCCAGTAAATGTCTTTTTCGGTTACCAGTAAATGTAAATCTGCTTTCTAGTGTCACTAAGAAACAAAACTCAAGTTCTCAGTGGCTTCCTCTGAGTTTTATGACAGTAAACAGGATAGAACTAAAACGGTTATTGCAGGGGAAGAGCATAACTTGCCCATCACTCACAAAACTGTCAACACTGGGGCAGATTAACCCACCTCAAGCCTACAATGGCTGCCATTCATTCATGAGAGAAATAGCAAAAACTACTCTTGGGGTCCTTGAACTATATTGGGTCTTCTATTCACTACAACCCCTGCCCACCACAGTGATAGGATTTTGACCGTCTAATAATAACTTCAATCCAAAATATACATATCGCAGTATTATACAGTGGTACAATTTATAGCATTGTTTTATAGACTCACAGCTCTTACATGCTGGTTGTACAGTTCTTAAACACATGGCAATAACTTCACTCTAAACTAGACTAGATTAAAGTTAGAGCACCAGAGAGCTTTCATGTATTATATCAGTAACATTAACCCTGCAGAACTAAACAACATGTGATTAAAGATTAACCCAAAACATTAAATTCAGTGGCATTTTATTGCTTTTTGTCAACTTTTTGAAACATTACAAAAAATAGTTTTCGCAACATTCATTAAACAAATTATAAAGGCTGGATTTTTCACAGTACATGTTGGAGTAATTTTTTGTAGGCATTATATAAATTAATAAAATATTGTTTCTACATTTGGAACAGTGTTAACTTGCTTTGGATTTTATTATAAAAGGAAATGTTATATGCAATTAGAAAACTGTCATAAAAATTGGAATAAAAGTGTGGAATCACACTGCAAATCAAAGTAAATGTTTTTGTTCAGCTCTGAACACTGGAAGACACACTTACAAAACAAAGCATCAATAACAAATGAGAAATGTTACAAAGGAATTCGTCTCCTGACTAATAAATTGCATTATAAAAACCTGGCATTAAATAAGTTACTCAAAGACTGCCAAATAGTGACAATATGTACTAAATATGAAAAACTTTATTTTCACACCAATTGCAACCATTTTCCTATAATTGACAAATTTACTAAAAAGTTTTAAAATAAAAAAACTGCAAGTAGTAAAACCACAAGACAATTACTTTGTATTCAGAATACGAGTATATATTGACACACAACTATGTGCCTGTACATTCACTAAAATAAATGGTTCTTCACAACATTTGTACTGTATTAGGTAATGGATGGCACCTATAATCAATCATTCTAAAAAAACATTAAATTACTGACCAAACTTAAGAAAAGCAAAAGCAAAATACATTCAAAATGTTGTGCTAATGATCTACAAACTCTGAACTGGTAACTTCAAACACAATGTATAAAACATATGTATAATACATAACCCCTTTAAACAATGCATACCAGTGCATTTTGGTTTTGCATTTCATCTATCCGTGACATTTTTACACTTGGAACTTACTTTTACAATGGGCACATTTTACAAGACTACTGTACATAGAGATAAATGCGTTTGAAGGGGGGGAGGGGAAATGTTCTGTTGGATGCTAAATGACTGACATGCTTTGTACACTATCTTGCACATTTTTGTTTATTATTTTGATAATCTGGAATAACCTGCCTTAAACACAGTTTGCAGCATGGAACATTGCAAACTAAGGATAATGAGTTGTTTGTGCATATCTAGAACAGAGTTTTACAAGTTCATACACAAACCAAAAACACCGGGTTGTTTAGATTCTATTGTGACACTAAGATTCTTTACAGAAGATGCCAGTATTAAAATGCAGACATCTTTCCTGTAAAAGTTTTTTGTTTTGTTTTTTAAAGTTTAAAAAAAAAACACCAGAATAAGCACATTTCCTGGGGTGGTTCTGCAGCCTTTTACACAGTAAACTAGTTTGCTCCCCAGGAGGCAACCAAGGTATCTAAAAAAATGCTCAGCTATTTAGTCTACTGGTTTAATGGAAATATACTGGCTTTAAATTAGGTTCCACCCTAAGGTGAATCAGTGCACAGTAAAGTTTACTCATTTACACCTTTTAAGGCAACATTTATATCTACGTACAGTAAAAGCTCTGTCCTTCACTGTCTTACTTTAATACTATCCTTTTTTTTAATTATGGAGAAGGAAATAACGTTTATACAGTATAATAAGCAGTAAATCACCTAGATTTTACCACTGGAATTCTCAGCATGTCATCAGGACTTAATATGCTATCAAATGTGTAAGGTAACGTTAACAAACAACATCGAAACAATCAATGTAAACTACATTGCAAGTCATGGTTATGCCTGGCACTGTATAACATTTTTACATAATTAAAATAAAATAAATATTGTGATTCTAAGTAGTTTTCAGATCTTTGCTTAAGTTACCAAAATTATTAACCCTTTGGCACTGAAAAGTTGATATGAACTGTTCAGCATTATGGAATTATAGGCTTAGAAAACAAAGGGTTAAAATTCAAGACAATCTGTTTGGATCTTTGCAAATTACTACCCACAGCTCTGAATACAGAATTTTTCAGTAATGGAAGACAAGTGTGAATAACTCTGAAAGCTACAGGCATGATTGTGGTTTTGTTTTTTTTAACTGTACCAAATAGAACACATTGTTTTCAAACGTGATTGTTGGAGACGTTGAACACACCTTTTGTGAAAGAGGTGGGGTAAGTGGCAGGTGGTCATGATTTTCAAATAAAGAAAAAGTGCATATTTTCTGAAGAAGGCTAAGGCACAAGCTATGTGAACATCCAGGAATGAACATTATAGCTATACTCTTACCAATATTATATATCAAAGATAAGCAGTATTGAAAAGCTAATTTGATGGTGCTGAGGCATCAGCTCTTCTGTTTAATGACATGACCCACATGTTGATTTAATAGGGTTAACTTTTTCTTCGAACGGTGAATACATTTAGCAGCATTTTAAAAAAAACCAATAAAAGGAAATGCCACTGTTCAAGTAAATCTTAAGTGTCAATTCCATAGGTTTCTGTTCCCATTACTTGCTCTCAATTGTTTCAGGTTGCTCTTGATAAGCCCCACAATTTGCTTTTATACTGTAGGACTTATTCACTCCGCTGGTTCTGCCCTGAAAACGGCTTTTTCAAAAGCAGTTGACTGCATGGTACATGAACTTGCTCTTCAGAAAAGTAAAATGTTCCACTGAGTGCACCAAGTTACTTTCAAGACCCAACATGCACTTCTTGCCATATTCCCAGTGAAAAGTTCTGTGGGAGATGTGCACAAATTCTTCTTTTGACAGAAAGCACAAAGAGAGGTGCAAATATTCATTATTGACGGAAAATAAGCGCAACCTTAAGTTATGTGGCTTCTGTTACAATTGTGAGCAATGTCGACAACTAGACTTCTTTGCAAGGTTTGAGGCTCTTAAGTTTTCATACGACCAGCATTCTTCAGTAACAAGTGGCGAGGCAGTTTGCTAACAGGAATTGCATGCTGCCAGGCAATCAAGGAGGGAAAAGAAAGCACATTCTTAATGGGAAACTGCTGGGAGGTAGCAGTGATGATGGGCTCCAATGAGAATCTCTGCTAGCATGAGAGGTCCATATGGACTCGAAGCTCCTAACCAGCCAGTAACTACACTTTT
The DNA here is from genome assembly GCA_034641385.1 of Darevskia mixta. Taxonomy (NCBI): domain Eukaryota; kingdom Metazoa; phylum Chordata; class Lepidosauria; order Squamata; family Lacertidae; genus Darevskia; species Darevskia mixta. The sequence goes on from JAWWNH010000020.1 coordinate 7,045,709, forward strand.
TACGTTTACATCAACCAGCACTTCCAATAGTGGTCTTTAAAGACCTATTTGATTGCTCCACGGTGGTGATTCCTACCAATGAATGGCTTCACCAGTTGCTGCCATTTCACTTTTAGTAGTAGAATTGGTTACTGTGAGTTTCACCGTTGGGCAAGATGACTGAAGTCCATGCTGGCAAACAGATACTATCCAGCTGCAGTTCAAGCCTTAAGTCCTGTGCATTTCATCAGGACAGATATACACAAGTGCTTAATTCTGCCACAGAAAGAAATGAGCATTAATATTCTGGTGCAGGGATGGGGAACCTGTGGACCTCCAGATAATTTGAACTACAACTTCCATCATCCCTGACTACTGGCCATATTTGCTGTGGATGATGGGAATTGGAGACCAACCATGACAGGCGGGGTCAGAGTCCCCCCATCCCTGTTCCGGTGTGGCTAGCAATTTATACAACTGACTTCAGTAAGAGGAGATAATAAAGCAATATGCTTTTAAAATTGAAGACCTTACATGTTTAATTTGCCTTTTAATTTTAACTTCACATAAAGTTGCTCCATTCCTTCAAATGCAGATATTAATGTATTACACAATCCTCACACCTTGATGCTAAACACAGTGGCTCCAGTTTAGGGGCCTTCTTCATATGTGTGGGATTTTCAGATAGGTACCATGAAGATCCAGCATACACAAGATCTTTTCTTGATATAGGGTATAATTTCATAAGCACATCCTCCACATAAGAGAAGGTCTTACCCATTGCAGAAGCTCTGCATGCACAGCTTTGGACCCAGATTCACTGCCTTAAAAATTAAGCACCATTGACATCAATGCAACTTACTTCTATGCATGGCCTAATATCTTATAAGCAAGCTGCAGTTCCAAACATTGAGTGGATCCTGAAACGCTCAAGCAGAATCTGTTCATGCAACAGGGCTCTCCTGGCTCCTTCCCCCTGCTGTAGGCCCTGTGGTTGCCCAAAGCATCTCCTAAGGGCCAGTAGGACCCTCTAGAACAGTGATGGCTAACCTTGACACTCCAGATGTTTTGGGACAACTCCCATCATCCCTGACCACTGATCCTGTTAGCTAGGGATGATGGGAGTTGTAGTTCCAAAACATCTGGGGTGTCAAGGTTAGCCATCACTGCTCTAGAATGTAGAATGGGGTATGGGGGCAGCAGCTGGATGAGGAAATGGAAGAAATTCAGCAGGGTTGCCTTTCACAAGTGGAAGTGTTTTTTCACTCACACAAGAAATCTCTGGATCCAAGCCTTCCAAGTAATAGCATTTAGATACTGAGTTCTATTGACTGAGTCAGGATTGGCTCCATGAGCCAGATTCTTACTAGCCTTTTGCTCTGTCTCCCATCCTCTGTGAGGCACACTCCCTCCACCTTACACGTTGGCTGCTCTGAGTCTGCATGGGGCTGTTTGAAAGCTCTTTGTTTAAGCAAGATTCCAGTGCAAACCCTCTCCTGAATCAGGAAAATGTTTGCATTGGAATCCCCTGCTCTCTCCACTCTGTATTTTCAGAGATCAATTAATATGATGCACATGCAGGAAAAGGAAACAAACTCATTGGCTAATCAAAGCCTGTTAAGCTTACATTTTAAATCAGGAACCTTAATTTGGAGCCTACATGTGTATTCAAATCCACAGGCCCTGTATAATTTCAATGCCTCATTAATTTCAATGGAGGCAAAAGAATCTGTATACAAAATATGTAGTATGAAAAGGTACTGTGATATCCATGACTTATGGGAACATGGGAAAGGCAACAATACTGTGTTTAGTGTTATACTAATTTAGGACTAATAAATCATTCTCACAGATATCCATTTAGATCCCCATAAAACAGCAACATGAAGTGAGAATGGGCTCATTTATGAAATGGGCTCATTTATGAAAGGGCATTTGGATTTTTTTCCCTAGGGAGACTGACATTTAGAACATTTTGCAAACACCCAAACAGTAATTGCCTGAAAATGTGACGTGTACTGCAATAAATTATAAAAACTACTACATACTAGAATGTTATAAACAATGCAACCAATACTTCACAATTAAAGATGATTTGACATGCAATGCATGTACTGATAACTAAAAAGAATTTTTAATTTTCCTATTTAAAAAAATGAAAAACATTCCACTAAAAATAAATATTTCCAGAGTGGACATCACTTCTATCTTGTCTGAAAGTCTTGTTGCTGTGCATACAGTATCCATATCTCTCGAATTTCAGTACTTGAAAGAAGAGGTGAAGTCACCCTTTTACAGTATATCCTATAAAATAATATATACCCTTTTTCACTTCTATAATGAGGTTTCAGCATCTACATACTTTGTTTCAGGAGTATTTTCCATGTCTATTTTCACACTCTCTTCTTTTTCAGAGCTGTTAAGAACAATTCACAAGGTTAGACGAGCCAAAGAATATATAACACACTCAAATTTTATCAAATAGCACCTGTATTTCATGTATCACATATTATTTTTTATTATGAACATGCACATACACACACTCGTTAACACATTTCAAGCACATGAAGCACACCAGAAAAATTTAACATGGATTCAATATTATTCTCTTAGGGCTTATGGCTTGAATGCTGTTTTTCACTAAACATTTAAGCCATTTTCAGCTTTTCTTCCTATAGATGCACGTGTATTCAATATAATTGCAATAAACCACCACTAATTATTTGACTTTAAGGCTGCAATTCTATATCCACTTAATACGATAGTGCTTATTTTTGGGTAGACATGTAGGACTGCCACGTAAGGTCTGTGACAGACTAGGCAACATACATTTAGTCTGGATTCAGATGCAGCCTGAACCTGAACGCACCTAATAATTCTAAGTTCCTATTATATGTGAATTCACAGGACATTGACAAATCACAGGGCCATTGTGCCAGCGCAAGAGGCTGCTTCACCATGAAAACATGAAGCTGAGTTCTGAGCAGACAAGCATCTCAGACCTATAGTTAGCCTGGCATATGTCAAGAAGCTCAGACTATGAAGTGGGTTCTTAACTATGGTTAGCACAAACCATGATTTCATGTTACATCTGAAACCAGCCATAATGTGGGAAAGGTTCTGTTGTTTTGTTTTGTTTAAATATTTTGTGTTTTTATCTTGAATTTTGATGCTGTAAACTGCCCAGAGATCTTCAGATGAAGGTAGTATAAAAATTAAATAAATAATGTGATCTTGCAACCAGCCTCAACATTCATGATCTCAAGTGTGCAGCTACAGGACTAAGAATATTTGAAATTCCTAGTAGCAAGCAAGCAAGCTTTTGTGAAATTTGTGTTTGTGTATATACACTTGTGTGTGCGCATCTGTAGCAGAATGGAGGGAAGAATATATTGCATAGCTGCTTTGTGTCTTTTCTACTCTTTATTCCAAATTAAGTTCCACAATGAGTAGAAACGATATGAAACAGCTATGCATGGCATTCTTTGGTCCATTATGCTACAGATTAAATATTTTTAAAAGAGCCACCCCATATCTAAATCACTATAATACACAGAAAATGTGCTTTGGGTGATATCCAACACTTCCCTTCCAGTAGGACTTCCTGGATCAACTTTTGATTGGGGGCTGTGGGTGGAGGGAGAAAAATCGCCCAAAACTGCCTCTCTCACTCATTTTGCTGATAGATGCCTTCTACCACTAGAGGGGAAGTATTGGATATCATCTTCTGTCTATTATCCAAAAAACCAACTCCAGTTAAATCAAGAGCCTTATGCTAATCCATTGGATTTTTTTTTTCTTTGACCATTGACCCTAACATGTAAGCAAACTGGGTTTTTAAAAAAGATACTGGCACCCTCACTTTCAAAGCACATTTGTTATGTTATGCAGAATGGTAGGCTGTTGTTTAAGAAAATTCTATGGCCATCTCCAACTCATGACACTAGTTTCACTGTTCTTGGGATCCCGGACTTCCAAGTTTAGAAACTAGTATTTTTCTTTCCTAGGTCTCATCAACTTTTCCATTGTTTCACAGTTCAGATGAGTGATATAAACTCTTATTTGGGCATTCAGAATATAAATATAAATACCAGTCAAAATTACTTCTACAACTCAACAAAATCAAAGCATAATCAGAAAGGTGAGTAGTTTTAAGCTACCTCAAGTTAGATCTTGTTACTTTGGCATTCTCTGTGTTCATGGAAAGAGCCTTCCACTGTGCAGTTTTGGCCATTTCATCTGATATGTTTACAACAGAAGGATCAATGCTAGACAACAAACACAACTTGATTAGTACTCAGTGCCTTGCAAAAGCATTAATTATGTCTCATGCTCTTTACATCATTTGAGCCTTAGGTTATTTATTTACCCAGCCACTAGTGCAGCGTTTCTCAACCGGTGTTCCGCGGCACACTACTGTGCCGCGAGACGTCGGCTGGTGTGCCGCGGGAAAACCATTGGGGACCCACGCCGCAGGCGCGTGGCGGCGGCTCCAGTGGGGGAAAGGGAGCGCAAAGGGCCACCGCCGAGAGGAGGCACCACGGAGAGGCTGCCGGGCTCTGCCGCGCATGCGCAGGCTGGGAGCTCGCCGCCGAATCTGATTGGTTGCCAGGGACCAATGGGAAGTCGGAGGAGGGAGACGCGGGGGCTGCCGGTAGCCGCCGCCATTTTGCTGTTGGGGGGCGCTGAAGCCCGGCGGCCGCCGCCGGAACAGCTCAGGAACTTCAGGCGGGGAGATGTTGCGGCGGCGCTGTGGAGCCCGGAGCGGCTCCTGTCCGCTGCCCGGACTCACGGCGCACTCCCGCCTGCGCGAGCTCCGGGCCGCGATCGCTGCCCTCACCGGGGTCCCCGTCCAGGCCCAGCGCCTGCTGCTCGGTTTCCCCCCGCTCGACCTCGGCGACGGGGAGCGGCGCCTCGGAGAGCTCGGCATCCACTCTGGTGGGAGCCGGAGAGAGGTGGCGCGGGGGGGCTGGGGGGCGCTGGGGGGCGCGGGTCGGGAGGTTGGAGGTTGCTGCGCTCGGGAGCGCGAGGGCGGCGGGGATCCCCGGGCGGTTGTGTCTTCCTGGCGCTGCTGGTTGGGGCTGTGGGGCTGCTGCTGTGGTGATCCGTTTAGGCTTCCCTGGGCCGTTTTACTTTGGGCACATAGCTCCGTGATTTCCGTTGCCATGGCGACGTTGCCGCCACCATTTTGTGGGTGCACAGCGTCTCCTTGTGATTTTTTGACATTTTCTGGTGATGGTGTGCGGCGAGATTTTTTTCATGAGACAGGTGTGCCGTTGCCACGAAAAGGTTGAGAAACACTGCACTAGTGACATGTTGTGTTAAATACTGCATTCTGTATCAATACATGTAGTGTAAGAATTCCTGGGCTAAAAAGGTATTCCATTAGAGGACAAACAGGATTGGCTTATTGAGTGATTTTAATCATCATATGGCAATAGAAATATTTGTATGAAAGAATCCAATTCTAACTGAGTCCATTTTGAGAGCAGACCTGAACTACTTCTGTACTAGCAACATTTTTCTTTGGAACACATGAGAATAACCAAAATACTTCTTTGTAAGAATTTCAGGTACTTATTTTCTCTATCACATATTTTCTTGCTCACCCAAAATTCTTACAAAGAAGTATTTTGGTTATTTTCATGTGTTCCAAAGAAAAATGTATATTGGCCAAATCCATACAAACTAGTGGCTGCCATAAGAAAATAAGTAAAAGTATCTTTTTATAAAGCAAAACTTGAGAATATGGCTAGGGGTGCTTGCTGATATTGAAAAGCTTGTTGGGATCCTATTCTTAAATCACTTAATCCCAACTAGCTCTATATGGAAGAAGGTGTGTTCCTGGGTAAATTGGTTGATGACTGTAGGCATAGGAGCTTTGGTATTCCAACTGGAGTCAATACACATTATTTTAAAAGTATACATGTTCCTTTCAAACAGATTAAAGAGGAAGGATGGAAAATGTTCTGGAAATGAGCTGGCTGGAAAAGGCAAAAGACGCTTCTTTTTTTCCTGGGCTTCTGGCCCCTTAATTTGAATGGTATATTAGCTTTTTAGAGGGATGAGACTTAATAGTCCTGCCTTTTTTGTGTTTTTAGTCTTATTCAAATTGTTGTGTTTTTAGGTTTTTATTGTTGTTTCTTATTGGATTTAATATGAGTCACTTTGAGTTACCTTGTAAGAAAAGTGAGTAACAAACAACATTAATAAACAACATCTCTTTAACTTGAAAAAAAGATCCTCAATTGGGATTGGTTTTAGCAGTAGATAAAGGGTTAAGTGCTATGTCGTTCAAGTCTGTTTACAGTGGAACCTCGTATCGTCCTCCTTGCGAATGCTTTGGGTTATGAGCTCCACTAACCCGGAAGTAGATGCTCCCGGTTGTGAACTTTGCCCCGGGATGCAAGCAGAAGTCGCGCACCGGCAGCGGGGCAGCAGCGGGAGGTGCCATTAGCAAAAGCGCGCCTCATGTTACGAGTGGTTTTGGCTTAAGAACGGACCTCCGGAACGAATTAAGTTCGTAACCGGAGGTACCACTGTATTATCAAGTGTCTCCAGTACACCTTTTTAAAAATGTACACGTGGTTTGTTTTTTTGTTTGCTTGTTTTGCGTTGAAAGGAAATTACTATATAGAGCTTTTTTGTTTTTTAAAAAAGACTGTCCAGGCTTTAAGCAGCTGGTAAATTTATGGCTCAAATTATATTTAGTATCTTCAATGCTTCTCACATCATTAGCCATGCACAGTAGCACACTAGACAGAACTGACCAAAACAGCTTCTTCACCCTGAGAACAGCTGGTTGAAAGTGAGTCATCTGATCTGTTCAAAAGGGTCACATGAATAAAATGTAATTTAAAATAAATATATAAAACCATATTGTAGACATAGGGAGGTCTAGTTTTTTGTTCCTCTTTCCCAGATAGTTGAATCCCAGATTTATAGGTCAGTACTGATTCACAATAGTTCAAATACATTAATTTCCACATAAAGCTATGTAAAAACCAAACAATAAAAATAGTAGGTATATATCACACCTGTATTTTAGAGCTTTCACAGGAATCTCTAACACATCGCCTCTGTCATATGGAAGGTGTATAGTTTCACTGTCCACTGTCTGAAACATTCGTTCAGCTTCCTGAAAGTTACACATTATCCAATACATATTTAATTATTTTACTCTACAAGAATGAGGCATGCAAACAAGGCCTTGTATGATTTTCAATGTACTTTAAATACAGAGCGGTGGCCATAACTATTTTGGATAGTGCTACATTATAATTGTACAACATGGCATCCTGCCCAGTCACACAGGTAATGAACCTTAAGTCGCTTTCTGGAAACTACTGCCCACGCCATCTGATAAGCCATTCAGAATATCTGGGTATGGGGCCTTCAAGTGCAGTGCCAGCAGCTGCTGTCAACCCACTGATACCAACAAAATTGGGTATCTGCTGCGATCCATGGGAGTCTGAGGAATCCATCCATCAAACCCTAAAATATGACATGATCTCTAATCCACCATTCTCCCATCACTTGGGATATCTAGAGGAAGAGTGGGTTAAGTTTGTTTAAGGAGCATGTGTATGTGGGGAAAGTGTTCCCATAGACCAGGCATAGGAACTCGTCCCTCCAGATGTTTTGGGGCTACAATTCCCATCATCCCTGACCACTGGTCCTGTTAGCTAGGGATCACGGGAGTTGTAGTCCCAAAAGATCTGGAGGGCCAAGTTTGCCAATGCCTGCCATAGACACCTGGTTGGCCACTGCAAGAACACGATGCTTGAGTAGATGAGCCACTGGCCTGATCCAGCAGGTTTTCTTGCTTCTTACAGAATACCACAGTCCCCATTGTGCATCTCTTTTTATAGTAATATTGAGTCAGCACTTGATTCAATGCATGCGTGCCCTTGCCTATTTAAAGAAGGTTCTGGGTCACAATTTTAAATTGTGCATTTAGTCCAGATGAATTTAGGAAGGGGGAATATTCCTGCTCTTGCACTTATGAATGATATTTCAATTCAATTAAATAAGTGGAGAAACACATTTTCAAGAGCAGTGGCATGCAGAGTGCAGAGACAGAGCTATGAGAGCAGGTAGTTCTATTTACCATCACTTCCCCACCACTCCCTAACCCCAGGAAACTCACTGTATGCTGTAGCCTGAAATTGGGTCTGCAAAGCGCAGTTGATTAATTGCTGAAAGGGACACAGCCTGACGGAAGCGCTATCATACTTCAGTGCCTGCCCCTAAAAGGAAGCCCTGCCATTGGATAGTGAGTTTGTTTGGGCCTTGGGTGAGAATCAAGGTGAATGGGTGGAGTTCCAGTGTTGAGTGGGGAAGTATGTCAAGAAGATAAGGAGAGAAAAAACTGAGGGGTCGGCACCTGCCTCCCAGAGTTCTTTGCTCTCCTGCCTCCATGACATGAAGAGGGTAATACCCAACCCATTTGGGTCATCAAATGGGGTGTGTGGTACAAATCAGTACCAAATGATGGTATTGTCAGGGACCTGACCTCACGCAAGGCAATTGAGACAGGGAAGGAGGGAAGCGCAGCCTCTCTTGAGAAGCAGTTCGGAGTGCAGCGGAGATAGCAAGGACAGCCCCAGTGGTGGCGAGCAGGAACTGTCAGGCAGTGCGGTAGAGCTGAGGGTCAGAGAGGCTGATAGAGCCCTGGATCGACCTGAGGGGGTTGCGGAGCAAAGCAGTCAGCTACTTCCGTCGCTCCAGCTGCGTAGAGGGAAAAAGCGTAAGGAAAGGCGGAGACGTTTTGGAATCCCCAAGCTTTTATGCTGGGGGAGGAGTAGGCAAAAGCCACTCCCGGATTCTGGAACCGACTCAAGCGGACATGAATCTTAGACGCTCTGATGTACGTAGACTGTAAATAAAGCATTAGCTTTAGAAGAACGGATGTTTCTGCCTCTTTACTCTCGAGGAGACAACCCCGAGCCATTACAGTAATCCGGGAGTCTTTGAAGTCTCCGCGAGGGTTGTGAGAGCGACGGCAGGATGAGCAACACCGGGCAAGGCGCAGGAGCGGCGGCTCCGGCTGGGCAAGGAAGTGCAGAGCAGAACGTGGCGCTGCTGGAGCAGAGGGCTGCAGACCTGGCACTAGTGCTCCGAGAGACCCAGGCCAAGCTAGAGGAAGCTCGCCTGCACGGAGGAGTGGGACGGCCGGCTGCCGTTGGAAAGAAAATGCCTACCCTGGTGAGCAAATTTAACGGGAACCCTCAGGAATATCTGGGGTTTAAGACTGAAATAAGTTATGCCCTGAAGCTGCAGGACACAGACTTTTCCAACGATGCAGAGAGGGTGGCGTTTGTCATTTCGCATCTAGAGGGTTCCGCCAGAGACTGGGTCAGGCCCCTCATTGCCGGAATGCATGAATCCCTGTCAAACGTAAAGGCTTTCTTTGAGGGGATGGATGCGATGTTTACCAGCGAGGTGGAGAAGGAGATTGATGCCCAGCAGCTACTGTTGCTCAGGCAGGGGTCTATGACGGTCCGAGCATATTGGGTGCGTTTCGCACTGCTAGTTCACCGTCTGCGGTGGGATATCGGGTCAGAACCCATGCAAGCGCTGTTCAAACTGGGGCTGAGTGACAAAGTTAAGGACGTGCTGTCGAGGGCGGGGAAAATCGACAACATGGACGACCTGACACGCGCAGCCCTGGCCATAGGGGTCCGTTTGGAAATCAGAGGCAAGGACAAGAGGGAGGCGAAAGGAGAGCGTTGGCACAGCTTTCGTTTTCCCAGCGCGCCAGACAAGCCTGCTGGCAGTCTGCCAAGGCCTCTGGAGGAAACGCCCATGGAGATCGGAGGAGCGCGCGCAGGGGAATTTTCAAATAGCGCACCTCCCAAAGGCAGAGAGGCTCAAGGCGGGAAGGCAGCTAAACGGTGCTTCCTGTGTAACCAGACAGGCCATTTCGCCAAAGCGTGTACACAGAGGAGGGCGTGGCAAGGCATGACGGGCACGGTGGCCGGGGAGGGAGGGGCTCTGTGTGCCGGCAGCTGAGCAGTTCGCGGACGAACTGGAGGCCATTCATCAGCTGTTCAAGGACAACTTGGAAATGGCCAAGGACACCTATAAGAGGGCGGCCGATGCTCACCGGTGGGAGGGGGAGGAGATCCAAGTGGGGGATAGGGTATGGCTGTCTTCCCAGGGGTTACCCCTCCGGGTGAAGTGCAAGAAGCTGGAACAACGCAGGTTGGGGCCTTTCGTGGTTTTGGAGCGGGTGAACCCGGTGGCTTTCCGGCTGCAGCTGCCTGAGAGCATGAAGATACACCCAGTGTTTCACAGGTCCTTGCTTTCCCTATATAGGGAACCTCACAGGTACCAGCAACAGGACCAGCAGGTGTCACCGGCGCCACGAGTGGTAGAACAGGAACTGCTCAACGAGGTCACGGAAATCCTGGACTCCAGGTGGCACAGGGACGATTTGCAGTATTTAGTCGCCTGGGAGGGGGCGCCAGCGTCGGAGAACGCTTGGATTCCGGCCTCAGAGGTGACGCAGGAGTACCTGGTCTGGGAGTTCCATTAATTGTTCCCGCACAAGCACAAACCCTACCGCTGGCAATTGAGGGAGGGTTTTCAGCCCACCGACGAGGAGGAGGGAGACTTTTGGGGCTTTCCCCCGTCAGGAGACAGTGCAGGGCGTCCTTCGGAGGGGGAGGGGGTGGGGATTCCTCCGCAGAGAGTTCCCGCCCCGAGTCAGGCATCGCCCCTACAGGAGGACAGTTTCCAGCAGCCCGAGGTGGACCCCTTGTGGGCCCCCACGCCGGAGGAGGGGGTTGGGCAGCAGGAGGCCCCAGCCCTGTTCTTAGACCGGCCGGCCTGGAAAGCGATCTTCGAGTCCTCGGAGGAGGAGGATGACGAGGGCTTCCTGGGTTTCCCACCCTCACTGGAGGGAGGGGGCAGCGACTGGGGAAAGGTGTTTGACCCCACCATGAGGAGGACGCTTCGTTCTACGGCTTCCCGGCGTCTCCGGTGTTGCCCGTGCCTCCGGAGGGGGAGGGAGGCCTTGAGGGGGGGTGGATGTCAGGGACCTGACCTCACGCAAGGCACTTGAGACAGGGAAGGAGGAATGGAGGGAAGCGCAGCCTCTCTTGAGAAGCAGTTCGGAGTCCAGCAGAGATAGCAAGGACTGCCCCAGTGGTGGCGAGCAGGAACTGTCAGGCAGTGCGGTAGAGCTGAGGGTCAGAGAGGCTGATAGAGCCCTGGATCGACCTGAGGGGGTTGCGGAGCAAAGCAGTCAGCTACTTCCATCGCTCCAGCTGCGTAGAGGGAAAAAGCGTAAGGAAAGGCGGAGACGTCTTGGAATCCCCAAGCTTTTATGCTGGGGGAGGAGTAGGCAAAAGCCACTCCCGGATTCTGGAACCGACTCAAGCGGACATGAATCTTAGACGCTCTGATGTACATAGACTTTAAATAAAGCATTAGCTTTAGAAGAACAGATGTTTCTGCCCCTTTACTCTCGAGGAGACAACCCCAAGCCATTACAGGTATTGATATCAAAAAGAAACATTTATGAAATCTTGTTAGGTCTTTAATCAGGAACTTGCACCGTGTATTATTTACATCATCTTCCAGTTTGCATTTTGCACTGTGTTGTATCGATCATATTTTGGGGTTATGTATTTGGTTGCTTTTTCACTGTTTCAGTTTTGATTGTATTTTTATGTACGTACGGCAACCTGCACTGGGACATACTGGTGAAGGGCAGGCAAGACATACAATTAATAATAATTCATAACGTCATGAACACTGCTCCACTCATGCACAGGAGCTTTTCTACTCTTGTTTCCAGTGGCAGCTTCACAGATCCCTGAAAAGCCTGCAAGTCTGGGGGCACTTCAGAACAACACCCAAAGGAGTAAAACTGCAGCTCATTTTTCATGTATTTATACAAATTCTAAAACCATACAGGTGACCTATCCATTAAAAACTATAGGAACAATGTTTTGCTCTTGCCCCCCACCCAAAAAACCCACTGCTTTCAGTTGTTCTTTTTTTGTTATAAATTACTATCAAACTTACTTCCTTTGCTTTTTTCTTTTTGTCATCTTCCTTCTTCTTCTTACTTTCTGGCATAAGGTCATCAAGCCAACTGAGCTCCCGTTTGGTGAAACACAAATCCAAAAGTTTGCGAATGAAAACTAGAGCTAAAACCTTAAAAACAACAATTTAAAAACAACAGCTATCACACAAAGATCAGAACACTAATAGAAAGGATAAAACTAATATAGACTGAGTTATACAAGACAAAATTGTATGGTGCAAATTCTTTGTCTAATATATTGAGTTGACACGAATGTATATTCTCAAATACACTATAATTACTTACTTACCATCATAGGAAAAACAACAGCAGCAGCAGTTGCTTTAATTGCCCACAAAAGAACAAGACAGGTGAGTTGAACTACCGTAAATACATGAACCTTCCAGAGTGGCACGTAACGCAGATAGATCAAATCAGGCTGATGTTTGGCTGGCATTCCAAATAATTTGATACGGTCAAAAAACTAAATTGAAAAGGGGAAAAAAGTTATTGAACTTTTTTTCACCCTAAAGGGAAAATTAGGAAAGAAAAATGATCAGAAATATAAAATGAAGGGATTGCAAAATTAGGCAGGGTTGCGAATTTGCAACTATTGGTCAAATACTTAAAACATTACTTGATTAGACCGATAACAGAGTTACACAAGCTGCAAAAATAAACTGAGTAACATCTAAGTCACACTCGGAGTAGACCCATTAAAATCAATGAACTAAAGTTAGTCAATGGATCTGCTCAGAGTATGATTTAGCCAGAACCCATCCTATGAGAATTTCTAAACAAGGAGTGCCTAACCTGTAGCTTTCCATACATTACTGGACTACGTATCACATTATCCTTGACTACTGGTCATGCAGGCTGGTGGGATGATGGGAGTTGAACAGCATCTAGAAGGTACCCCTGTTCTAAATTCATTAATTAATTGTCATTAATATTGTTAAAATCTAAGTGGTTGTGAGCAGTACTCAAGAGACTGGTTCATGACTCCAGGTCAAAGAAAGAGATGTAAGGAACGCTTCCTCCTCAGCTTTAAGCTGCGTTAAGCCAATGCGCCTTTCGCACCCTGCTAAAGCCACCTTGTGATCCTTTGTGTGAACAGGCAAGAAAACATAAGAAAAATAGTGTCCTCTTTCCTTGCAATCCTCAGTCTGCCCGCAGAGTTGCCATCGCACCCAGTTTCCACCAATTTCCGCCTCCTACTGCAAAACTCCTTGTTCCAATACCATGCTATGAGCATCCCCCACAACCCTTAGGGGCGACTTTGGGGGCTGGGGAGAAATGCCAAGCTATAGTATCTATTTTTCACCTTTTCCCCTCAGATACTGATTAAAATAGAACTTGCCTGGATGCCTTTTAGTGAGGATGCTCCCATGTAAAGAAAAACACCATATAAAACGGGCATTGGAATAAACTGTGGGGAAAAGATCAGCAAGTTCATTAACAGATCAGTGAATGCATTTTCTACCATCTTTATGCTAACAGTTATTATTTATCAAAGACACAGGCTTGAGCACTGCATCCAATCAGGGAAAACACACGATTCAACAACAATTAACTATGAATGTGTGTTTAACAGAAAACTTAGGACTCATCCATACGTTTGCTTGTTCTGTGCCAGGAAAGCATGGGTCCCAGTGATTTTCTGCTTTCTAGGTTTTCTAGGCACAGGTCCAAGTGGTTTTTCGTTTGTCCTGCTGGTTTCCCCGGGGAAAACCCACTGTTTACCACTGTATCAGAACAAACGTCAACCCGCAGAAAAACCAATTGATGTCTGTTCAGATTCAGCGCAAACAGCAGGTTTTCTCAGGGGAAAGCATCAGAACAAGTGGACGGGCCATTAAAACCCATCTGAACTTAGAATGATGAACTTAACACAATATGTTAAGTTGCAAACTTTGTATGTTAATATACATTAGATAAATGTAACAGGCAGATTTTCTTCTTTCCCAATCCATATGCTCAGGGCCTAGTTAAATTTTAAGCACAAATGCCTCTGACCCAACTGCAATAAGCACCTGTCACAATACAGCTATTTTGAGAGGGAAGAACCAGCAGGAAGAGGGACAATTAACTTGCACATTTGCTGCTACAGCCCTTCATTGACCTGTGGTTCCAGGTGATTGTTTGCAAGGATTAACATACAGATTTGAACTTTACTGAGAGAAGGGAAAGAAGCTTGACCAGAGAGTGAAAGTCACAATGGAAATGTGGCAAGTAAGGAAAAATACAAGCACCCCTCTCCCTAGTGCTCCCCTCCCAGAGTTGTATGGCAGATGCAGGAAAAAAATAATTTACGTGGTACTGCAGCAGTTAGAGCTTTCAAACTTTGGAAGTTAATCCCAAATTTAATTGTGCACCTGCAAATGGGTCCAAGAAATCACTGAAAATGCATGACTCTCAACAGCCATACTGGTGGAACACTATCACTGGGAAACTCCCAATAAGAGAAGTTGTCATTACAAGAACAAGACACCTTGCTGTACCCTACAGTTATAAGGACAGGCTAGCAATAATCCTGAATAAAATAGGATGAACAGATTAAAGCTAAATAATATGAAGCAGTCCCACAGTTTCCTTCCTTCCTTAGTTACTCCCAACTAGCAATAAGTCAACCTACTACAATCAGAAGAAACCCAAAAAATACAAAATTGCAAGTTGTTGAGACATTCTATGGTTTCTATTCTCAAAGATACAAAAACATACTATAGGTACACATGATTGTCTACTGAGATTGGTTGGATATGGCAAGAGGCATGTTCATATCATTGAAGCCATACCAATAGGACTTTTAACACTGTTTTACTAGCATATTCAGCCTACATAATGTTATAGAACAAACTTTTTCTTACCTTTAATACAGATGTCATAAATACGGACAGTCCCATCAACACAAAGATCATTAATCCTGTTACTCTCTGCTCACGAATTCCCAGGAACTTTGGCTGCTCCCCAGGAGCAGAACACTCAGATTCAACTTTTAAACTGTTGACATGGCTTATAGAAAGAACAGTTGCAGCCACAAACCAAGGCAAGCCCATGATAGAGCATATACCTAACATCATGCCAACCACGAGCAGATCGAGATGATATCCACCACCTTTCTGTGGAGTCAAACACAAACATGTTTCATAGCAAATATGCACATATTCTGGCAACAATACTTTTTAAAAATTTCGACACAGACATCTGTAGTATTCCAATTGCTACATATTCATAATGGAAACTATTTAGCATATAAAACACACTGAATCCAGTGGTCTATAGAAGAAAAATGCCTGGTAACAAAGCACATGTTTTTTAAAGTCATTATGATATAAAAATAACCCAAAAGGTATGAAAATCAGAACACACTTCTGTGACCACAGCGGGGAGGCGGGGAAATGAGTAAATCCATAGTTGAGCTGTATTCTGAGTTTAGGTTTCTCACGTTGTAGTAAGAACCCCGATAACAAAGCACTCAACAGAATCAAATCTTCAAATCTAAGTTTTGGTTGTGGGAGGAGCCAATGATGTTAAATATGTGGTTCTTATCATGGAGAAAAGGTGAAAACACCTATGTAGGTTCTGCTCAAAATATACCATAATTGTGATCCAAGCTGTGCTTGCAATACCAGTAAGTCATGATTCATCTTAGCATTATATTCCTATCACATCAGTGTTTCTTCTACTTACTAGCCCAGGTTTCAACAATACTTTACAACTTTTAAAAGTGTTTCACCCAGGATAAATGGTGCAATTTATATATAAAAATGGGTCTGATACAAATAGCTTTATCCTACTATTTTAATAAAAGATTTTTGCCTCCATCTTCAGCATTTTATACCTTTGCAAAGTATACAGAGGAACTTACTATTTCATAAACTAGGTTAACATTTGTATTTACAATGAGGAAATATAATCAAAATTTCACCTTGAGTTTATGTTCTTTCCTGTTTATGATAACTGCTGTAATTTGCTGGTCCATAAAAATAAGAATGGTGCAGAGTAAAGCAGGAACTGCAGCTATTACAAGTGTCCACCAAGGATTAGGTCCTAGCGGATCTATGAGCCATCCCCGATCACTTCGTGTGGGCTTTGGGGGGGGGGGAGAGAAACAGAGGTAACAAAAGGACCAAGTACTTCTTCCTTATTTATTAGACAAGTATGTTAATTCCGAAGTTGGTATGCATACTATTTGCTAACATTTCCCAAAAAAAAATATCAAAATTTAAAGGTTAGAATAATTTTTAAAACAAGTAGTACTGTGTAAAATTTGAGTTTTAATTATTAAATTGTGGCATGATCCTGCATTGACAGGACCTTTCTTCTTCAGAAGCCACCTAATGTCCTTGTATTCAGGATAATAAACTATCAAAGTTTGGTAACAGTTCAATCCTGTGCATGTTTACACAAAACTGCATAGGATTGTGCTGTAACAAATTGGGAGTAGGACTGTTTTGCATGAAGTCACACTACTGGGATGTAGAATACCAAAAAAGAGTGTGAGCTTATGAGCATTTACTCAAGATGTGAGCCTTACTGCATTCAATGAGACCTGTTCCCCAAATTAACAAGGTGAGAACTAAAGATAAAAATACAAAAACACAAAACTGATTACTATAATCATTGTGCATATCTAAGCACAGTGGAAGAAAATACAAATTTCAAGTGCATGAGCCTAAAACCTAAATCAAATCTGTCAATTCCAGTTCTGTCACAATATACGTTTCACTCAATCTAGCTTCTAAACAGTGCTAGTATAATAGGTTGACCTCTCATTAAAAAAACTACCATAAATAGAGTGGATTCCTAGTGAAACGTTAGCCATTTTGGCAGTAGTATTTAAAGAATTCCAGTTCAGTTGCAGCATTATTATTATTATTATTATTATTATTATTATTATTATTATTTTACTTACTTCAAATTTTTCAGGCACATGAAGTTTAGGAGAAGGAACTCCAACAAGATAATCAATGAGAACCATGATCACTATTGTCAAAAATACAGCAAAATCACTTATTGTAGACCGCACCTAAAAAGGAAGAATATACAGCTTTTTCACAAAAAAAAAATCTTGCAAAATATGTAATGATATTTGCCACAGTGACAGGGATTGTAAAATAATTAATCATTCGGAAGTAATTTAATACAATATATTGAGATGTATACTTACTGAAACCTAGCAGCATATAAACTTACACTAAAAGTTGAAAGTAAGTTAAAATGGGAATCTCATTATCTTCGATAACAGATTTCTTCTGGATGAACAATCAGATTTATGATGCTCCAAGACCAAAATTTAAAACCTTTAATCAACATTTCCCTAATCTTAGTCTCCTTGCAATTAATTCTGTGTTGTTGCAAAAAAAACCTCAGATATCTATTATTTACAGAAACAAAATATCCAGTTAGATCATTTAAAATCTCCTTTCATTTAACAATTTCAATCTGATCTCTACAGAAATGAGTAATATATAATAAAACATACTCAGCCTCTCCAATTTGAAAATGACATACATGTGCAGCAAAAGGACTAACGTGAAATCTTTCTTGTATCAGCACAGAAGATAAAACACTGAACCACTTTATTGTTAATGCATGCCTATATTTCGGAAGAGTTAACACTAAGTAGGGTGGGGCTTTTACATTTTTGGGATGCCTTTGCTGTAGTTTATTTAGATAATGTGCTTAAGATAGCACCACGATTGTGGTTTTCTCTGATCAGGATTATTTTAGCATCTGAGTATCTTTTATGTTCATCCAAAACACAATTAATCAAAAAACTCCAATTAGTATCTAATTTAACTGCTAACTGCATTGGGTGTGTGACTGTGCCACAAAGCCAAAAAGTTGCTTTGCCTCTTGTGTTTTTATCACTGAACAATCTTTTAATAATTACCAATTTAAATGGTACTGCCCATTTGTACTGCATATTACAAACGCAAAGCTTGGCTATTAAGAATTAAGAGCTGGTGATAGTGTTGAAACTGTAGGGTTTTTTACTCAACTAGAACAATACTATGGGTTGAAATAGCTTTGACCAATGATATGTATGGTTAATTCAACTCCTCTCCAAAGCAAAACTTTGGAACAATTAATTAATTAAAGAACTTTGCATCCTCATCAGTCCTTACAATAGTTGCTGCTACAGGCTTGTCCCATATAACACATTTACATGGGTGATCCTGAACTTTTCAGTTCTATACTCATTGGGGGATACTTGCTCAAATGGGTTAGTTTCTCATCTAGCATGCACAAATGAGCCATTAAGTTGTATATTTGATTAAACCCAGAACCTGTGTCATCTCTGGACTTGCATGCACCAGAAAACCCTCAAAATGAATAAATGCTACCACAATTACCTTAGTGGGGAAATAGCGTTTTGTCTTGAACTGCTTGAGGAATGAGGAAAGGAAAAACGTTGTAAAGAACAGTATGACGGACCAAAAAAGAACATCTGGGAAATAAGGACCATGGTGGCCGCAGGCAGATCCAACAAACACGCCGTGAAGATCTCTACATTGCTGTAAATCAAGCCATGCAGAAATGCAAATTAGATGTAGAACTGTTCACATCTGCAATTAAACTTGTATTAAACTTGCATATGCCCTCTTTAAATATATAGAGGAATCAACAAATCCAAACTCTGAGTGAATACAGACAATTAGACATCACCTGGCCTAATGGTAGTGCCAGTCCTGGCAACTGGTAAGCAAGAGGATCTGATCCTGTGCAGTGCCACTTTGCAAGTGGCATTCCTACAGGAGCCATAGTGTTGAGCCTACCTTCTTCCAGGAAGACACAGCTACCTGTTGTTAGGTACATCTTGGCCTTTTCTTGCTGTTTTTCTACCCTGCCTGCCTCTCCTTGCTGCCTGATGCCCTGCCCTCTGACAACCTGGGCCATCCAAGCTGACTCAAAGCAACCTGTGACTGTTTGTATCCAACTCATCCAAGACCCATTGTCCTCCAAATATGTCTCCAGTTTGGCTCGAGGCTCAGATGAATCCAACGTACAACCCAAATATCAAGTGTTATGGCTTCATCATGTCTACAAAGCAGTAAACTGGACTGTATTTGAACAAAAAACTCAACTTGAAGCACCTTTATGTTTCAAAAATGGGGAACTGTCAGGAGCATTTTCATTTTATATACTCCACATATTTTTGCATTATGTAAGCTAGCTAACTGGATTCAACAAAATATCATCCATGATTAATTTTCAGCTCAAAGATTGTATAACAGATGAAGCAACTTGCTTTTCATTAAACATCTAATGATATAATGTTCTTTTCCCCACCTTGCCCTCTATAACCTCCTTCATACTTATAAAAACACATACAAGGGGAGCAAATGGATTCTTTAAGAATTTTAAAAAATAGTTTTAAGTAGTAGAAAAATCATGATACATGATGACAGACCCCAAATGTATTTCCAAAGGTCTGTTTCAATAATGCTTTTTTCCTTTCAATAATATTTTCCTTCTCTGCCTGGAACTTCTATGCATGGCAAGATCGAAAGCAGGTCTCAGGCACATGGAAACCTACCACTCCAGACTTTTCACTGGCAATTTTTGAAGCTGGAAGATACTATATTTTTGAAATATACAAAACTATCCTTGCCCCAAAACAGGAAAACAAACTGAGAAGCAGCAGAGGGAATCATTCCCTTGGAACCAATGCACCAATTATCGTCTTATGTCCTGCCTACTGTTCCATCAATGATTAATTATTTGTGGGACATCTGCTTAAGTGGGGGAAGAGTTTAACTGATTAGTTGTTCAAAAGCCAGACAGTTCAGAATCTAAATTGGCAGCCCTGATCTCAAGTCAGTACAACAATATAGAGAGTGAAGGATTAAGACTCATGTGTGCCAAGTTATTTCAGACTATTTAGACTAGTTCTACAGCACCTCTCAAGATACTCACTTTAACTGTGAGGTTAGACCATGGTATAGTATCCACAGATTTGTTGGCTGTCATCCATTGCACTACTGTTTCATTGGTGGGGTCTGGAGGCTCTGCACACACACATCTGACAAGTTTAAAATTTCAGTATTTCAATCAGTGTGTTTCATCTTGCTGCTATAAACATTTACAATATCTAGCCTGACATTATTAAACCAGAAAAAATGACAATTAAATGAAAATTTATCATGAAATAATGTGAATGCTTGAAAAGTATGAAATACAGAATAGCAAATTGGTTTAAGAAAGTAGCCTAAGATTGATCCTGAAAATATCATTTTCTTTTCAATGGTTAAAATATTAAAAGGCAGCCAAAGAGAACGAAAAGGGAAACGGTCTGGATGCTAAGAATAGCAAAAAAAATTATTTCTTATCCTAAGAAATAAAATGCTTTTTGATCCTCAGAATCGATGGAAAGTGAGGGAGAATATGGGCATGGGAAACGTCATTGTTTCCATGTTCTGCTGTATACAATAGAACATCAGGAAATAACTTGTGTCAGATAGGCAGATGAACTACCAGTTTAATCTAGTACAACACAGTGTATTTTATTAAGAAAGCCAAACTTACGAATACAATGTCAATTTATTCAGGTCATTGTGCCTGTTGAATTCATACATTTCTCCCAATTGAAAAAGCTTTTCCAGTGCTTCATATATGAATATTATGCAAATAAGAGCAGCAAAAGCCTCCTCAGTAAATCGAGTGATGTAACACACAAGGCTGCTTGCATCAGTTGCCACTAACAATATGCATAAAAATGCTGTCCACAGACCAATGCTGGTTCGTAGAGAGAGATAAGAAAGTCCATAGTCCCTATTGAAAGAAGAAATATGGATTCAGTAAAACTAAATATAATGCAACATGAGACAGAAGTTTGACAATATCCTGGTTTTGATCTGTCTCCATCTGTTAATGCTTATGCCATAATGAATGTGTTAGTCTTTAAGACTATTGTTTTTTACTATTTTAGTATTATTTTTTGTATTTGTGCCATCATGTTTTTATTATAATTTTGTGTGCTCTTTTAAAATGTATTCTTGTACCTTGAGGCTTTAGTGATAAAAATGTCATTCATTTATAACTTCATGTCTAAAGAATCAAAACTGTAATTAGTGAGAAGGGTTTAGCATCTGATTCCAGAAAGGTCATTCTATCTGCCTTTAGTGTCAACTTCAGAATCCTCTGATGCGGCAACACTGAACAAAGCATAATGGTTTCTGGCTACCATTCAAATATCTACCTGTAATTTCAGAAGTAAACATTGCTAGGTGTCCTTGTACCTACTTTCACTTTCAAGCTTCAAACATTAAAAAATAATCTTTCAAGAAAAAATGCAATGGCATGCAACTATATCTTGTGAATAAAGGTTCACTTACTTGCAGAATTTAAATAATATTTTCTCAAATACTAGGACAGGTCCAGTGCTCCCCAATATTGTCAGAGGTTGCCCAGCAAATAGTGAATAGGCAATCCCAGTTAATGATGCTCCAAATAAAGATTCTATTGCACTCTGAGGGGAGGAAAGAAACATGTGATTCCCAGAACATAAGATTCAACAATTCAGCTGTATGCACATTAATTTATAAACAGCAGCAAGAACAATGAAAGCATTATAACCATTATCAGCTGTAATACAGTTTTAAACTAGAATGTCACTTAGCAGTATCGTGGCCAAAATTCGAGGTGCTTAAAAGCAGTAAAACTATCCAAAAAACAAGGGGAATAAGTTACTCATTTGGCATGCTAAGGAAGAAAGGCATATGTCAACAAATATAGCACACAAATTCGGGAGAAAAAGGATAAATAAAGGGTCTTCTCCTGTATAAAGAATGTTGTAACAAACCTGTACCCAAATTGAATATGATGTGCTGTACTATATTCGAACTCTCATGACACAACAATGAATGAATGCAACTCAGCAATGATGATTAAACATAAATGGGGTAAACATGGGCACAAAAAATAAATGGAGAAGAAAGTCATCATCCCACCTGGTAATGCATTTTCTCAATTACAACATACTGTAATTGTCTGGCTATTTTCTTAACAAGCTTTTTCAATACGGTACCCTCTGTGATGTTACCCATTTACAGGAAATGACAAGATGAGTTTGTCTTAAAATACCATCTAAAAATGCATGGGGCGGCAATGCTATTTTTCCTTTAAGTAATTAATTGCAAGGTATTCAAAACCATTTAAGGAAATTATGGGGCAAACACAATACACTAGCCCTAGGCCTTTTGTGGCTAATGGCAGTAGCAGCCACAAATAAGTATTTTATTATTTGTACCCTGCCCATCTGACTGGGTACAAATAATAAAATAATAACAATTGTTGTTGTTTGTTTGTTTGTGAGCACTTTGTGCCCCCGCGGACCATACACATTGGCTGGCAGCAGCTGGTGAAGTGGCAGGAGTGGACCCTGCTGCTCTCCCAGGTTACCAACTCCATGAGTCACTGCCACTTACCAAGATGGGGAGGGGCAAGGTACAAAAAGCTCAGCATGATGCAATGAGTGGTGGAATATCAGATTATCTCCACTGCCATCTGCTGCATCACAGAGTTCCCCCAACCGCTCCCGGTAAGCACCAGTGCCCCATGGTGTTGGGAACATGGGAGAGCAACAGGAGCCCACCCACGCTGCTGCATCAGCCACTGTTAGCTAACGTGTGACCCCTATCTCTCCTAAACAGGTTCACTTTAAACATCTGAAGGGGGCTACAGAGTGCTCTAAAAGCCATCAACGTTAAGGGAACCTAAAACTCAACAGGAGAGATATGCCACAATAGCTCAAAATTGAACCATCTGAAAATGATATATGGAATGGTATCTTGAATAAATGTAAGGTAACTGAAAACATGCTTTTTTTTGTTATGAATGAGTTATAGAAGAAAATTAAAAAGCAGGCTCACACCAGCAAGGTTAATTGTTTACCACTTAATGTAGCACAAGATCTATCTAATCCTTCGGATGTTAACCATAACCTAGTCTTGGGTTGATCAATGCATTAACCTTGGTTTCTCTAGGCAGGATGGCAACAGCGGGAGCACTGTGGAAGTGACAGCCTCTGGAGATGTGGGGAAGTGGTGTGAACACAAGTGTGTACCTTACAAGTCAGTTACTGTGCTTGAACACATGTGTGCAGTAGCTAATTTAATATATTCACTGATGCACACCAAGCAACTGAAGGCAGCAAACAATCCCAGACAGCTAAAAGAAAGAAGGCATTTTTCAATTTACATGCAGGAGGTACATATTTTTAAACCAGCTGCTTGAGAACATGCTTAACAAGTATTTCAGCGCCAATGCTATAAGCCTTTTCTAACAGTTACCACACCTCATTATTCCATGTTACTAAAAGTGGATTGTCCACAAGCAAATACAACAGGGAGATTTTTCTTTTGTTTTGTTTTTGAAAAGGCCACAGTAATCTAGAAGAAATATATATATATGTTCAAGTTATGTAAAAAAAACTTAAATCAAGTCTAATAAAGGGGAAGCATTAGTACTGTATGAAAATGTGAATACCTGTTATGGAAAGCAATGCCGACATTTTCAATACATATAAAAACAAATTTCAAAATTACAGACATTTATACTGTGAAGGCAGATTTACAATGAAATATTTACATGAAAACAGTTTTTAAGTGTTCCATTAATTCTAACCCCCGTTAGATCAGCTGTTATAAAGGCCTATACATTCTAAATCATGATCAGTAAAAACATGATGGTTAAGGTCACAAAAAATTCAATGTCAAAAACAATTAAGAATTTAGTTAATTTGTACATCTGGAAATAAAGTGGGGCAGTTATTTTCAAGAAGACCAAACATTTTACACACACATATATATGTATGTATTTAAACATCAACAAATTCTTATAGAGGAAAGCAGCTTCAGGAGTGACGATTGGAGTAGAGAAGGGCTGGTGAAAGGTGTTTCACCCTTTCCCTTTACATTACTTTTCCACTTCAACCCCATAGTGCCCCATCTGCTCCCACCAGGCAGGGAAACGCATCTGGGACCCAGGGGGGAAGAAAGTGGCGAAGTTGGTTGGGCATAGTTGCAGCGAAGAGTGATGGACAGCTATAAGGTTAAGCACCTTTTCACCACTTTTCTGCTCCAAACAATTCCTCCCTGAAACAGTTTTGTCTAACAAAAGTGCCCATCTAGATTTTATCACACACATGTGCGACATTTAGGATAGCTCAGAGTACTTAGTTCTACATTTCTCTTTCCAAAACCATTTTTAAAAAGGCATTCTTTTTATAGGTCTACTACCCAATAAAACAACCAAGCTATCCAAAACATCAGCCTTGAGCAGAAAATCAAGGTGGGTCCAAAGTCGGGTGATACAATAGCCTTTCCACAGCCAGTTTAAGGCCTCTTTAAAATAAAGACAATGCAAGCTGTTTTCCAATCCATGAAACTATTCATCAAGACAGAGTAATTTTTACCTTAACTGTGCGTCTTCTCCTGTTCATACACACATTTTTATCCATGTTTTCCAGTTAATATTTGAGGAACATTTAATAGGGGGCAAGGCTAATCAAATGC
This sequence comes from Darevskia mixta, assembly GCA_034641385.1. Classification (NCBI taxonomy): domain Eukaryota; kingdom Metazoa; phylum Chordata; class Lepidosauria; order Squamata; family Lacertidae; genus Darevskia; species Darevskia mixta. Next base: position 7,070,246 of record JAWWNH010000020.1, read on the forward strand.
TGTGGCTAAAGGTCTTCAAATAAAGGTAGGAATAAAGGAGACAAATGAACACAGTCACTTGCCTCTGAAAATCTAAACGCCTGGCTACTACCATTCTTTGTACTCACTATTCTGCCTTCTGTAGCTTCTCCAAGGAGCCCTCCAAAAGTGATTACAGGAGACATACAGGCACAGTATAGGAAAAGAATCGAGGCCAGGCACTGCAGACTTAATGCATCCTTGAAGTCACTCAAGAAAAAAGGTGCTTTCCTTTTGATGTCAAGTATCAAACCACCAAAAAGCCTAAATAGGTGAGATGAAACTCGTCAAACTGTACACTAAAGGACTCCAGAACGCTTAAAACTATGGGATACACAAGACTGACAGTGCAGATTTTTTTTTAGCACAAAGTAGCCTTATTTCATATACTCCAAACCTACTGACAATTACAAACTGCAAATGTACCATTTTAATCTACTCGTTTTCAGTACCTAAAGTAAACTTAGTTGATATTCTGTTTTAATGCTGGCAGATAATTTGTGTATAATGGGCTAGACATTGAAAAACGCTGGGAAAATATTCAGTATCCGTACCTGAATGTAATATTGATCAAGATATTTTACATCTAACTTCTGGTGAAAATCTGTAGGACTTCTGTTTCCCTAAATTTGCTCTTATGGGCCAGCCACCCCTCTTAATTTTTTTTAGCAAAACATACTTTTACATAATTTGATGCAACCCACAGCTTTGTGGGTATTTTAAAACTCCATGTGCATGGTCTGTACTTCCCACAAAAGTGGTAATTAATACTCTTGTTAACAGATGGGAGTAGATACAACAGAACAAAATATTTCAGATTTGTGTTAGTCTCAGTTCAAAGTGTTTGGCATTTATTCCTTAAAGGTTTTACAAATTATCCTAGCAGTGCTATGAAAATGATCAAGGAAGCTTACAATAATATTAAGAAATGCAAAAATATACAGAGGACAGTAATATCAGAACTGTGTATACACGGCACTAAAGAACTCAAAATTCTGCACTTCAGATTTTTTTCATACATCTATAAAACCATCAGTTGGCTCTTGCCAACCCTTGGAAATAACTCTGTCTCATGTCTGAATTGTGACATTTTACCATGCATGACACATTCACTTTTCAGCCTCTCTTTGAAATGTTAAAGATACAAAACTTATTTGTAATGAAAAACAATGTTCTCAGGGTGACAAATTCTGCAGCCAACTCTGTGCTTATACCCAGGTTGCACTGAATTGTGGAATATATACAGCTTTGGGCAACTAATTAAAAGGGAGGGATTCTACACAGCAGCAGAAAATATCAAGAGAAATCCCAAATATTTAAGGAAAATGGAAATAAGCTTCAAACATTTGATAGCACTGGTATCCCGGATTCAAAATATATTGGGAATAATTAACCTTGGTCGCAGAAAAATATTCTTAGAAAGAAAGCCATTTGAATCTCCATAAAAATAACTATTACAAAAGAAATGTGTCTATGTACATTTTTTATACTCACAGAGTATAATTAAGTTAAAAAATAAAAGTATGCTATCGTTTTTGTGCATTTCAATAATGTTCCTCAAAAATGTTTTTCAAATTGTTTAAGATGAACAACTTTTGTGAAAAGCCATCTAAATGCCTTAAATCTTTCATTTTTCATAGCTACCCATTAACTGTATTTGATACAGCTTACTGGTTTGTAAATCTGTAGTCAGATACATATTCAACAGTTGTTTTTTTAGTGAAGAGAAATTTCAAATTGGCAAAGAGAATTTTCTTTGAAAATGGATTCTTCTATCTCAGAAAGTTTTTGCTTTCTGTGAATTCTGCCAAGAGGGACGATAGGGGACATCACTAATGTTTCCATGTCTAGGAAATCACTGTGGTTTTTCTTTACAAAATGTTTTGACTATCTAGCCCACTATATACAACTTTTGGTTTTAATAATAATACTAATAATAATAATAATAATAATAATAATAATAATAATAAAATTTTATTTATACCCCGCCCTTCCTGATTTAAAAACCGGGCTCAGGGCGGCTAACATAAGACTGAGCACTGTTTCAGTTTGAAAATAAATTTGGGTAAGGCATCAACACATTCTCTATTCTTCCCAGAAGTGTACTGAAGAATACTGCCATAGTATTGAGCGCCTAATACAGGCCAACGTATTAGATGAAAACTAAACATTATGAAATATATATTCTGCAAATTTCTAAAGCAGTAAGGATTTAGATTTCTACTTCTTTAATATTGCTAGAATTTAAGCAAACACCACACACCTTCCAGTCCTCTGTAATTCAGGTCCAGCATGATGGCCTTCTTCAAGAGACTCTCCAGGAGAAGCAGCTCCATTTGGAAATTTAGGTATCTTCCTTTTTTCCTGTATCAAGGAAATGCATGAAAAGATTGCATTAAGATCAAACCACAAGAGCAAGCACCATTTCAAGCTCTCTCCCTCGCACCTAATGAAAGGCCTACACACTGGGCATGTGATGCTATTTCCCTGCCAAACTCAAAAAGTATTTTTCAAAAAGCAGCATTAATTATTCACTGAGAAATTATTCTGCAACACTTAACATGGCTCTGAGAGAAAAATCTTTTGATTATTAAAAACCTTTAGCTATCATTAACTATGCAAGGAGGTAAGTTCACAAGAGGAAAAAAAACTTTTTGCTTCATTCTAAGTAAGGATTAAAAGGGACGCGGGTGGCGCTGTGGTCTAAACCACAGAGCCTAGGGCTTGCCGATCAGAAGGTCGGCAGTTCGAATCCCCGCGACGGGGTGAGCTCCCATTGCTCGGTCCCAGCTCCTGCCAACCTAGCAGTTCGAAAGCACGTCAAGTGCAAATAGATAAATAGGTACCGCTCCGGCGGGAAGGTAAACGGCGTTTCCATGTGCTGCTCTGGTTCGCCAGAAGCGGCTTAGTCATGCTGGCCACATGACCCGGAAGTTGTCTGTGGACAAACACTGGCTCCCTCGGCCTATAGAGCAAGATGAGAGCACAACCCCAGAGTCGTCCGCGACTGGACCTAACGGTTAGGGGTACCTTTACCTTTAAGTAAGGATTATTTTTGTATCAGAACAACTGATTAGCATGGCATTATCTAGGGAGAAATTCTGTACACAGTAACCATTGTTAAAAAAAAATACTATTTGCAGAATTCGTTTCATCAAAGCAACTAGACACATTCAATTCACTGTTTAGTCCATCCTGTATCATGAGCTCAGGGTAATCAAACACACTTTGCAGCGTTCAGATACTGAACATGGCATGTTTTCCTTCAAAGTTAGGAGCCAACATTTAGCCACCTCTCTCGAAAGGATTAGCAGTTTCAGTTTCAACCAGCACTTTTTCATTCTGTGTGAATCTCATGCAGTTTTGACATTTTTTTAGCTGTTTACATATCCCACCTATGTCCTGTCACACCACTACACTCTTTTAAGGTGCCCTTCACTAGAGAAAAGTTCTTACCTGAGAAGGAACACTTTTGGGTGGCTCAATTCGAATAGATGGATCCCACTCTCCTGGAGGCAGAACTGTTACTTGATCTAAAAATTCATCGATTCCAGAGAGCAGATCATTTCGGTCTTTAGCTTTATAAGCAACATCATGGAAAACCTTTATAAAATATATACACACTGATATTTGATTTCCTGACATGGTGAAACTCTTCTCTAAGAGGCTGGAAAGGCATCACAATTATATTTTAAAAGGCTCAAATAAATAACTTGTTTCTATACTTAGTTATACATGCAAATATACCTATGATCAGCTTTCAAATGCATGCTCAAGACACAAGTTATGTGTGTGTGCTTATGTACACATACACCTGTTTGCATGGACAACGACATTTCAAGCCTATAATATTGATATTTAAACATAGTAAACATCTGTCAAAGTTTCAGAGTAGCAAGGAAAGGAAAGTACATAAAGACTGTAATCCTGTACACACTTACATGGGAATATGTCCTGTTGTACCTAACATGCATAGGATTGTACCACCCAAGGAGGAAGGGTCAGTGAAATATCTAAGAGCAGTGTTGTTGTTTTTAAAAAAGGATGAACCAAGAATAAATACATCGGAAAGGAATGTGCCCCTCATTCCCCATAACAGTGACTCAGTTTAAAACAAATTATTATGTTCAGTCCCACATTCATCAATATGTCAATGCTTTATATTGTATCACTGGTAACATAAGAGGAAAAATGGCAATTACTCTTACTTGGGATTGTATTAGTAATTATAGCAGAATAATTCTTGCTGGGCCATCTTATTCCAGATAAATACACAACACTACACAATTAATGTCATTTCAACCAAACACCAGAACTTCACTATTAAATCAAGGAAATGAAACAAAGCAATCTTAAAATAGTTACTTTCTACATCAATTAGTCAACAAAATTATTACCCTCCTATTCTATGGTAGACTAGAGAAAATTCCTGACATATCCCAAACAGAGCAGATATTAATTGTAGTATTTAGCCGGATTTCATTAGTGCTACCTAGACTGGCCATGCCATTTCGAACATTAACCTATTTTCTTCAACTGTAGCATTACTGTGAGATGTATATAGCTGTCAGATTTCACAAAAGCGGTGCTTTCATTTAGTAATTAGTTCACACACACACAGCTTTAGAAACTTATTAAAAATGCAACGTGACACATTTCAATGCACCATTCATAAATTCATGCTTATGGTAAACATACTCGTTCCATCACTATTTCCTTCAATCACCATATAATCATTAGCCATGCCAAGTTCTACTTGAATGAAGATCCCATTCAGATTTTTAAGTGAATACTTTGAACAGATACAGGATGCCTAGTACTCACGTCATCCGTCATAAGTGTTGCTATTGATCGACCAATCTCATGGTATTGGGGCGCTTTGCCTGCTGGACCCAGCAAAAGAAAAAGGAATCTGTGGAAGAATGAAACAGACTACAAGAAATCAGACATTAGAACTATGATAAGCTTAATTTTTTAGCATCAGTGATCAGTGAAGACATGTCAGGTGCTGTGAGAAAGCATAAATGTGGAACTGGAAGGTTGCCCAGTGTCTAGCTCAGTTAGTGGCAGCAGATTACAATTTCCATTTATTTTTTAAAAATGAAATAAAATGTACCTACAGTATTTCACACCAATGCACAAAGTAAAAAACCACAAGGAGGTGGCAGCAAAGGAAGTATTTCTCAGCTAAGAATTTCTGCCTGAAAAGCTTAAGATTCAAAACCGTATTATACAAATACAAAATTCCAGCTTTATTATATGTAAGATTTTCCTTACCGGGTAGGAACAGGAACTTCTGTAAGGCCTGAGAGAAGTACAGCGGGGGCCAGCCTCACAAAAGCAATAATTGGTCTCTCCAAAAAATCCACTTCTCCCACCAGCACATTTGATGCCTCTGCACCTATGGGAATCTTCCTCATAAAATTCATATCTACCTATTTACAAGGATTAAAAATAGCTACTTAGTTTACAGTTTATTAATGCTAAAAGTGTTTCTAAAACTAGAAATTAATGGTATGTGACTCTATTGTGAACAGAACACTATGGTGTTGCTACAGGAACAAATGTGTGTCAGAAGAAGCTTCAGAAATACATTTATAATGTAACCATATCTGCACACATTGTTGCATATTTTAGTATAAATATTTAAACACAGCTGCTTTTAAAAAAAAAAACAGTTTTTATTATTGGTATCTACAAATATCACTAAAAAGTCACTGCAGTTATATACAAAGTTCTTTCATTTTATAAAATCAGCCTGAGGGGGGGAAACTAGTTTTTGGAGAAGCATCTATTGAGATAAATATATAAGGTTTATTAATAAATTAATTCTGCAAACTGTGTATATAATTACAGAAGAATACCACCATGTACAGCACATGAACTATTGGTTCACATACAGACAGATACACAAAGATCACTGAAACTAAGACACCAGTTACACAGCTATCTAGGAAATAAAACTTACAGCTGGCCTCTTGAGTCCCACACCAAGTGTGCCACAACTACAGTGCCAGGAGGCAGACTCCTGCCCAACAGGAGACAAGGCAGGTGCAGAGAAGAATAGGCCAAGTAAAAACACAAAAATTGTGATTTTTGTGGAGCAGGAATAGTGGCATCTGCCATGATTAACTAAAACGTAAGTTAACTTCATTTAATTTACAAGATGCACATTCACAGGCAACTTTTAAATTAGTAATTACATTGCTCAACTGAATTATATAAAACAAGCGGATGCAATCTTGTCCCTCTGCAGGTTTAAATACAGAAAACTAGGAGGAGGAATGGTGCCTTAAATGCTTCAAGCAACAACAGAAATGCAGGCTTATATATTGTTTCCAGAAAAAAAATACCGTATCCGTATTTTTCGTTCCATAAGACACACTTTTTTCCTCCTAAAAAGTAAGGGGAATTGTCTATGTGTCTTATGGAGCGAATGTGTGGTCGATCGTTGGCTCCCTTTCTGGCCCCGCCCCCTTGCCCAGGCCTCCATTGTTGAATGTTCTGCAGACGGAGGCTGTTTGTTTCCACAGCGACATGTGACTGGCTGATTAGATTATCAGTCTGGAAACTGTAGAAACGGCTCCCTTTCCTTTCCTAAAGAAGGTGCAGAACTGTGAGTTGAACCCCATAAAAACAGGATTTTTTCCCTTTGCAAAGTAAGCTCAACAACTTTGAGCTGATCCTCAAAAAACCGGGGCTTTCCCCCTTTGCAAAAGAAGCTGCACAACTTTGAGCTGATCCTCAAAAAACTGGAGCTTTTCCCCTTTGCAAAAGAAGCTGCACAACTGTGAGCTGATCCCCCCAAAAACGGAGCTTTCCCCCTTTCCTCCTCTAAAAACTAGGGGCATCTTATGGTCAGGTGCGTCTTATGGAGCGAAAAAGGTATATACACCGCATTAAAACCTCCACTGCAAGATAACATTCATTCCAATACTAAAGGATTCAGTCCTGCACACTTGAACTCAGTCCTAAAGTGTCAATTTTAGCAGCACTGACACATACCAGGCTTCCACTGCCGCAACTGGACTGTGACCAAGTAGGGTACAACCCTGCTACAAAAGGCATAAGGGAATAGTGGCTGGAAAACAAAATCATCCGTAAGGCTGCACGACTTGCTATCTCTAAGCACACCAAATGTAGCCAGAGATTTCCAGGAAGAGTTCTCTACCCTGTTTCTGCAGCTGGCCAATAATAAATGAGCTGGTGATGCAGAGGCCATGCCAATCCAGGAGCACTACAAAATGTGTTCAGGTATTAACTGGGTATTGGCATAAGAGGCAGCTTGGGATAGGGGACATACTAGAAACCATGACTAAAACAAACCATGGTCATCATTTGTGGTTGTAGATTTCCTTGGTCATTTCTATAGGAAGGAATGTACATACATCAGCTGCTAATCCTACAGTCCAGAAAATTATGGAAATATGTTCATAATTCTTAATTTCTTTCTAGGAGTCATTACAGATCTATTGGAAAGCTGTCACAAATAACTTCAAATAAGCAAAAAAAAAATCACTTAGAATTTTTGCTTTTAACAATATACAATTAATGATCTTAAACTCAGAATAAATAAACAGCTTTACAATTCACAAAGCTCTCTACTCTCTAAATGACATAGTTTACCTTGCTGAAATCAACAGTGCTGTTTTCTCTACTTCCCCCTGTTCCACTGCTTTTAAGTTCTCCACTTTTTCCAATGTCCAAATTACCGGGTGCAGATTGTGGTGATGCAAGAAGTCCTACAAGCAGAATATACAGGGCTGTTCAAAATTACATCAGTAGAAAACAGACTTAGTTACACAATGACAGTGGCAGCTTTCTAAAAGCGAATGTGGAAGTTAATAAACAAAAGGTGCATTAGTATCAAAAATGCCACACAAACAAGTTATTTTCTTCTGAAAAACGATGAACACTTGTTAAAAAGTTGAAATTAGATGTTGCCTAAATGATGGCCTTTTGCAAAATGCACCAGAACAAAAATGTGTTATTTTTTAAAAGAGAACGTAAGAATGTGTGTCTAACCACCAATGCTTTGTGTGTGGATCATGCATCAGAGGGATGTCATACTTTCTATGCGTCTGAAAAACCACAAAAACATACTTTAGAATACCTAGCAAAACACCTAGCTTATTACAAGACTGGCCTCAAGATTACATCTATCTTCCATTAGTCAACACTAAAGCAAGAACATATTTTAAACAGGATGAGACCCATGATCCTAAGAATTAATTTTACACATGAACAAGAGGAACCAATTTTATTTGGAGTTAACACTGCAGTTTCATCTGGTCCCAAGGCGGCAAACCAGTTTTAAGAAAAAACCAATAGCAAGAAGAACTGTTATAAACTTCAAAGAAATATCAGAGTGGTATCCAACAAAATTAAACTCAGAGCAGACCTATTAAAATCAATGGATTTGCATTAGTTTTGAAGGGCGGTATACACATTTTACTATTATTAAAATTACTACTACCACTACTACTAATTAAAACTCTTACAAGATGCCAACTTTTTTTCTTTTCTACTTCACTGCTTTGTCTACCATCTAGTCTTGTACACTATTTTGGAATTGTTGTTTCACAATTTTGGACAGCAGACACAGTATGTTACCTCTGATGCAACATTCTATGAAATACATGGTTTTAAAACTGCATTTTTAAGAACCCTGGCCTAGTCATGACAAGATGCAGATGGGGCTACCAAGAAATCACAGAATCACAGAGTTGGTATATAACACAGAGTACAATAAGCCACTGCAAAAAACCCACCTCTTTGTGCAGAAACAAACAGTCCACATTAGGAACATTAAATAAATAAATGTAAAAGACATTGCCTCAACTGGTTCAGTCTTGCTTCCAACCCTGCTTTGGAACTGTGATGGTGCTTATCACCCTTCAACAGGATTGCCCAGTATATCAGAAACTGGACAGAAGTGTGATCCTGTTGGTTCTGCTTAACCTCTCAGCGGCTTTTTATGTTCCTGGGGCTGGTGACACTGCTTTAATAGTATTCCTGGTCCTTTCTAGCAGGCAAGTCTCAGAAGGTGGTATCTGAGGGGTAATGCTCAATTCTATGGCCACTAGCTTATGGTGAGCCACAGAGTTGCAACTTGTCCCCAACATGTTGAACATCTACAGAAACACCACTGGAGGTTGTCGATTAGGACCACTGCAGCATCATTATGGTGGGAACAACCAAATCTCTTTCTTGTAAATGGTATCACATTACTGCATTGTTGTATCAACTTCACTGGCTCCAAGTCTGTTTCAGATGCTGGTTATTTTCTTTATAACCCTAATTAGTTTAGACCAGGAAACTTGAAGTACCAATTTCTCCAATATAAGGCTTCCCACTTAATTGGAGTGTGTGTGTGGGGGGGGTGTTTTCTGCAAGACACTACCGTATAAGTTGGGCATGCAAGAGAATGCTTTCTCTGCAGTAGCAGAGCAGGCAAGCAGATGTACTCTAGGACAATTGCTTGCCTGCTCTTAGTTACACTACTTCATACTAAATTATCATTATTTCCCTTGCATCCTATTCTAGTGGAATCCCAAGTTCAGAAAACTTAGGACTGTTTTATGCAGTTTGTTGTTTGATCCCAGACAGTACCAGTATCTGCAGAGCAGATTATCTATTTACTGAAAGACACAATTCCAAGAAAATCTACAATGGTCATATCTTCTCACATGAGATAACAGAAAGCTCAAAGTTTAAATTAATCTAATATATCAAAGTGCCCCCAGATGACAGTAACCAAGAAACAGAGCAACAAAGGAAAGCAATGGAATAAAACAACCTCAGAGAAAAGCAATAATTTCAGGATATGGCTTACAAAGCATCTTCAAGCTGCGTCACACTTTACACAGCACTGCAACAAAACGTGAGTCAGAGAGAAAGAGAGAGATGTTTAGTCCATATTTGCAGGGGACCTACTTCTGTCAAAAGTAAAAAAAATGTACATTCGACTTTGCAGTTTGAAGACTTTCAGAGCATTTAACCCTAAATATATATGTACATTGCAGGTATTAAAACAACTGACTGCTACAATAGCCTGACAAAATAATTTGTTGTACAGCAGCACATAATCAGATGTTAAGCTCCTAGCTAGAGTAGTCAACCTTCCTAGTCTCAACCTCTGTGCAAGAAGCTACTATGCAGAACAGGAGACTGATGCAAGAGGTCTAATGCAGGAAGTGAATAAGACCAGAACACTGAGGACTGCAAAAAAGCATCCACATCAATCTTACAGGTATAAAGTGTTACTGTAACCAATGGAGTTTAGAGTTAAAGTACACTAGCAACTGACAGTTCTTACCCATTTAATTCAAAAAAATTAAATGCCCCCTTAGCTGTTGCACAAGCCTCTCCTTGTTACAATTCCTAAAGGGGGGGCTGGCTACAGTTAAAGTGGCCCTTTTCAAATTAAACAGGAAAGAACTGGTTTATTACCCTGAAGTAGGAATTTCAAGGTGGGTACAGCATGTTACTGCGATTTCAAAGCACAGACCATATTTTTTAAGGTACCTGGCATCTTCTGGTGCTGAAGTATACATCACCTACTATAAATTGTGAGCTTTAAAAAGTAGTAAAAGGCCACCATTTGGTATCTTAGTTTCAAGTTTATAATGTATAACTCGCTTGTTTCTTTCTTAATTTTTAAAGGCAGAAGCACTTGCTGAATGAATTCCTTTTGGTTATGAACATAAAAAGTATGGAGAAATACTCAAATATTTCATTGCTTTCAATGTGTTAATACTTGTGTTAATATTTCAGTGTCAACTCCAGTTCGTAATACTGACTAAAGTATCACACAAGAAAATATCACACAAGAAGAAATGAAGCATGCAAACGAGTGACAGACTGATATACAACTCATGATTGCTCAAGCTGTGTGATAAAAACTTTGCAGTGGAAGTGATTCAGCTGCAGAAAGCACCACACATGGACAATTTGATTTCAAATAGTTGCCTGGTATTATGTCACTATTATCCTCTGTCGTCTTCTCCTTGCTTTCCTGAGCTTCTAAATCCTCCTCAGGTGGATGAATTACTACTTTAGGGATATCATCACTAGAAGGAGACACTAGTTCAGCACCCTGATGCTCAGCTGGTGGTAAATTTGTGGTTCCCTTGTGACCGCACCTAGGACTGGAAGGTGGAGTGCTTTGTGGGGTAGGTAAAGGGGTTGCGCTCCTTGAGGCGGCTGGAGATCCAGGAAGAAGGTAATTGAGAAGAAGGGATAAACGATTCTCTCCTCTCAGGGAAATATTTGAGGCAGAGAGACCAGCTCGTAAAGAGTGGCGGGAGGCTGAAAGGCCTTCCCCTGAGGTAAAACAAATAAAGTGATAAAAAAATGTTCAGCAGGAAGACAAGTTATTCATATTTTATATAACAAAACTCTAAAAACACAAAACATCACTCAGTCATAGGTGAGATAAGACTTAAGCAAAACGTAAGAGCTAAGCAGAATTTTTGATGTTAAAAAAGTCAGCTTATATGTACACATATCTACAAGGTAAGGGAGGAAGGAAGGAGAAATATATTACTGGTGACTGCTTAAGATCCCAAGAGAATTGAGCAAAACATCTAAGGGCTATGCTTATGATAAAGGAATCTATATATATTTAAGCAGACATATAAGCACCTTCTGCAAAACAAGTTCTGGGGAAATAGAAAGTGCAGTACCTGAAGTACAACATGCAAAATAAAAACACAGTCACTATCCTGACCTAGGGTGTCAACAGTACGTGAACCTTTGGAAGAAAAAAGCTAGGGTCAGGGCCTAAAAAGACTCTATATTGATTACTGGCTCCTAATAATATGTAACAGTTTGCTGTTGAGCTACCAAACTCAATATCTTTAGAGGCAGGTTTTTATCAAAATCAGCAACTTGAAATATTCATACATGAAAAGCCAAATATGTGATAATTCTAATTAAAAGTATAGATAGCAATATAAAATGAGATACACATTGATTACCTGAAATTACCTGAGCAGTGACTCTATTTTTTTTAGCATCAGAAACCACACCAACAGAAACAAAACACCAAATGTGAGAGCCACTCAGTAAATAAAAAGCACACTATCAGAATATCCTATAATGATTCTATATTATAAGCAAATATAAACACATGCACATACAGAGAATAGCAAACAGGAGAAACCAAGGCAATCATTTAGATAAAAAGCAGTGTGGTTTTCCTCACCAAAATATCACTTATTGATTATCCCTAAAAGAAAAATGGACTTATTATAAAATTCAGTAGCATAGGCATAAAACAGGAAGAGCCAGAAAATAGAGGAGGTATATAATAAAACAAGACACAATATTCATAAGCCTTGGTTTCACAAGCATCTGTCCATATATTCAGTGGTGTAAGCACAGTTCTCAACTCTTACAGATCAAAAAGCATGAAGACAAAGTCACTAATTCTACAGACAAATGTTTACCCAACTCCTTATATATCAGGAATGAATTATGAACTTGTTTTCTTCAAGTGTGCTGACTTTTCTCACATCTCTGCATTAAATTTGTTAAAAGTTAAAACAAACTGAATGCCATGACTTATCTCACCATTTCTTTCAAGCAAGAGAGGGTCAGAATGTTTCTTGCCTATATCTGCAAAGGATCGGACAAGGGGAATCCGATTAGTGAATTTTTTTTCATTCTGATGATGGTGCCTCTTCAGAAGAGCTTCTCTGACATTGTCTCTCATAGATTCATCCAGGTGACCAGAAGCTATCGTGTTATCCAATACCATATCTATAGAGAGAAAAAGATTAAATCAAAAATATAGTGACCTCCTGATTTAAGTCAAATTCCACATTAAGAGCAATCCGTAAGACCTTCCTTTGGTAAATGATAATTCTGGTTAAAGATTATAAAGCAAGCATTTGCTAAACAATGCAAAACTCCTGTGAGATCTCATGATAGCATCCCAGAGTCCATTCGCTGGGCAGAACTTGCCCAGTACACAAGGCAGAGACATTAAAAGCTCTTTCCGTGCCAGCGAAGCCCAGCACAAAAAGAGCTTTTAAACTCTCCACCATGCATGCAATTAATTTGTGCAATTTCAACCAGCTGTCTTTCAACTGCACAAGGTTGAAATAACGCAAGTGAATTGTGCACAAGATGCAATCATACTGTATAACAATGTGGTCCTTATTTGGAAACGTTCAGATTTCTTTTGAATGAGGCACATTTTTGCTTAGATTTAATCCCAAAACTTAAAATTGCTAGCAACAAAATATGTAGCAGAGTGACAGAATAAGCAACGAAGACCTGCAATAAACCCCCAGGCTGGAACCATCTTGTTATCTCCCCCAGTGAAGTACCCCAGCCTCTGAAAGGTTCTGGTTAAGATTTATGCTAACACACTGAATAAAATGAATTTTTTTGTGTTACAACATTATGCTACAGAAAATTAAAGCAAGTACAACTTTTAGCATTGTCCTTATCTGCTAATGAAACACAGTTAATCAGCAGGACATTTAACTTCAAGCTTTAAGTATAATGGTGGGTATTTTTTGCCTTTATCGTGTTTCTTTCTTAGACAGAATAACTGAAAAACTGCTTTGCTTTGTTTTGTTTTTTGTTTTAGAACTAGATCTACACAAGCAAAATTGTAAAAATCTTAAATGAAAATTGGCTGTAACCTGCTATTTCATCCAGCGTACTGGCTCTCATATCCAACATGACTGTCCCGTTTAAGATACAACTTCTCAGTTCAAAGAGACTGTGCAGAGACAGAGTAGCCACATAGGGTTTGCTCCACCTATCACCACCATCTTCAACATCTTCTTCAAATTTTAGCCATCTGAAACGAAAATACACTGAGCTACATGCACACTAACAAGTCGTTATTTTTCAAAATACTGCTATTTAAACACACAAAAAACCTTAATAAAAACTATTTTTAATTTTAAACAACTCTGCTATTTACAATCTATGTATTTCTTTAGATGACTGATATACCACTCTTTGCACAGGCCACAGGGCAATTTACAACAAAAATAACTAAATAAGAATACATAAAATCTCTCATTTGGCCCTGCTTCTCAGAATCTTATTTCCATACATTCTATAATTTAAGTGTTTGCTTATTAAAAATATTTACAGTACAATCGTATTTTTCCTACTCAGAAGTAAGCCATACTAAACTCACTAGGACGTACTCCCAGGTAAAAGAGTACAGGATTACAGCCTCATTTATCCTTCATTTATCAACCACCCTACCACTTAACACCAGCAGCTTCATGCTCCGGCACCGGGGGGCGGAGAGCAGGCGGGGGCGGAGCGCTCCCCCCCCACTCCTCTTCCTCCGCCAGTGGACACCAGCACCCTTATATAAAAGTGAGCAATATCTTTTTTTGAAATAAGCAATAGTATCAACAGCCGCTGAGCTAGGATAAGTATGCTTAGGTGTTAAGGAATACTTATCAGGCACTTCAAACAGATTTCACAGATTTCCACTTGTCTTAATGTAAACTGGAGGGACAAGTCTCGTTCTGCTGTAATCATCAGTGAGAGAATTTGAAGAGGACTATTCAATGGTTACCTGGCAGTTTCTTTCCATTCATATTCTTCTCCTTCTCTAAAGCAAAGTTCATCCATTTCAGTGAATAGATCGTGGGGAATGTGTTCTTCATCATCATCCTCAGTACCCAGGATAAATTGTACCCTCTGGGATGGTGTGTCTTGGTGGAAATAAGATTGTGAAGGGGGCACATCTTAGTTTAAGGTTTAGACTGTCAAACTCTTACCCATATCACACTGCTAAAAACCACTGATGCTGGAAGTAGAATATGTTATTTTTTAACCACCAACTTCCTATAAAAATAACACCATCTATTATTTAGATTTTAGCTCACCATATTCCAGTGATTCTTAGTGTGCAATGAATGTACATGAATACATACATGAAGCAGCTAATTTGAAACAAAACAGAGCACTGATTACAGAAACTCTGCAATGGCTAGGTCTCACTGATATCAGTGGAACTGCAGCATTTATGAAAGCGTGCCCATATAATACACACTCCTGGAATCGGTCTTCCACAAATGGATCCCATGATCAGGGTCTACTTTTGTGCACAGGCATGTGCTAGTCCCTGGTTTACAAAGGTTTTATGAACCATTGTCAAACATACGTGAGGCAAAGACTCACTGGTGCACATGTATAACCTATTTCCCTTGGCCATATATAAGCAAGACTCTTTAAGCTGGCTCACATTAACATTGAACCATGATTCTCCTCACACACTGCCCTCTCTTCCCCTTGTACGCTTTGACTGAGATTCTTGCATTGCAAGGGGTTGGACTAGATGAGCCTTGGGGTCACTTCCAGCTCTACAATTCTATGATTCTATGATTCTACACACCTACTGTGAAGGTAGTATATGGTCTTGAGCAAACTGTGCTTGTGTACTAGCAATATACAGAATTTGTAGAGAGAAGAATGACTGCTTTGTTTGTAAATACAGGAACATTTGAAATGGTACTTAATATTTCCACAGAAAGATTTTTTACAAACAGAAATCATAACTGGCATAGAAAAACAGACAAAAATCCTTAACAGATAAAGGAGATTATCATGGTTTGAGAATGAAATAAAGCCTCTTGTTCCAGTATCAAGATTTCCAAACCTGATTTGAGTCACTTTAAAGGCTCAAAACACTCAAGTAGTGATGCATTTTCATTTTCGATTAACTCATTTCTAACCTATTAACCTTCTAGCAAAACCTTCCACTGAACAAAAATGGCAAAGGGACCATGAAAGGGAGCAAAATGCATATGGATGTTAAATGGGAGTACATATATTTAGCTCCATGTCTTTCCATGATCATAGTCACAATAATGGTCATGGATTAAACTGGACATGATCCTTCGGGGGGAGGGGGTCCACGGATATTAACTATTTCTCATATATATATATTTAAAAAACCTGGGTTTTACTATATTGCTGCTTAAAGTACAACGAAAGAACTATCTTTTTTTTTACCATAGGATGGAGATTCTCGCCCATCTTCTTTGTCAGTTTCCTTTTCTTTTCTTCTTCTATGATGCTTATGTCCACGGTGCCTATGACGCCGTCGACCCTGCTTTCCAAAGGGGACGTGCACACCAATATAAACAGCTCTGTGACCTTAAAGGGGACGACAGAAGATGAGATGGTTGGACAGTGTTCTCGAAGCTACTAACATGAGTTTGGCCAAACTGCGAGAGGCAGTGAAGGATAGGCGTGCCTGGCGTGCTCTGGTCCATGGGGTCACGAAGAGTCGGACACGACTGAACGACTGAACAACAACAACAGTGACCTTAACCAAAAATATAATGCAACATATTAGGCATATCAAGCAGACAACCACATAATTGGCTTGAAATTAGCATTGGGACACTTGTTGCACTATACAGTACACATGAATTATCCAAACGATGACAAAGAGCCAATCCTGCTATTTGAGGAACATTGTAATAATGTTCTATCAACAAGAATTTGAAGGCAACAGAGAAGTACCAATTTGGCACAAATTGATTTTCCTTTTTTCATTATCAGGATAGAAAGAAAAACATCTTAACTGATTTTTGAACATCTAGACCCAGTGGCAGAGCTTCATTCTCTGGCACCGGGGGCGGGGAACAGGCGGGGGCGGGGCTGGCACGCATCCCGGGGGCGGGGGGAGCCCCCCAAAGGGGAGGGGCACGCATACTGGGGCGGGGAGCAGCGCCCGCAGGGGCGTGGTGCGCGTACTGGGGGTGGGGGCACTCTCATCGCCCCCACCTTCCTCCGCCCCTGTCTAGACCCCTTTCAAGAAAAGGTTTGAACTCCTTAAAGAATGTACCAGCTAAGAAAGTGAATTTGGTGCAGAATAATGAGATATGTAAAGCACTTCAAACATCACCTTGCCCAACCACCAATAGATAAAGGAAAGCTGCTGCTGCAACATCCATAGTAGTTTGCCAAACAGCACATAGTAATAATGTCATTAATGGTATAATTTTAGAATTTTTGTAGATGTTCACTACTTATTCCATTTACTACACTATTACATAAATCACATACTATGAAAATCATGTGATAATTGGTAATCTCTTTACTACCTTAGGCTACCACAATTTCATTTCCTAGACAGAAAAGGCTGGGTGGGTGGGGGTGTAAGAATTCTTCACAAATAGATCTACTTGGGGAAAGGTCTACTAGAATGGTATGCTCCAGATGAATTTAGATAATCCTAACTCAAGTTTAAGGAACTGAGATATAAATGAGCCTTTTGCCTGTATACACAGCCTGTTCTCTCTTCTCCCCTTCATAGTGGCCACAATGAAATAATTAGAAGCATCTAATTAACCATAGTATCCCCTTCATCAAAAACTTGAAACTACTTCCACATTTCACCAAGGCATACTGCAAAGAAGATATGATGCCCAATGCAGTCTCTGGGTATGTGGGAGAGAGGGGGATGGAGGGGAAGAGGAACATCATGCATATGTAAAAATATTAAGTAATTCCATTAAATTCCATGGTCTCAAGTCATATACCAAAAAAAATCCTTATAGTCCAAAGGATACAGCTGAATTGTTAAATGACCTTCAGAAACCCCACTTCCACAATGGCTGTGCCATACTAATCCCAAGCAAAGCTTGTTACCGAATTAGCTTAATCCAGTACTCAACAGCATTAATAGAATGAAGGACACTAAATTTAGTATACATAGCTTTAGAGACAGTTGTTTGGTTTAATCAGACATGACTTTATCCAAGCTTAGTTGACAAAATCTACAAATGGTATTTACCAGTTAAGGTCATTAATGGTGTCACTTTAAAATTTCTTAAAAGGTGCTCACTACTTATTCTATATACTCAGAACACACACCATGGAAAACTTATGATACGTAGAAAATAAACAAAATACATTAAAAGCAATTCCAAATCAGCTGATTTTTGCACATCAGAATACACTTTTAAAAAAGTAATTCACTACTTTTAATCCAATAATTTTATATTATTACTGTATTATACCTGTAACTTACTAATAGGCAACATATAATCTTATATTTTTTTAAAACACCCAGAAAATTCTTGTGCTAACAAAGGATCGTCTCATAAAAAAACCTCTACCTTCTTTGGCAACTCAATATTACAATTTCATTCTTGATTTTATTCATTCAGATATATATAATACATCTTTTGTAACTCATTAACTATGAAGCATAGCACTCTAGCTTCAATGGAGCCTACTTGAAACAAATTTTGCTTAAAATTTTGCTTAGCTTTGGCATTTTCTTACACATGTTCAAGGATTTCTTCATTATGCTAACATGTTAAACCTACATACACAGAGAAATGGAGGAATATTTTGCTGTCAAAGAGCAGAAATCCATATTGAAAAGTCTGCCACTATTATTAAGAACACAGTTTATAGTATCACATATCCGAGATAATAGAACTATTAAATGTAAACACGGTTACACCTGGCAAAGAAAAACCTAAGTGAAGCTAAGTAAAAGTCAAGTGCAGCCCCCTCTTCTTAATGAGCTTTGGACTTATGCCATGGAAAAAGCAGATGGCACGAGCCATCGTTTTTCAAGGATGCATCAGGAGCCAAATTTCATAACATAAGCAAATACTAGATGACTGCTCACTTCACAAAATGGCATCATTGTCTTCTGTCCAACTAACATCTTCAAGTTCTTTGCATGAAGTGTTCTTAGTAAAGTGTGTGCCTGAGTTTGTAGACAACTTTCACTGTTGCACAGTGCAAGTCACTTACCAGTAATTAGATTTGTCCCTGCACGTATAGCATACACTCTTTTACGTGGTTACCTGCATAAGTTTGTTTCTCTTCCACAACCAGTTACAAATATTTTCCACATAATCAGCAAATCATGGAGAGCTTAAATCAGTAGCTATCCTAATACCCTTTAAACAATTCAACAAGCACATCCCAAGCACAGCACAACTGCAGGGAGTCTCTGACCCCCGATTCTACTCCAAACTGGAGATGATTGCAGGAGGGGTTTTTTTGGTGTTGTGCTCTCCCGAGGTTCTCAGAGCACCTCAAATCCTGTCTCTTTCACTAGAAAGGATGGCTAAGCATAGAGCTGGAAAGGAGAAAGGGTAATTGTACCTGACTTCATCTTGCATATTGGATGCAATGCACACTAACCACTTAGGTGGAAATTCCAGGCATTACGGGGTACTTCAAATGGCATCACTGTACCATGCCAAACCAGATAACACAAGTGCAGCACTAGGATTCTAACATGTTTTACTTTTGAACTTGGAAAAAATAGCAATCCTAACGAGACTGAAAAAATATACTTACTTTCTAGTTCTTCTTTCTCAAAGTTTGTGTTGATAGTAGAGCTGATTTTGCCCGTATCCACAACAGCTTCTTCATCATGTCCCTAAAAAAGACAGAGCAGACATCCCGTTTAACACTATATTCTCCTAATCAGTTACTTCTGAAAGCATTTTCTGAATAAGCAGTTTAATGTAAGTTATACATTCCTCAAGTCTTCTGACTATGCATTCAACTCTTTTTACCATAAGCATACCTTAAGGCATGGAGAGCAGAATACTCAATTTGTCTAACTGGAATAAGCTTTTGTAGCATCTCTCATTGTCTGTTCGGGTTTCTGAACAGTGTGGGGGATATAGGGTCAGCAAGAGCACTCTTCCATAATTTAGCTGAGGAAGGCTTTCTTATTATTGTCTCAATTTGCTGTTTTGCTTTCTTATATTGTTTGGTTGATAACTAATAATTGTATTTTATTGAACTTTTGGCTTTTGTTGTATTAACATGTTTACTACTTTGGGGACTCTTAAGCCAAAAAGTGCATATAAACCATAAAACCACAGTACAATGATACCTTGGTTTACAACCATAATCCATTCCAGAGGTCCGATTGTAAACCAAAACAGGTTGTAACCCAAGGCACGCTTTCGCCAATGGGGCCTCCAAAAGAATTGGTTGTAATCCAAAAAAGGGGGTTGTAATCCAAAAAAAAAGGGACACACACTTCAGGGTTTGACGTGGTTGTAATCCAAAACGGTTGTAATCCAAAACAAATGCAAACCAAGGTACCACTGTACAGTAGCTTTAATTCTCACTGCTCAAAGCCCAGTTAGATCCTCTTGTTCTCAGAGTTATATTTGCCTATAGTAAGACAGGCAAGGAAAATAAAGCTGATTATTTTAATTGTAATGTACTGCAACCTATGAATTCTATATTCTTTCCAGTGTATGTGCAGAATGCTTACAAGTTCACATCTCACTCACTAACAGAAACAATGTCCCCCCTCTTACAAGCTAACAGCTACTCACAAAACATAGTGAGGGCCTTTCCCCCTTAAATTTAGATTTCTCACAACTATTTTCTTATTAAGTCTGTATTTCAGAAAAATCATGGAAAATCTATCTGCATGAATAAAGGATAGAAAGTGACTCAAAAATTCTCTAGCCTGTTCTAAGGCAAAATCTTGCAGAAGTTAACTCACAATCCTGATATTAACATGCCATAAGAAGATCACAAGGATTAAAAGGTACCAAATTCCAGAGTTGTCTGGAAGAAATTGTTTAAATAAACTATTCAGAAAGCCGAAGCAGGTTAGAGATAGCCATACATATACTGCAGAAAACAGAAAACTGTATGTCCATGAGCCAATCAGGATAATTTTCCGATATATATTTATACTGAAAACATCCAAACTACTACCCACATCACTAGCAGATATGTAGTTAGAATATTTGTGCAATCGCATCTACCTATTTATATTTCCATTTTATAAATGACTATGAAGAAATTTTAAAAATTGCTTGTCATACCATCTTCAGACGGTTAGGAACAACAGAGAACACAGGGTTATTTTCTGGAATCGCATACTTTAATATAAGTTTTATGACAAGTCATCATGTTGCCCAGAAAGCCTGATTGGAATGAAAACCAGTTTTATACCCCATTTTCAATTGCCTGCCATAGTCCAACTTAATAGTTTTCTGTAAGCTTGTCTAGCATGTGAAAACAAGAGTTACTGAGTAACAGACTGTGCATCTTCTATAACAAGTAAAGGGAAACTACCGTGATTCAAAGGAAACATTAAAAACTTTTGGGTGAAAACAAGCTTCACAAATATATCCTCTTTTTCAAGCTGTGCATTTAGCAAACACATTTTTATAATGACCCTAAAAAGGCATTATGTTGCACATAATATCTCTCTTTTTACTTCTGCCAAGTTAAACATTAAATGCATTTCCGTATTATGGATTTTGTAGCTTAAATCTGCATTAAAGTGTTTTCCATTTAACTACTGGCTTCCAACATTTCTTAAAGAGTTAAGCTGTAGATATTTCTCCTTCCAAAAACCTAAGAATTAGTTGGCAATAGTGTAGCATTGCAGAGACTGAAGATTCTGAATGGCGAGAGAGGAAGAGAAAGAATCATACTGAAAAAAACCTGAAAGCCAAGAGGCACAAAATCTACAATTCCAATCACAGCTTAGCCAAAAACTCATTGGGCAGATTTACGCAAGTAACTACCTCTCTGCATCAGGCCCTTATGGGGATGAAGTGGGTTCAAGACAATCCATACACATTGAAAGGTTGCAGGGCTGCACAAGCCATCCCTGTCCCTCCTCCCATACTACTACTTTTACATTTGTATTTGTATTTACATTTCCCTCTCTTATTTCGTTATTAATACTACCATTTGATGATTAATTTTCAATTCATTATGAGGCTTGATTATTGCAATGTTGCTTTACTTAAAAGCAACAAAATGCTTACACTATGCCAGGGGAAAAAATGTGTTTTAGAATGCTGTTTATACCAACATTGTAATTTAGTGTCCTTAGTCTTGATTGACAAATATGAAACAGGGGTTCTTTGCCAGCTCGCTCATAAAGAAGTGGCCTTCAAAATTATATCATGTGAAAGCAGCCTGTCTATAGATTAGATTACTGAAAGGCATGTGTGCCCTTGTAAACCTTCCCAAGGCATTAAAGGCATGCCTGTTTTTAAAAATTACAATACAAATACACTGAGACTGAGACTATTCCATGAAGTAATAGTAGCCTTAATCCCATTCTAAAAAAAATTTTTGTCAAACAACTTGAAATTAACAAAGCTCTGAGTTAGAAACTAATTTTCTGCTTATATAATCCTTAGTCTTCAATATACTATATCTGTTGCTATAAACAGAACTTAGTCACATAGGTTTCTAATACTTAATAACGTGCATGTAAACCTCGCTCAACACACTGCTGAATTTGCAGCTTTCTAGGACACATCATGAAAGTCACCTTCTGCTCTGCGTCTCTCTTACTATACTTTTCTGTGTCTGAAAAGTATGTAACTGAAAGGTAGCAAGGTTTATACGAACCTATTTAGCTTCCCCAGTAGTCCAATTCCATGTAGAAAAAGGAATGACTCATCAGAAAGCTGAATAAGAGGGGCTTTGCAGTCTTTACAAGCTGTTACATGTTCTGACACAATAGAATTAGGCAAAAGTTCAACTTAAATACAGACCCGTTTGCTGAAAAAATGCAGCATGATAGGTAATATGGTGACCAAGAATTTCTCTAGTACTTTTTAAAGCTGTTTAAGATACTGGATCTTACAAAATCATTTGGTAGTGAATTTCATAACCATGTATAAAAGCCTTCAACCTGCTGCCAATTAGCTTCATTAAATGACCCTGAGTTTTAGTATTGTTGATGGAAAACAACTTTCTCTCTCTTCATACTGTTCAAAACGTTATCAATCTCAAGCATACCTGACCCATTTGTTGTCTTTTTAAAAAAACAAAAAACAAAAAAAACTGCCCCAATTGTATTAGCCTTCCCTTGTATAGAAGATGCTTCAACATATAAACTGTTGTTCCAGGCATTTTTCCACAATTCCAGTAATGTTTTCCTGGTTGTCTCAGTCCAGATAAACTTATGGATTTTTTGTACCATTACAACCAGCTTTGCACTTACTTACATCAGTCTTGTCAGATGACACTCCTAATTTGCATTCATCTTACTGTGTTTGTAAGCTTCTGACATCACAGCTCCCACCTGAGGCTACCACAAGACATTTTAACACTGAAGCAAATATAAGGGGAAATAGGGAAGGAGTTTCTCATTGTTTTTGCAATTCCTACTGAGATGACACAAACTGGAATCTGAATCTCTGCAGGCACTAGAACTGAATCAGGACAGTGACAGAAAGGAGAAACTAAGAGGATCCATAAAATGCAGAAACACTTTGAAGTATTCATTTTCACCAACAATTTGCACTGTTTAGTATTAATCAGCGAGTCTTCTAAGAAAAGTAAGATACCTTAAAATAAATTTTGTAAGTTTATTCTGATCAAAGCATGTCCTTAATTTGATTAGCATTCTCAAATAACTTTAAGTGCTCTACCATCACTTTTAAAAACACAACTTTTAATTGAATGCTGTCAGCTGAAAGAATACTCATCTAACAGATGTGTAATGTAAAACTAAAGTTGCCGTAATATTTTTGCTTTGTGAAAAATGCACACTATCCTACCTACATTGAAGGCAAAAATTAGCATTACACTTAAGGCCAATTCATCAGATACCTGTACAAGTTTATATTTGACAGGGATTTCACCAGGGTATATGTTATGACAGCAGAAATCAGCAAGTACACACTTGTATTCCATGCATGGCAATCCACCCCATCCCATTATGCCAGGCAGTAAGGGGTTTGGACTCAGGAGAAAATCTGCTGAACAGGTGGCCACAATGCATGCTGGAGGGTTATTCACCAGTGGAAATGTAAGGAGGTGTGTGTTAATCTGAATTTATGATATGGTTTATCTCAGCAGATCATGACTTAAGTATAAGATTGACAGAACTCTAAAATGACATGAGACCCTCCATGATGAGCTTTGGTGACCATGGAACAAGCAGGACTCCAGCCCCCTGCTGAAACACATTTTGGGCATATCCTGCCTTCACCCACATTTGACCAGAAGATTAACACATGCAAATTTTGTTTTCAAGTACATGATATTCAACTCCTCAGTGAGATCCATCCCCACAATGGTAAGGTGATTTAAAGACAGATGGCAGACAGAAATGGGCAGGTGCAGATACTATCAAAGTCTTTCACCCTTTTGTTAACCAAACAGGAAAAGGACGACCAAAGATGGGCAAGGTGAGAACTAGGCAGGAAAGTCTGGAAGAGATTATGGAAATGATAGGAATCAATCATTTCACAGACTCTTTCCCTCTCCACTAGTATGCCTTGGCAAAAAGGTATTTTTAAAAACCTATTAGATTCAAAGGCTAATTGGCCTTCATAGCTACAACAGGATAGAACTTAACCAGCGCTCCCCAGGTCTCAACACACTGCTGCTTCACTTTAAGGACCGGTATATACTTTTGTTTCCCCACTTCTTCTAGTGTAGGTTTATGGCAGCTTCTGTAGGCCTTTTAGAATAGTTAGGGAATCTTTTACTCTTTAATTAAGGTGTGTATGTAATGTAATTTGCTACCTGCTTAGCCTGTAACTTTGCTGTCTAAAGCAACAGTTTCATATATTCTGTCACTCCTGTTTTATATAATAAACCAAGCTTCATTTCTTTGAGTGACAGCTTCTTGTGGGCATAAGATTAAGGGTTAGCACACATCCATAACAAGCACACGTTAAAACTCCAGGAAAAGATCCTAAACCTCTCAGCAGTGAACATGAGTGCTGGCAGTGCACATGCGGATCCATGTACACACTCGTAACAGAAAGGCATGAAACAAGGGCAGGGAGGAGGCAGGGCTGTGCTGGCCTGGAATGAACTGGATTACGAGCTGTTTTCATGGCTTTTGCTGGCAAGTATCAAGCCCAATCATGCTGCTGCCACCAGCCCTGCACCCCCCCCCCTGCAAGTGGCTGGGTAGCGGATGTGGCAGTGGCTTTACCACTACACAAGGCTCTACTGGCAGGCAGGGTTGGGGTTAGGATAGCAGCCTAAAACTTAAAGACCACCTTTCTAACATCCAGTGCACAAGCAGAAACATTTAAAAAAAAAAAAAAACACCTTACAACTATGGACAGACTTTACCTGATTTTATATTACAATTGTTCATGTAATAAAAGCTGATATGCCACTGAGATACTTTCTAAGATTCTCAAACGTATTTTCTTTACATGCAGCCACATAGAAAATCTTTTAACATGACGAAGGGTTAGACTTAAATCTTATTAAATCAATGTCCAAGTTAGCAACCACATTATCTACTACAGCAAGATATATTCCTAGAATATAGCAAAACAGAATGAAAAGTGGGGAATGAAAAGTGAAGTCCAAGAGACTACTGGAATCAGACATGTTTAAAATGTTGGATACCTCCATATTGATAAGCCACTTAAGTAAAACTATCTAGGCATGTTCTGCAACTTCTATCAAATACTGAACTCAGGAAGCTTTTTCTCACTAACTTTAAACCATACTGTTTTCCTATTAAATAGTTATCCTCTACTGAACATGATACTGAGAAAAAGACCTATGATACTAGTTTCACAAAGAATGCTGGTGAGCTTCTAATCCTGATTATGTACAGATGACCTGCCCAAGAATCTTACATAGTCAAAAGTTTACTACAGACCTAACAAAAATTGATATAATATGGTGCATAAAGGAGAGAAGGGTGCTAAGAAAGATTGGTGGAAGACATATTTAGATAAGAAACCTGTAATTTCACAAGACACTACTTTTAATACATTTTAGTTCAATTTCCTAACATACATTAATCCTGAAAAAAATCTGCCCTCTCTAAAGAGTTAATAAGTAGTACTATTAATTGTATTTGAGTCAAAGTTTTCAGTCACGCACATTCTAAAGCTAAAGGAGTTTATAAAAAGACTATATACGGTAGCTAAATTTGTATGTATATTAAACCCTGATATTACAAAGGTTTTCAAGACTATTATTTACGCAATCTGACATACAAGAGTGAATATAATGAGTTCTGTTCTAGCTACTTTAAAATGTTATATATTTGAAAGAAGTATTTACCAGCTCCTTGTCTATATGTGTTCCTTCCATGTTGATGCGGAAGAAATGGAGAATGTCCTTGTGCAATTTTGCAGTGCTATGAGCCTCAAGAAACCAGACCACACATAACTACTTTATAACAGTACAGCCAACACAGATGTACAGTTGTATAAATCATTCTGTTGCAGCCAGTTATCTTGTAAAGATACTTAGTCTTCCAGGCCAGTAACTACATCCAGCACAGGTCACATAATAACAGAATTGAGGAACATGGCATGCCTTCAATTCCCACCAAGGGAACACCAAAAAAGGAATTGAAACTATGTGGTTTGTGACTTAACGTTTAGCTACAGCAGTAGCTAAAAACAGCCTGCAATATGAATGTTTTGCTGTTAAGGCCCAAGGTTTCATCGTCACTGTGTTTGACTCAAATCCCCAAACTAAAAAAGGTCTCAAACACTGTACACATTTATATATTCATAAAAGCCAATTTTCTAGTTACGTTGAGCCTGAAAAGCTCTCTTAGGGATCTATAAAAAGTACTGCAGGTGGGAGGGTGGGGGAAGGAAGATCAATTCCCATTACAGAGCAGATGCCAAGAATCATTTTTAAAACTATAGCTTCTAACGAACGAAATATAAGGTACAAGTTCCTACATACATATGTCTAGTTTGCACATAACACTAAACCATGTGACAGATACATGAGCAGGCTTCTGTGCTCTCCCCCTCCCCTTTCCTCCTCCCACATAGACAGGAAGAGGACTTTGCTAAAAACTATCCTGTCGTTATGTAAGAAACCAAAATTGTGGTTTATAACTAATTTTGGTCTTCTTAACAATACATTTTCTTAACGCAGAGTTTAAGAACATAAGAGCCCTGATGGATGTGGCCAAAGGCTGGCATCCATTTCTTATAGCAGCCAATCAGATGCCTATAGGAAGCCCACAAGCAGGACATCAGCGCAACAGCACTCTGCCCATCTGAGATTACCAGCAACTGGTAATCAGAGGTACCGGTATATTGCTTCTGACAATGGAGGCAGAACATAGTCAAAATGGCTAGAAACCAATGACAGCCTTACCCTTCATGATTTTGACCTAATCAAGTTTCAAAGGCATCCAACTTGGTGGACTTCATGGCGATGAATGTAATTAATGAAATGAATTTTTTTTAAAAAATAATTTTATTATTTATATGCTGCCCATCTGACAGGGTTGGCCCAACTACTCTGGGCAGCTCCCAACTACATCCAGCACAGGTAAAACATGTTACTCTATTGGTCTGTCACCCACCCAACTCTATTGCCTGGGTTATGAAGGTGCCCTAAAGACTTTAAAGCAAAGACTCTGGGACATTGCACACAGTGACTTGCGACTTCGATCACACGCAGTCTGCAGTCCGCTGGCAGTAGGAGTAAAATATGGGCATGCCTTTAAGTTAACATCTTATATTAAAAATCTGACAGTTCCAAACTACAGAAGGTTATTTACAAAAGCCAGACTTAACGTCTTTCCTTCTGCAGTGCTGGATGGCAGATTGAGAGGAGTTCCATACCAGGACAGACTATGCTCATGTGCTCAAGACATTGACTCTATAAAACATATTTTGCTGCACTGTGTGAAATTCGAGCAAGCCAGGGAAGAACTGATATTACCCTTGCTAGTACCTTTCCCAGGAAAATCAGAGGCTTACTATGTCAGGTTCCTACTGGAAGACCGGACAAATGACAGAACATTAGCAGTGGCGAAGTTTCTATCGGTGGTTGCAAGAACCAATGATCCCTATTCCTAGCCTGAACAGAATGTTTGTGTAACCTGAGGACGGGCTGTCGAAATTGCGTATTGTTTTGTGATGAGTTGTTGGGTCTCTGGACCGTAATAAAGTTTAAATTAAAATTTATAATACTTATAAACCACTTCAAAAAATTTAAATCCCAAAATGATATACAAAAGTATATCTGTGTGTGCATGTGCATGTGAGCAAATATCTATTGTCAAACTTAAAACAAATGGTGAATTCCCTTAAAAATAAGAGTTCTTAGATACTATAATGTCAACTAATAAATTGAGTGATGGTACATCATCAGCTTTCAAAGGCGTGAAGCGGGGTGGGATGAACACACAGAGACACACATATACCTTCACAGGTGACACACATTCTGGACAATGTCAGAAAAATTCAGCAGCAGTGCTGAACTTCAGTTTGTGTTTGTCAAGTGAATGCTCAGTCTTTCATAAGTTCCTACAAATATGAGAATTATTTTTGTTGAAAGCTTTCAAATATCACTTGCTTCCTACTTCTACCTAGACCAATGTGGTACTGTAGCAACTACTTCTCCATCTCCTCCTCCAAAAAAACCATAGAGAGAATAAAGCTTTTAAGACTGTCACAAAACAATACAGGCATAATAGGAGGAATCAATAAGCCTGATTCTGAAGTCCTCTACTGACCCACATACAGTCCTCATAGCTGTTCACACACCGATCATTTGTTATGCCACAGAGTAAAGGAAATGACAGAAGAGCCAAGGCATTCAGACAATTTTCAAACCGAGGAAAAAGACTGTTTTTAAAAGCTAGGTCCACATGACATTGCTGTGCTCATTTAATGGAATAATTGAGTTGTTGCCACTGCCAACCTTAGTAAGTTGATTTGCACACTTTTATTCTTATACTTATCTACTGAAATTATCCCAGTATGAACTTCTGAACCAGAGAGTGAAGGTTCTTGAAAACAAGTATTTAAAAAGTGCTAAAACAATAAACAGAAGGAATATGACATACACAATTTCATACAGGGTAATTGACTTTTGGGAAATGTTGCTCATTTTTGTCCAGTCTTTAATATATGCCAATATTGATATACAGTACAAGAGTAGAGTGATAAATGTGATATATAGTTTATAAATGAAATGAAATGAAATGTGTTGAACCGCTTATTTTCAAACATATGTTTCTACTAATACACTATTTCTGTGAGTTTTGTTTGGCTTTACTCAAGTTTTTGAAATATATGAAATACCCTCAGGTTGCAAGGTACTGTTCTAAACATTTGCAGGTACATTTGTTGAACAACAAAATTATTATTTGTTTGTTGCATTTATGTCCCACCTTTTCCTCCAAGGACCTCAAGGTAGCATACAAGGACCTCCCCCACCTCATTTAATCCCCACCAGAACCCTTTAAAGTAGGGTAGGCTGAGAGGCAGTGGCTTGCCCATGGTTGATCCAAGTGAGCTTAATGGCTGAATGGGGATTGAAAATTCATCTCTGTATACTGCCAGTGCTTGCATTTCCTTTATGAAAGAAATGATTTTACACATTTAAGTTTTTAAATACTGGGTGGGTAGACTCTCCAGTTATGAAGTCAAATAAAAGTATTAATCAAATAGCACATGCACAGGAATTATTTCCAACAGTATAAATATATATATATACTATTAATGTCCTTGGGGACATTATAAAGAACATTTCACAATATGTAATTCAGAAATCAGAAACCAAAGGTCCATTCTTTGGTATGTGGGCTGGAACTAGGTAAATAGACTGACAGGCAGAATGACACAGGACCAGCCCCATCCCTATAGGCAAATAATACAAAATTAATTTCAAATGGTTGGTGGTCACTATAATAAGAGACTGACAAGTGTGTAAGCAAGAACAGCTATATAATTAACTATGCAAGCTCTACTGAGTGAAATATGTAAAAATTTCCATTTTGGCCTTTGGGGCCCTTGCTGTTTAGCAGCATATAATTAGATTTGTAAAAGGTCTGATATATCCGCTAAATTGATTTTAGTGTCTCTTGAACTGGAGAGGGAAGTGGGGGAAGAACCATTGTCCTTCAATTCAAAACACTGCCTTGTCTAGGGTATTCAAATATAGGCAAGAGTAATAGCCAAAAGTAATTAGAAATTGCATATCATATAATCTGATTTTAAGAGTCTATTTTTCACTACACTAAGCAGCTTGCAGTTTCCAAAACGCTGCTTAAGTAGATTCCATTACAGATGATTAATTTAAGTGAACACTAGCAGCAGTGTGACTTGAAGAAAGATAGTGCAGATACACTGAATGCATCGTCTCAACAAAGAGTGAAACAAATAGATTTTGTTCTTATAGAACTAGGTCAATCAGCAGAAGCACTTTTTTGGCATTTCCAGCTTGGTCCTCCTTTCATCACTGTGACAGAACATACTGTACTAAGCTACTACTACTTCAGGAGTTAGGAATAGACTCTGTTTAGCATAGGGCTGTGCCACTTTAGCTTTACACTCAATAAAAATAAAGAGAACTCAACTCACAATGTGTTCCTCTGAAGTATTCCTGACTGTATATCCCAAGCTTTCCTCTGAACCAGAGTACAACTCTAGACCTCAATTTCAAGCATGTTCTTTTGTGCACTAATCTAAATGTCATACAAATTGTCATACACCAGACATTCAAAATTTGAAAACAAGAGTGTAATTCTTAATTGCTTCTACAATCTCCCCTGACTAGGCAAAAGTGATTATTGCAAGAACAAACAATAAATCATTGTCTTAAGAAGATCATCAGAGCTGCTAAAGGAAAAGAACTGTCAGGTAATGTCAGCTGCTCCTTTTCTCAACCTCCTGGCAACATAAAGCTAGCCTCAAGAATAAGCATCTTTTACCCTGCTGATATTCTGACCACCTATGGAAGCAAGGCATTCCTCTTTTCTTGATTACAAACACACATTTTCACATTCATATAAATGGTCTCTCATTAGAAGATCATATGAAGCAAGCCTTGAGACTTTATTTCAGTATATTTTGAATCCAGAATACTGCATATGCTGTTCATCACTATATTAAATATTCTATTGAATCCCATTGCTCATGAAGAATTAGTATCAAGCAATATTTTTAAATCACCTTTTTTTGCTATCGACACTTTACAGTCTGAAGAGGAACCACCATGCACCAATATGTACCAGAAACAAAGAAGCAAGCAATAATTTGGAATCATTATACAAAAGCTATTTGAATGCCTATGATATGCTTCCGGTCACATTCCAAATGCATATTTTATACTCAAGCAGATATTTTAAAGAACACAATGACCCCATTTGCACTTAACACTAAGCTAAACTGGGGTTTGGCAGTAATGTTCAGGTTGCTCAATAAAAGATCAAAGCTCTACTGCTCCTCGCTCAGCTGTTCTGCTCTCATGCTACCCAGGGAAAAGCCATGGTTTGGTAAAGCATTGCACCTGAATGTTGGGAGTGAGACAAGCAAGTCACAAGCTGTAACAAAGGTTTGTTCTTGCCTCATCACTTGGAGTTTGTCTGAAGGCACAAACCACAAGCCTGGGTTTGAACACAATGGTAAGACAAATCATGGCTCAGAAGGAGCACTGTGGCTGCAAACTTTGCTCCAACAACCTGCATGTATTGCGTGGACAGGCGGAGTCCCCCAAACCCCATGTGACCCCTGAGCGGAATAATGACACAGGACAACGTGCTATGGGATTAAAATTGGCCACAACTTTATTAAGATTCAGAGGTAGGGAGACCTTGGCTCAGGCATTGGGCGTTTATCCCTCCCAGCCCCCAACTGGGGATCTGGGAAACTTCAGGGTTATCCAGAATGTGTGGGGATTGGACTGGCTCTGGAGAACATATGTTCAAGCAGAGAGCCCGCCCCCCCGTTCGCCGCTGCTGGAGGGGGAGAGCAATGGCAACCTCTTGGCGTATGGCCAATGCCTCCCCCCAAGACCCCTTTAACGGGGAACCCTGGTATCGCTGCCGCAAAGGGGGCGTGGGTCACACCTCATGCCCCCCCCCATTTAGGAAGATAGACTAAAGGATTCCGCCCAAGACCTGAAACCGCCAAAGTTGTGACGTATTGCTACGGGAAAGGCGAAACCTGCCAATGCAGGAAAATTCCTATCCGGCTCTTCAACAGCGGCTTTGACATAGCAGCGCCTGTGTACCTGTGGAGAAGAGGTTAAACCTGCAAAAGAAGACTTAATTGAGGGAGTGGAGGGTGGGAGAAGCTCTGGATCCCGACTGCCGCCTCCCAGGTAAGCTACACCTACTATTGTGTGGGCAGGGTGGTCCCTCCCCTTACCTGGCCAGTCCCCTGGCAACACCTCCCCAGGCGGGATTGGGCGATTGGCTGAGGCAGGCAGAGACCTCCAGGTATCCAGCCTGGGGAGGAGGAGGCCGGTCCAAACTTCCAGGAGCTGCAATGGGATCCAGGGGGCTGCGCGCAAAAGTCGCCCCCCATTAAATGTGGGAAGCGGTCATTCTCATTCATGCTAAATCATGGTTTGGCTTTCTGTGCTAACTAGATCACTGCCTAGGTTCATAACCTGTTGCAGCACCATTTCTGCTATTACGGTAGCACAAGTGCACTTCAATTTCCATAGATGTCAAACTAGTTAAGTTTTATTTGTAGTTGAAGTATGATCCATGTATCCTGTCCACACACACTTTAAGTACCCCACAACACGCTGAAGCCTTTATATATGAAGAAAAGAATAGCTGTATCTATTTACAAGTATGGCCTACTGCCATGACCAAGATACTAGCCTTAGGAGTGCCAAGTGTGCAGTGTAATCTGACACATCTACAGTGGTACCTCGTTTTGAGTCCGCCCTGTTTAGGGTCCATTTCGTCCAACGTCCACGGCAAACCCGGAAGTACCGGAACGGGTTACTTCCAGGTTTGCCGCATGCACAGAAGCGCTAAATCGCGTTTCACGCATGCGCAGAGCAACGCTTTATTGAGCGTCCCTTTCAGCGAGCATCCGGGGCTCCGGAACGGATCCCGGACGCAAAGGGAGGTAACGACTGTACTCAGAAGTCAAATCAGAGAATCATAGAACTGTAGAGCTGGAAGGGATCCTTGAGGGTCATCTAGTCCAACCCCCTATGCAGGAATCTCAACTAGATCATACATGACAGATGGCCATTCAGCCTCTGCTTAAAAACCTCCAAGGATGAAGAGTCCACCACTTCTCATGGGAGGCTGTTCTACTGTCGAACAGCTCTTGGTGACAGAAAGTTCTTCCTGTTCCTGATGTTTAGTCAGAATGTATATTCTTGTAACTTGAATCCATTATTTCAGGTCCTAGCCTCCAGAACAGGAGAAAACAAGCTTGCTCAATCCTCCATGTGACAGCCCTTTAGATACTTGAAGGTTGCTCTCATATATGTTCTCAGTCTCGTCTTTACCAAGCTAAACAGATCCAACTCCCTCAACTGTTCCTCATAAGGCTTGGTTTCCAGACCCTTGATTATCTTGGTCAACCTCCTCTGCACACATTCCAGCTTGTCAATATCCTTCTGAAATTATAGTGCCCAAAACTGGAGACTGTACTCCAGGTATGGTCTGTTTGACCAAGGCAGAATAGAGCAGGACTATTATTTCCCTTGGTCAGGACACTATACTTCTGTTGATGCAGCTTAAAATATTGTTGTTGTTGTTGCATCATACTGTAGATTCATGTTAAACTTGTGATCTACTAAGACCCCTAGATGCTTTTCACATGTCCTACTGGCAAACCAGATGTCACAGAATCATAGAGTTGGAAGGGACCTACCTCCATTTTATATTTTTGCAGCTGGTTCTTCCTGCCTAAGTGTAGAACCTGACATTTGTCCCTCTTGAAATTCATTTTGGCCCAGTTCTCCAGTCTGTTAAGATCATCTTGAATCCAGATAATGTCTTCAGCGGCTTTGGCTACCCCTCCTAGTTTGGTGTCATCTGCAAATTTGATGAACATCCCCTCAATTCCTTCATCCAAGTTGTTTATAATGAAGTTGAACAACAACAGGCCTAGGACAGAACCCTGAGGCACCCAACTTGTCAGTTTTTCCAAGATAACAAAAAGCCGTTAGTGAGCATTTCCCCATCTTCTCCAAGCAAGGGGCTTACAACTTGATTGTTCTTCCTCTTGCTTTGAACATAGCCACAAAAGCCTTTTTTTCTAACCTCTCTTGCAAGCCTGAGTTCATTCTGAGCTCTGGCCCGTCTTACCGTGCCTATTTGTGTATACTCTTCCTTCATGATTTCTTCTTTCTTCATGCTTTCTTACAAATTCCCTATTTACATCTCAGCTCATCTAAAACCTCCAACTGAGTTCAATGAGGCTTTTTCCCAGGTAATTATGTATAAGATTACAGCCTAAAATGTTATAAGTGAAGTCCTCACTGGCTTTCCACATATTATGTGTAACACAGGATTTCTCTAACCAAGGTATGAGAGCAGTGCCCTCTAGTGCCTCTGCAACAGAACACCCTATATTTGTAAAAGCAAACTAAACCATAAACAACAAAAATTCTCACTGAAGCAGAGGCACCTCTAAACTATGTTTCAACTTGAAGTGAGATATATTATTTGGAAGTGTTTGTAAACGGCATATTCAAATATGTTAGAAGTCCTGAGCTGACAATCCCAGCCTTCATTTTAAAAAGGAGATGGGGTGGGGGGACAACAAGCACACGTCTCAAAATTACCCAAGTCAGAAATGACAGGTCGAACTGAACATCTTATGAGTGAGCAATTTTGTTCAAATGTTTTCAGCAACTGAACTGTACCTAGCTACCTCTTGCGAGAACCTTACTAGGCAGGTGAAACAGTTTCTAACCATTTTATGCAAGCCCTGGTCCTTCACCTACGAAATTATTTGTTATTTTGCATGTCCCATCAGTTCCCCCCCCAGCCCTGCATCATCAACAAAATTAAGGCAAACACAGACACACAACAAATAATTCTGTAGGCAAGAAATAATTCTCAAAGATTCTCAAAAAGGAAGTTTATAAATATTTTCAGAAAGGCAGAAGGAAGCAGCTATACACCGCTATCAAGAGAACTTCAGAGCATTAGGCCTTGTCCTAGCAGGGACTAATCTAGAATCCCCATGAGATGTAATAAAGATCAGGTCGTCATCAGAAAGTCTCAGATGCTAGGTGGGTGCTTATATGAGATTCTTATACAGTATTATAAAAAACTCATTGACCTATCTACTGAATTTGAATGAATTGATGATGCTATTATTCTCCTCTGCCTCTCCTCTTAGGGCTTCCCTGGCATTAGCCTTCTTAATTCCCCTCTCTTCTCTGCATCTCATTTGAGGATTTTTTTTTAATCTATCCTGCTTCTATTAAGATAAGAGCTTCTGTGCACCATAAAATATTCCATCACATGATTCTATTCAGTGTAGTCCTAGACCTAGGCCTTCAAAATCAATATTAAGTTTTGTCATTATTTTCAGTGGGGTATCTGCAACCTAACTCTTGAGCAAGATAAAACCAATGCACACAGTGTCATATGTGGATTTGTAATCCTATTCTTACACTTCAGGCTATTTTATAGAGCTGCATATTATCTAGAATTGTGTGTACAATTACTTACAAGGTTAGTTAAAACTCATTCAAGGTGCAAAATAAAGTTAGAATTATTGTTAGGAACCATGAAATTCGGCTTAGCAAAATGTTTCGTTCAAAAAGTGTCTTGATTAAGTCCTCAGCTAATACCCTTTCTTATTTTCACTAGTTTAGAAGCCGGCTAATCAAGTAGATTTGTTATTGCAAACGAAGTACATAACCTCAATTTAGCTGGCTTTTGGAAGAGCCAATAAAAAGAACCAAAAAGAAACTGATAACATTGCAACCAAATGTTTTAAGCCAAAATACTTAACTCCTGTGAGACTTTAGAAGAGAATGATGAAGAACCAACCTCATAATGGAGTAATGACTGAATGTGATTTATGAAGGACAATGCCATCAGGTGACAAGTTTGTGTAATTCTATAGCAGGAAGCCATATGTACAAGCTATTTTGAGTTAAGACATTTTTTTTCTGGCACACACGTCTGTGAAATCCTATGCACAGTCCCACTGTTAGCTAACAAAATAAAACACAAGGCACAATATGCATACACAGGGAAGTCAGAGCAATAGCAGGTAGAAAATATTTCACCCAATGTATTTTCATCATATGGGGGGGGACTATTCCAGCTATATTCAGTTGTATAAACAAGAGCTAAATAGCACTGCACAAATACATATAGTTCCTTGCCTTTTTAGGATAGCCTGGCATTTATTAGATTTCAGTACTGCATTTTAAGACAGCTATATAAAGGCAGCCATGGCGTTTTGAAATATTAAATGGTAACTGTGTTGGATCAAACCAGAGGGAAATGTTCTACAATAGAATCTGAAGAGTTCCATCCTTATCTCAGGTTCATTAAATGCTAGAAAATTATCTAATTCACTTATTAGTTCCTTTCATCTTCTTAATCTTCAACGGAACAGAAAATAGATTAGCATGCAAGCAAAGAGAGGGACCTCTTTCCAGCATGTTCATCCTTCCTTGTTCCAGCTACTTCAGGTAACTCAAAAGGAGGTGAGTGCTGTGCTTACCAGTAGGCCATGGGGTGAGGTTCACCCCTTTCTCTCATATCCAATAGCCACCTGGTACAGCTAATTGCAACCATGGACACGGATGCACCTACATGAATCATCAGTGCAGAGGAGAATAGTAATAAATAATTAAAGCTATTTTAGCGGATTGGTTAGTTTAAGATTGATTATATGACTCTCAACAGACACTGTAGGAAGCTGTGCGCTAGGCTCATTTCAACTGTTCCAAAAATACCCTTCCAGATTTCCAAGAACAGATTTCTGAGAAGCACTCAGGATGCTATAGATGTGTAGATTAGAATATGCAGGATCCTACATGTGTATAAGGTGCAGTAAGATTTGCTTGTCTTCCTAGGGCATTCACACTTAATGATTTATCATAAGTGCCAGATAAAATGTGATGTTGCCTTTTACTTTCAAGGAATTTTCATATTAGTCAATAGGAAACTCTTCAAAAAGTTAGCATGCAAGACACTTCAACAGAAGATCAACACAGATCCAACCTCTAGCAAAACATTAAATCCTAATGCTGGCATATTCCATAGAAAGGTTGCCAGAGAAGAATGGTACATATTACCTGTGAATTATTAGTACTTGTAATACTACTGTGGAAGCCTCCAGATAGGTTCAGAAAACCTATACAGTATATGGTGCTTCAAACTGTAAATGGTAAAAAAAGGCCTGATCAAAAATCATTGCCACAAAGCAAAAAAGTAGGTGCAATTGAACATTCTAGAACTACACGTAGCTGAAGAGCTAATTGTTGCAAAAAGGAAATACGCACAGCTCTACATCCGTTTCATTATAAAAACACTTTCATATTAAAATAAATGAGTGCTCTTTTCTTCCTAGACAGGAAAAGAGAACTAGGCAGACCACAATCTATGTAAGCTTATGAGAACAGGGACCATTAACCCCTCTCCATGATTGTAAAACCAAATCCAATCTTCTCTAGCATCTTTCAGTGAATATATCAGTCTCCTATGCTGAAAATATATCTTAAAAGTAAATGTAGCAATTTAATTTTTGTAGTC
This sequence comes from Darevskia mixta, assembly GCA_034641385.1. NCBI lineage: Eukaryota > Metazoa > Chordata > Lepidosauria > Squamata > Lacertidae > Darevskia > Darevskia mixta. The sequence goes on from JAWWNH010000020.1 coordinate 7,107,693, forward strand.
AAGCGTTTCTCTACTCAGAAGATTAATGGGCCCCCACCTCCTTCAAGAAGCTGGAACCACCGTCTCCTTCAGTAATCTGTAAGAATTCAAAAGATGCAAAATTATTCCCTCAAAAACTATTCTGACCAAAAACAAAACAAAATATATTTGCAACAGATCACTCATACTCAGCATAATGAGAGGATAGCCAAAGAGTGCAATAACCCACAGGGTCAAAGGAACCACTGCAGAATTAGCAATCGGATCAAATGCATCCTCCCTTTCTTAGACACTACCCTTCCCAGAGTAACATTCTGCTTGTCTGCTGTCAAGACACTTAGCCCTAGTTGCAAGCAACACTCAGATGAGGCAAGGTGGAGGGCAGAGGTGGTATATAAATGAAAGCAGTGCTAAGATGCGAAACCTGAATCCCTGCCAAATGAAAACTGCTATAATTGTGGAGTCTTTCCACACCAGAAGCCTTGGCAAACAACTGGGTAAGTAACTTTTAGAGATACACTCCAGGCAAAAAAACCTGGCATGGTTTCCAAGTGTCACTTCTGTGTGACAGCTGAATATCAAAAGGAAGATCAGACATTACTGTATTTGGATTTAAGGACATCTACTAACCACAGGAAAGGAGCAAATCCTGTGGCTTTTTTTTTTTTTTTAGTTTTCCTTCGTTTGTGGCTGTTGGCAAACCTGAAGCTAAAGACTCTTGACTCTTTGTCCAAGAGGTCTTAGGAGCCCTACTTTTGTTCTTCTCATCACAGATCAGGAGTGATTACTCTTTTTCTATTACTGTCTTTTGCACGTTAGCATTTTTTATTATGCCACCTCCAGTGTGCCAAAACCACATTAATTTGACATTTATTTATTTACTTTCATTTAAATAGGCATACTCTAATTAATACATAGTTTAATATTACCCACAATGTAGTCCATCACAACTGTTTTACCGAACCAACGAAAAAATAGACACATGGTAGACCACTACGTTTCTACATAGATTATATCGAACAATTTGCTGTAGATGTAGATCCTAATGTGCAGCAATCAAGTTAAATCCAGTACCACAATGTCAAATTAATGTGGTTTTTGCACACTGGAGGTGGCATAATAAAAATGCTAACTTGGTACTAATACATATCACTCTTCAGTGAACAAGCCAAATGATGGAGAGGGAAAGCTTTTACACTGGGTTGTTCACTCGCCTAACTTCGTTTGCTATCAGAAGAGCTCTCCATCTCCTAGTGCCATTTAAAACTAGATTATCTGCCATGGCACAGCCCCAAGGAACCTTGGGAATGAACGCAACATTAGCAGCAGGACAAAGTCATGGAAACACTCAATAAAAATCCTGGCTAACTCATCTAAAACGCAAGGGGGCAAAAAAAAAAAATTCGTGATGAACCACTAATGTTTTTTCCCCTAGTTTATTTAAAAAAGCGGGGCAGGGTGGGGTGGCGGGGGAAGAGACATGACTGCGCCTCATTTCACCCCCAGCCATGAAAGGAAGTAAAGTGAATCACTGCTGAGTTATCTGCCACTTCCTTGAGCTCTGAGGACAAAAGAGCTGGTTCGGGTTAGCCATGTGTTTGCACTCACAAAGGAGTCAAGAGGAGCAAGGCACCTCACCGGAGATGGGAGATGCCCCTACCTCGCCTGCTGCACTGTGCCCAGGACACATGTCCTTTTATTTTTATTATTTGTTCCCATAGGACAGGAGAGGCCAGCCCTGACCAGCTGCAGCCTGCCCATTATCCTCCTTTACCCCGTTTGACACTTCCCATCCAGAATGAAGGGAGCATGTTAGGAGGGCAAGAGGGAGAAGGGGGGGGGGGAAGCTTCGAACAAAGAACCAGGTTCGCCCCCTCCCTCTCTCCCCACCCCTCACCCTATCAAGAGCTCTTCTTGCCTGAACAAAAGCAATGAGCCCAGACCAGCAGGAGCTGGTTGTGGAAAGGAAGGAGACACGCGCCTCCCTCCATTTCTCTCTCTCCTCCCTCACACGCGCCAAGTGGAGAATTCGGCGGAGATGATGATGCTGAAGAGAAATGTTTCCATGAGCAAGACAACCAACGCCCCCCCCCCACACCGTCAAGTCTTAATTCCATCCACGTGTCACAACATTATTGCTCCTGTTGTTGTTGTTCGTAGTGTTTGGCTGCGGAGATGAGGGAGGGAGGGGGGGAGAGGAAGCGCGAAGTGGAAGGAAGGGCTGAGGGGAGGCGAGAAAGAGAGAGAGGAGTGACACCTGTCGGTTTGTATATGTGGGGGGGGGGGGAGAGAGACTCAAGACCGGGAAGAAAAGAGCGCCTGGCTTTGTGTCGCCTCCTCGGGCATTAATCCCCCGCCGCCGCTTCCCCGTCACAGAGCGAGGGAGCCCAGAGAGGCGCCCGGCGGGGCTCCGCCCCCACAAAGAGGCGCAGCGGCGGCAGCCGCAACGGCCGCCCGAGCCCTCAGCCCAGGGGGAAAGGCGGGAGAGATAAAGGGGCGCGAGCGCCTCTCTCCACGTCCCCCCCCCGCCTCCCTCTCACCCGCGCGCAACCGCCGCCGCCGCGCGCCAACTTGCATCCCGCCTCCTCCCGCCGCTCTTCAGTTACCGTTGTGAGTAGCGGTCTCATCTGCTCCCCCGACCGCTCCTCCTCCATGGTGCAGGGCTCTGGAGGAGAGAGGGCGGCTGCGCTGGAAGGAATAATAGTACTGTACTAGTACTACTACTACTACTACTAGCCGGCACTGTTCCTTCTTCTGCCGTCGACGTCGGCAGCACAACGAGGCTCCTGACTCGGCCGGCAGCTTCTTCTTTTTTTTCTTTTTTGCTCTCGCCGGGAGCCGGCTCTACGCTTGGCCGCGCCCCTCGCCCGCCTGCGCGACTGGCAGCAGCGCCGACCAATCGGCGCGGGAATGCGGCTCCTCCTGCTCCTGGGCCGGAGGGATGACGCGGAGAGGCGAGGCGGCTCTCTCTCTCTCTCTCTCTCCCTCCCCTCAGAGGCAGAGGGGGATTTTCGGAGGCTGAGGGAGGATTTACGGCGCGACCTTCCTCCTCCTCACTCAAGGGGAGCCCTTCGTGCAGGGCGGCGCTGCCTCTCCGTCCCCGCCCCATGCACGCTGCTGCTTAGAAGTAAAAGTCCCTCTGAGTACACAGAACACACACAAACACGAGAGAAATCGAGCGAGGGGGAATAAATTGCTTCATGGGGTTGTCTGAATAGGCGTCGACGGTGCTTGAGAGGCAATGTGGGGTGTTTTTAACCACTTCTCTTCGTGGCCTGAGGAAGAATGAATCGCTGTGCGCGGCCCTTGGAAGCCGCTCAGGCTCTTGCATTCACAGTATTTAAAACAGACCCCTTGAGGGGAGATAAAAATAAAATAAAACCTGCGGTCCTAATCCACGCACGCGAACAAACAACTATGGCGGATGAGATCATTAGGTGTGTTCCCCCACCCCACCCCCCATAACGTTAAATGGCTGCTTCGGAAGCTGAAGTAACTCGGTGGATGAGTAGGAGCCTAACGGTGTGGTCCTACATACGTGTTTGTATTCGGAAGGAGCTGCCACGGAGTCCTCCACCCTTTTGGTCTTCAGCCCAGGGCCGGCCCACCCATGAGGCAAAGTGAGGCGACTGCCTCAGGCAGTAGGATCCACAATGGGGCAGCAGGTCGCCGTGCAGAGCTGAGCCTCAGAGAGGGAAGGGATCAGATGCACATGAGTAAAGTGCATCCCCTATAGGAAGAAGCCTATATGGATATTTTCAACTGAGCCATATTTCAAGGTGCAGATATAAGCAATGGTTTTTTTTTCTGGGGGGACGCGGGGGGACGCATACCCCTAAACATTTTGTGACTCTATAAGTTTGGCCTCATTGAGGGGCAGTATTTCAATATGAGTGGAAAAATGAGAGTACCCCTAAACATTTTTAAGGGGAAAAAAGCACTGTATATACGGTTGCCACACATCCGGAATTTCCCGGACATACCCAGAAAACTGGTTGGAAGCAGCGTCTGGGTGAAAATCCTCCAAAAAATAAAATGTCCGGGAAAATCTGGACATAATGCTACCCATATTGGCAGTGTTGTTTTTGCCAATTCTCCTTTAAAAATAGCTCAAAAACGTGGTGGTGTTTTGTTTTTGCAAGCAAAACAAAAAGCTCAACAACTTTGCCAAAAAAAAAAAAAAAGCTCAACGGCTTTTCTGTCCTGATTTTCACTTTTTGAAACGTGGCAACCCAGTAGGCTACTATAGGAACGTGCTTTATACTAGCTCAGTCTACTTGTCTGTCTTCCCCAATATTGCTACTCCATCTCATGGTGCCTCTTCAAGTGTTTTCACCAGGCCTGCTGAACTGGGATCCTTTTGTTAAGGGCAACACTCCAATGCTGTTAGAACTTGGACCCCAACTCCCATCAGCCCCAGCCAGTCTGGCCAATGATTAGGGGTAATGGGAGTTGTAGTTCAGCAAAAATTGGAGGTTCACAGAGTCCCCATCCCTGCTTTAAGTAGAGATCCATGTAGAGCAAGTTTACCTCCATTCCACCCAATGGTTTCTATGTTCACCTTTTCATTTTCAAAAATGCACTTCTTAATAAATATTATTCACAAATGATATGAGAAAGGGGGTGAGAAGATTGATAGGGCATGGGAAGAGAAATACCTATTTAATGAAGCAGCTATGTATTAGTTTAATATGATTCATAATAGCACACTTTAAGATGCACTTTCTAATAAATATATGACTTGAATGAAATGAGAACGGGGAGCAGAGTGAGAGCCAGGACTTGTGATGGAATAAAAAGCTGTGTAATGAAACAACTATGTAGCAATTTAGTATTATTTAATAATTTTAATGGCGTATTTTAGAGTACAGGGGCTTCATGGGGTATGTTGACCAATAGTGACTCGCTCAGTAAACTAAATGGTTGAACAGAGATTTGAACCTCGGTCTTCTGGGTCAAAACCTAATATTTTAGCAGTACACATCAGTGCTTCTGGGTTTAAATATGCAGTACCTAAGCACTGCATTATCATAATTAATTGATTACAATACTCAGATCAAAATTCAAAATGTATTGCATTGTTTCCTAAGTTCAAGGTGTCACAGGAACAGCATTGCACAAGATAACATTCTCTTTCCCACGAGAGTCTGTTTTGGGAGAACATGTTCTTCCTACACATGGACTCCTTGCACTGCTTCAGGGAGTAACCTCACTCTCAGCAGCTGCACAGCCAATTTACAAATGAGTTTGGACAACCTTTTGGCTCTGTACAAAGCACCCAATTAAGTCTATGTCAGTTCTCTAAATGTTTAAAATGTTTCCGGAATTAATGTTTCCACTTTGATGCCATCAGGTCTCTCTGTCCATCAGAACTCCTCCCCAGCCTTCATTTGAGCTGGTATTGTTGGCATGCCATCGCCATGGGTCTTGGTCAGTGGTACATAAAAGACGGATGTGGTCAATACTCTCTTTCCGTGTTGGATCAGTATCCATGAGCTTGTCATTATATGTGTTTAGTGTGCATGCACACAACAGCTCATACCAAGAACAAACTTAGTTGGTCTCTAAGGTGCTACTGGAAGGAAATTTTTTATTTTGTTTTTATTTATTACATTTATATATCCTGCCCTTTCTCCAAGGAGCTCAAGGCAAGATAATTCTCTCTCCCAGCACTAGCAGTATCATTTTATAATCACAGTAACCCTGTGAGATAGGTTAAGTTGACAGATAGCGTAACTGACCCTAAATCACTCTAATGAGCTTCATGGCTCAGTTCATCATCAAATGCAAGACTGGGGAACTCACTGAAATCCAACGTTTTCAAGAAGGAAAACAAAAAATGTCCAAATTCTAAGATCTGCTGTTGTCCACAAATAAATGTTCAATGCAAATAGAACTGAAGGCTGTTGTGCCCACAGTAAACACAGCATCAGAATCGCATTTCAGTCTCAGGTGTTTGTGTGAATCTGAACTTATGATATGGTTTATCTCTGTAGATCGTGGCATAAGTATAAGATTGACATAACTAATATGACATGAGACCCTCCATGATGAACTCCTTGGTAACCTGGCACAAGCCGCACTCCAGGCATTCAGGAATATTCTGAGTTCACACACACCTGACCTAAAGATCAACATATGCAAATATAGGATTGCTAAATACAGGATACTCATCTCTTCAGTGGGATCCATCCACACAATGGTAAGGTGATTTAAAGACAGATCTCAGACAGAGATGCCTAGGTTTAGATAACTGTTCACTATCACAAGTCTTTCACCCTTTTGTTAAGCAAACAGGATGACCAAAGATGGGCAAGGTGAGATATAGGCAGGAAAATCTGGAAGGGATTATGGAAATTGTAGGAATCAATCATTTCACTTCCCCCTCCTCTATACACTGACATGGCTTGGCAAAAAGGTATTTTAAAAACCATTAGATTCAAAGGCTAGTGGGCTCTCATAGCTCCAACAGAACAGAACTTATCCACTGCTCCCTAGGACTCTGCACACTTCTGCTTTGCCTTAAGGACAGGTATACTTTCTCTCCCCCCCTCCTCCTAGTGTGGGTTTATGGCAAAATTGTCACGCCCATGCTTCTGTAGGCCACGGGTGGCGCTGTGGTCTAAACCAATGAGCCTCTTGGGCTTGCCGATCAGAAGGTCAGCGATTCGAATCCCAGAGGAGTGAGTTCCCGTTGCTGTGTCCCAGCTCCTGCCAACCTAGCAGGGATACTGGGAGTTGTAGTCCAGCAACTTTTGAAGGGCCATGGAATCCCCATTTCTTGCATAGCTGCATACTTGCATTGGTGTCTCTTGCTAAAAAATATTACCCTGCACCAGGTGTCCTCTTTTCAAGACTCTCAGATCCTGGCGCCCCACATGAATTTTTATTTACAGAGTAAATCTACATTTTCTCCATCCTTTGTGCATGTTGAATGCCCTGAGTCAGCCCTGCTTGCATGTGTTAATGAAGCAGAGGTGTTTGTTGGGGGCATTAATCCATTGTTAGGGGGCATCATTGCCAATGTGGCAGTGTTGCCATGGTCACTGGGGGCATGCCTGTCAATTATAAAGCTTTTAAAATATATATATATACTTGTGTGTGTTTTCTCCTCCCATCTTAGGCAAAACATATACGTTGGACACAACAGCTGTTCTGCCATCATAGTGGTGGCTCCTCTCTGATGTAATATAACTATAGAATTGCTGTTTGTTGATTCGTTGGACATACCGGTACATTTTACACATCACTTGGGAAGACAGGCAAACTAATATCAGTGTACTGGAAGAAGCAAAGATCACCAGTGTTGAAGCAATGGTTCTTCAACATCAACTTTGTTGGACTGGTCATGTTGTGCGGATGCCTGATGATCATCTTCCAAAGCAACTACTCTGTTCCGAACTTAAAAATGGAAAGCGTAATGCTGGTGGTCAACAAAAGAGGTTTAAAGACTTTCTCAAGGCAAATCTAAAAAAAATGTACGGTAAGTTTTTACCTCTATCTTCAGTACACTGTGTTTTATTTTATCGCTATGGCTAGTGGCTGATGCAAATAACAACTCTTCTGAATCCGATTCCACTCTGTTTACATGTCGTTTGTGGTTACATAATATAAATAGTTCATCCATGGTTAAATCTGTCAAGGGAAACATGAAGCTTAGAAAATCACAAATGGCCAAAAAGTGTGCCAGTTAACTACAAAGGCTACTCCTCAGCTTGAGGCTAGTTCATAAGGAGGAAATCTGAAATGTTATTCGTGAGAGCAGAAAGCAGAATGAAAAAACCTGTTTGCAGACAAAGGTCATGACTGATGTACAAGAGGCTACATGCCCCATTACTTCTCCTCTCCCCAAAAAAGTTTTTATTAGCATGACGTATCAAAATTCTAGCAGATGACTTTCCTTTCTATAGAACCAACACTCAGAAATGCAATTTCACATTCTGGCTTTTTCTGAGGATTCCAAAATTTTATTTATGCATTATACGTTGGGTTATGGTTTAAGATAAAGCAAACTTGGATTGCTCATGTTTCAGAAGTTACTAATGTCTGGGAATGAATCTCAAAATGTAGCCTGGAAAGAAAACTGAAATGTCTACCCTGTACTTTAATGATCTAGTTAAACCATGATTACCAGTTCTGGGGTTTGAAAATTCAGTCTGCTCTTGTTTCTGCCAGGCTTTATATGTTGCCTGCCATATTCTGCCTGTCTCCACCTTTGACCAGCCAGACTCTCATCTGCACTATACATTTAAAGCATCATCATACCACCTTAAACAGTCATGGTCGTCCCAGTCATCTATCAGGCCTGGAACTTCATCTCTCATCACCACTATCTGTCTTAATTCCCCAGACTCACCTCTTGCAAAGGTTAGTTCAGGCACTGGGATCTGCCCTATATCCTCCATTGTGAAAACAGATTCAAATACCATATTAGCCTGAATATAAGCTGCACTCCCCCCCAATTCCAACAGTGAAAAGTTAATGTGCGGTTTATATTTGTGACCTTATGGTATGCAGCCAGCAGCACGGCAAAGCGGTACCCGCCCCGTGCGTAGTCCCCAGTCCTTTCCCCCAAGGCAGGGAAGGGAGAGAGTAAGGAAGAGGAAAGGCTGCAGGCAACACAGCATGCTACCCCCCCAAAAAATACGCAGTCAGGAGCAGCTTATATTCAGGTTGTTGGTTTTTTTCGTTTTTTTCTCCTCCCCCCCCCTCCAATTTTAACGGTGTGGCTTATATTCGGGTGAGGCTTATATTTGGGCCAATATGGTAATGCATTCAGCTTCTCTGGGATCTCTTCATCCTCCTTTATTACTCATATAACTCATTTGTCATCCAAGGGTCTAACTGACTCCCTAGGCCAGGGGTTTTCAACTTTTTTTGAGTCCACGCCTCCCTTAACCAACTACATTCTTTCTGAGGCACCCCTGTGGGGCTCAGGAGCCCAGTTATGTCACTCCTTGCCTGCAGAGCTGGCAGCCTCTCACCCTTTTTTGAACACCCTCCCTTGTGGAGTGGTCCCTCAGCCTCCTCTCCCCTCTCCTTGGGAGTCCTCCGGGCAGCTGCTGCTGCTGTCCCAGGTCTCTGAGCTGCCCCACCACCACCCCAAAGAGAGGTGCCTTCCAGAGGCACCATTCGCCTGGGGAGCTTTTAGCCAGGGCTGCTGCAGTGAACAGCTGTGCAAGCCGTTGGGAGGCAGAGATGCCAGAGGGCATCAGAGGGAGGAGGGCAGGAAAGAGGAATAGAGGCCAGCGTTGCCCGTGGCACCCCTGACCATCATTCAAGGCAACCCAGGGTGCCACAGAACACTGGTTGAAAACCACTGCCCTAGGCGGTTTCCTGCTACTAGTATATTTAAAGAACATCTTGTTGTTGGTCTTTATGTTTTCAGCAACGTGTTCCTTGACGTCTTTTAGAGCATCTCATATGTGGATGAATATTCACAAATGCACGCAGGGCTAGCCCAAGACATTTTGGCACTTGAGGCAAACTAAAAAATGATGTTCCCCTCAGCCAGGGAAGAAGTGAAGATCTAAATCAGGAACAAGCGGTGGGCGGGCAATCAAATCAACCTTACCTCCCAGTTGAAGTGTGAATCAAAATCCACTGCAGAGGGGAAAGGGGCCTGCTCTGAATCACGCCGGATAGGTGCAGAGATGGCAACCCCCAATATTTCCTCCCTAAGGTTTGGAGACCAGCAGTGCCTCCTATTCAGCAACCCCGTAGAGGCAGAATTGGTTGGGCTGCTGAGGCAGTGACAGATCCGGCCTCCAAGGAGCATGCCACTGCCGTTGCTGCCACTGCGGCAGTGGGCGATGCATTACTGGAGGCGGGATATGCTGCCCCTGTGGATCCTGCCACCTGAGGCAAATGCCTCAGTTTGCCTCATGGGTGGGCCAGCCCTGAATGCACATATAGAAAATTTCCCCTACATTCACATTAATGCCCTGGTAGGCACAGTCTAAGATGTGCTATGCAAAAAGCAGAATTAGTTAACAGCACTAATGTTATATAGCAATACTAGCTGACCTGGCCACGCCTTGCTGTGGCTGATTTAGTGAAATGCAAAAGTAAGATACAGTATGAAAGAGAAAGCGTATGTTTACTTACAGCTTATCTCATTGAAGTTCAGTCTATGTGTTCTCCGTTTGCCCCTCCCATTTTTGTATTCGTTTCTACAACTGTTTATTACCACTATTTTAGTCTATGAGGTTCTTTGTCTCAGTAGTGTTTGTGGGCAGTCTGTCTGTTGATTGAATGGTGGTAGTGACGTCGGGAAAGGAGGAGGAGGGGTCAGAAAGAGGTGTGTTGTGTTGTGCTGTTTAATGTCCACTGGAGGGCGCTATATTTTTGCAGAAAATCACATTTTTACCTGGGAAAGGTGTGGTATTTGTGCAATGTAAGTACATATGATCACTCCCATATGGGCATGGAACGTTGTGTCCAAATTTGAATGGAATCAATCAAGGGGTTACGGAGAAAGGTGATGGTTAACAAACGTCCAACTTGAATGATTTTATATATATATAGATTTGAGCCCAGCAGTGAAAATGTGGCATACAGTCTCTTTCTCTATAGATGAGAGAATCAGTTCATCATGTCAAGTAATATGATCGTGCAGTATAATTAAGTGTGGAGAAACAGTCCCATAAACCTTGCCTATGTAGTTTGCAGTCTAGACTTGAATTAATTTTTGAAGATATTTGGGTAACACGGTGTCAGCTTTCCTGGTTTTCTGAGATCCCCTTTGTACTAGTTTTTAGCTGAACTCATTCTCAGCACTGGATAAGATAGAGAACTTTAATTAAGCTGTAACTAGATAGCTTTAGTGGGCAATCAGTGTACGCAATAGAAAGATTACACGCGCTAAAAGGTTTGACCTGGCTAAGCAATGATTCATACAATCTAGCTAGCATAAATGTCAATGCAATAAGCTTTTCTTTGCCAGAAGGTATTGTTAATTATTTCTGCCTTTCTCACTGCCTGGAATGTTGCAAAATTCTTAATTCATTCTCACAGCAGACACGGGAGGGAGTTCCCGATGATTCCCATTTCTCCTTTCTGTGCTGGTTCTGCAACTCTTAGGATCAAGCTGTCAACCCCTGAGAGCAATCTAGTAGTAAGGATAAACCTTTTGTCCCAGCAGGCTTGTACATGTACTTTTTGTATCAATTATATCCTGCCATTGTTAGGTAAGCTTAGTCTGTCATGTAATGATGGGATATTTGTAGCTCATATTTTTTTTATTTCATAACTGAGTAACCCTTTCTTTCATTGGGGCTTTGGCTACATTGCTCTACAATATTGTTGCAATACAAACATAAAAGCAAGACGGATTTCAAAGCAGAAGTGCAATACTTTGAGGTGACTATGACTTTTGGATTATTATTTTAATTTTAATTTTAAATGAATTGTATTTACTGTTTTATCGCTGGTATATCACCTTGAGTGCCTCTGGGCAGACAGTATTACAGATACTCTCCTATCTGTAATGTTGGCTGCTGTAGGTAAAAAGGTAAAGGACCCCTGGACAGTTAAGTCCAGTCAAAGGTGACTATGGGGTTGTGGCGCTCATCTCACTTTCAGGCCGAGGGAGCCGGCGTTTGTCCACAGACAGCTTTCTGGGTCATGTGGCCAGCAGGACTAAACCACTTCTGGCACAACAGAACACTGTGACGGAAACCAGAGCGCATGGAAACGGCGTTTACCTTCCCATCACAGTGGTACCTATTTATCTGCTTGCACTGGCATGCTTTCGAACTGCTAGGTTGGCAGGAGCTGGGACAGAGCAACGGGAGCTCACCTGGTCGTGGGGATTCGAACCGCTGACCTTCCGATCGGCAAGCCCAAGAGGCTTGGTGGTTTAGACCACAGCGCCACCCGCATCCCTTAGATTGTAATAATAGACCAGCAGAGGGGATTGTGCAGATGCACTGCCGGCTTGCTTCACTCACATTCAGCTCTGTCCACCCATTAAACCATAGCCTGTATCATTCAGGATGTTATTGGATGTAGGGTAGCTGCAGATTTAAGAGAGTGCCCTGGCAAAGGGTCATCTGGCACCCCCACCCCAACATTGGTCCTCCACCTAGTGGGATTAGCAGCAGTGGCAGGCAGAAGGATCGCAATCTGCAGCAACTAGCTATGAGCCACCCATCATTTTACATTTCCCACAATTCTCTGACATAGTGTCACTCCTGGGCATAGCAGGGGAATTTTAACTGGTGGGTGGTTTGCAGCTGCCTGTCATTAGGCAAAAACTGGACTTGGAGAAGTCCAATAGGTCAATTCACAGCAGGCGCCAGTGAGTCTGGTTGCCTGAGAATACTGGGGGCTGATATGTAAAATATGAATGTGTATCTGCAGAATGATATGCAGGCAATACATGAGCAACAAGACCGAAAAGTCACACAACCAATGCAGCAGAAAGGGTTAGATATTTACTTTTAAGACACAGATGGAGAGATGGTACGTAAAACAGGAAAGAGAGGAAAGACTTGCTATAGTATTATTTGGAACTACATTGCCAAATAGACAGTAGACACAAAACAATATACAGTAGAAGCTTGAGCCAACTGATTGGGTGTAACTGATGGAATTTACTAGTAGCTAAAGGCCAAATTACCTGGTACATGTGGCAGGGGAAATCTGGCCTTAGATCTCCAAACGTATTTTTCTTTACTTAAAGGTAAAGGGACCCCTGACCATTAGGTCCAGTCGTGTCCGACTCTGGGGTTGCGGCGCTCATCTCGCGTTACTGGCCGAGGGAACTGGCGTACAACTTCCAGGTCATGTGGCCAGCATGACTAAGCTGCTTCTGGCGAACCAGAGCAGCACACGGAAACGCCGTTTACCTTCCCACCAGAGCGGTTCCTATTTATCTACTTGCACTTGACGTGCTTTCGAACTGCTAGGTAGGCAGGAGCTGGGACCGAGCAACGGGAGCTCACCCCATCGCGGGGATTTGAACCGCCGACCTTCTGATCAGCAAGCCCTAGGCTCTGTGGTTTAACCCACAGTGCCACCTGGGTCCATCCCTTTCTTTACTTAAAGCCACTTTAAAGCTAATTTGATGGGAAACAAGTGCTGGGGAGGGAGTGCTTAACCCTTTCCCCTGAGATAAGGCACAAGAATTATGGGGAAGCATTATTACAGTTGTACCTTGGTTGTCAAACTTAATCCCTATCCGGGAGTCCATTCGACTCCTGGAACGGTTCGAAAACCAAGACGCAGCTTTTGATTGGCTGCGGGAGCTTCCAGCACTCAATCGGAAGCTGCGGAAGCAGCATCGGACGTTCGGCTTCCGAAAAACATTCACAAACTGGAACACTCACTTCCAGGTTTGCGGCGTTTGGGAGCCAAAACATCCGAGTACCAAGGCATTCCACAACCAAGGTATGACTGTATTAAAAAGAGGCTAACAAAGAGTATTTCCCAACTATGGTAGGAGAAACCAGGGACTGAAGTAGCATATGTGCTACCACCAAGCTACAGCTCACGGAAAACTCAAGTGCGAAAGAGCTTAATCAGAATGCGGGTGGGCGAACACACACATGCTTTTAAAAACCCACACACCACGAGCAATTCAGAGTGCAAAACAGAGCATGTGCTAATACAGATACAAATATGTCAATATTGCTTCGTCAACATTTCAAGCATGAGAAAAATAGTAACTATTACATAATATGCAGCCACGATGGGAAGATCTCTGTCCTTTGGAAAGGCAGTGGGCTGGATCCACACTGCAGACAGTGTGGAGTGGTGGTTAGAGTGCTGAAAAAGGACCTGGGAGAGCAGGGTCCCAAACCCCACTCAGCCACGGAGCCCACTGGGTGGACTGTCACTGTCTCTCAGCCTAGCCTACCTCACAGGGTTGTTGTGAGTATAAAATGAAGAGGGGGATAGCTGTGTATGCCACCTTGAGCTCTGTGGAGGGAAAGGTGGGCTATAAATGTAATAAGAAATAAATAAATATTAGACACATTATCTCTGAAATCACCGAGATAAGTAGACAATTTCAAATCTGTTCCATGGATTTTCATGGGAATTAAGTGTGACTAGCTTAGTTTGGCTTGAACTCGGTGTCTAAAACTTTACAAGATCCTTTTCTACAGCAATCCTTGCAATACCCCTCCAATTAGCAGCACAACATCAGCAAATAACCGTGTGCTTTCTTTTCTATATGCCGAATCCAATATTAGAAATGCACCAGGCCACATCGTTTCTGCATTCTGGGAATGATAACATATCAAACCTATTTCTCAAACGAGAGCCTCTAGGCTAGCAACTGGGCTATTAGTTGATATATCAGAAACAACTGAATTATGAATGAAGGATATAGAAAAGCCAAATATAAAGATTTCAGACTTGTCTATAAAGTTTAACCTTGCTAATCCAAGAAATTGATGTACCGTGCATGCAAAAATTCAGACATAAGTGAAACATGCTGCTGAGGGGCTGCTGAAGGAACCTTAGCCTAGTACAGGGGTCGGCAACCCGCGGCTCCGGAGCCGCATGTGGCTCTTTTACACCTTTGCCGCGGCTCCGGGGTGGCGTGTCTTCTCCCGCTCCCCTTTCCCTCCCGTCGCGTCGGTGTGTGTAGTTGGGGGGCGGCGGGAGAGCGAGCTGCAGAGAGAAAGAGAAGTTGGCGAGCTGCGACGGGCGCGTCGACGGCAAACCAGAGCCGAGCACGGAGCCCGAGAGCAAGAGCAGCGCCTCCTCCTCCTCTTCCTCCCGCTTCCCGGCTGGGCAATTGACAGAGCTCATTATCATGCTGTGCTCACTCGCTGCCTGTCTAGGGCCGGAGGGAGGGAGAGCGAAACGCACACAAAAGTTGGGGTGTATGTGTGTGTGGAGAGGAGGCAGCGAGCCCCAGACAAAGCCCGTGCAGCTGTATTTGAGCTGGGCCAGCGCTGGCAGACGTGCTGCCATCTCGCAGGAGGCTCCTGATGGACGCTTGCCTAAATCGCGGCGGCGCGGGGCGGCAGGGGGCGGGGCACCGTACGTCATGCGCAATGACGTCACGTGGCCCCGCCCCCTTGCCTAGGGCGCGAAAAGCCCTAGCGCCGGGCCTGGCGGTGTGCATGTATCACTGTTTCGAAGGGGAGTGAAGAACACACACACAAAAAAGGTAACTTGTTAATTTAACAAAATAAAATAAAAAAATTCCTTCCAGTAGCACCTTAGAGACCAACTAAGTTTGTTCTTGGTATGAGCTTTCGTGTGCATGCACACTTCTTCAGATACCATATCTGTATCTGAAGAAGTGTGCATGCACACGAAAGCTCATACCAAGAACAAACTTAGTTGGTCTCTAAGGTGCTACTGGAAGGAATTTTTTTATTTTCTTTTGTTTTGACTATGACAGACCAACACGGCAGTGTTATATTTGTTTTAAATGTCGCAATGGTTTTGCGGCTCCCAGGTTTTTTTTTCTTCGGAAACGGGTCCAAGTGGCTCTTTTTGTCTTAAAGGTTGCAGACCCCTGGCCTAGTAGAACACCCCAGGTCTCACATGCTGGGCGTCACAAGTTTGAATCCAGGGCAAAACTTGTAATGTTTGGTTGCACTGGGTGTGGAGTCTTGGGAGTGCCACAGGAGGTGCTGCAACGATGGTGCAGAATGGAAGGTGACAGACCCGGGGGGGGGGGTTGCCATCACACAGGATGCTACTGAAATTTGAGACCCAAGGTCCGCCACTGACCAAATGTGCCTCAGCACTCAAGTGAGGTCACATTTCACTGAACACAAAATATAAAAGAGGCTTCAAGCTGAATATTTACATTGTATAATAAGGTACGGTAAAGAAAGGTAAAGGACCCCTGGACGGTCAAGTCCAGTCAAAGGCGACTATGGGGTTACGGCGCTCATCTCGCTTTCAGGCCAAGGGAGCCGGCGTTTGTCCACAGACAGCTTTCTGGGTCATGTGGCCAGCATGACTAAACCGCTTCTGGTACAACGGAACACCGTGACGGAAGCCAGAGTGCACGGAAACACCGTTTACCTTCCCGCTGCAGCGGTACCTATTTATCTACTCACACTGGTGTGCTTTCGAACTGCTAGGTTGGCAGGAGGTGGGACAGAGCAACAGGAGCTCACTCCGTCGCGGGGATTCAAACCGCCGACCTTCCTATCACCAAGTCCAAGAGGCTCAGTGGTTTAGAGCACAGCGCCACCTTTACTTTTACATACATACGGAACATTTGGTAGCCCAGATAATGAAGAGGATATCAGTTCTGCGGCACTCAAATGGGTTTTTCATTGTCCCATCGAAATGCATCTGTATAATCCAATCATGTGTATGTTTGCTTGGATGTAACTCTCCATGAGTTCATCGAAGAGATGTGGATAGTTTTGCAGATTTCACCTGCAAGCCTCCTGATACTTACTCATCTGGGAGGAAGGGCCACTGAACCCAAGGTGACTTACAGCACCTGAGTACCCACTAAGGCAGTGGTTCTCAAAGGGTGTGGTGTGCCACACTGGTGTGGCAGGAGAGGATGGCAAGCGTGGCAGGAAGATTCAAGGACAATCAAAGAAACATTTAAATATAACCTCACCTGGTTTAGCCAGCTACTCCCAGGGTGTGGCCACTGCCACATGCTGACAGCTTCTAAGAGCCACAGGTAAGAGCTGAGTGCATGGTGGGGACCAAAGGGGGACAACCTACCCCCCAGAAGGGGCATGACATATCCCCCACCAGAGGTACTACCCCTCCCCTAACACTCCATACACCCAGATGATCCATACCAGCTTTATATTTCTATTATATTTGAAAAACAATCCTGACAGTTCCCAACCATGGTTACAGATGTCAAGTCAGCACAAAGATTGTTTTATGTGTTGTGTTATGTAGCTACCCTACCCCACAATAACCCATTCACCACCATGCCCAAGCTAATGGGAGCCCTCTTAAAATATTTCTCTTGAATTGGAGGAAATAGTTTCAAGTTCCAGTTTCACATGGATAACGAAAAAGAAAGGGGAAAGGAAGGAAGGAATTCTTTTTTCCCCTTAAGGAAGCAGAAAACAGAAAAGATACTGGTTAAAGAGGCACATGAGCATTTAATCACACACAAAGAAAGCAGTCTTATTTGTAGAAGTGGAAAGGTGTGGTGGTAATTGTTACATTCTAAGTGACTAGTGGAAAAAAAATAAAGCTATTCACTCATAAGGGTTAGGTAGCATGGTCATAATGAGAAATGGGAAATGCCATTCAATGCCGTCAGAATTTTCTGTATGATTCCAACCCACAAATTCTTAAGCAGATCTCACCTTAAAAATAGCATTTTATACCTACATGGACAGGTTGGGATATCCAGCTATTCAGCTAGATATTCTGCATCCTCGTGCTACAAACCTTTCCTGCATCAGATATACAGGACATCTAATTTCGTTCACAGCTTTTATTACAGAGCAGTAGCAGCAGCATTAAATCCTCGCATGGATTTATTTATTTAGTTATTTACAGAGAGTGAACACTCAATGGCGGGGATGTAACGTGTGACTCCATCAAAACGCACTCTTCGTGCAAAGGGAGGCTGATGAGACTGAGACTGTAAGAGGAAATGAACAGAGAGCTTGTAACGCAAGGAGGGGAACAAATGGTGCATGGAAGATGGATCCAGAAATTTGGTGAGATCACCTTGTCAACACAATCATCAGTCAGACAAAGGGATGCACAAATACACACTGCAGAGATTTCTATGCTACTGGATTTGCCACCGCAGACACCGGTGACACTCTGAACCTAGCAACATTCAGAAACTATGAAATAACTATAAAGATCAGCACACACACAAAAAAATGAATGAACAAATCATGCAGTTACCGTAATTAAATTGGATTCATGTTAATCCTAGCTGTGCCTTGAGATAATATTTTTAGCATGGATAATTTTTATTTATTGATTGAATGTCAAATGTAACAAAAACCAAAAACGTAGCAAGGTTTTGAAAAAGGGAAACTCACATTGAGAAGGCATTATTATTATTATTATTATTATTATTATTATTATTATTATTATTATTATCATCATCATCATTTATGTCCCACCTTTTTCGCCAAGGAGCTCAACAGGGCCACATAGCCCTCCCTCTGCTCATTTTAATCCTCACGACAACTCTGTGAAGTAGTAGATAAGGCTGGGAGACAGTGACCGGCTCAAGGTCACCGAGTGAGCTTCATGGCCGAGTGGGGATTTGAACCCTGAGTCTTAAAAGGCAATGACCACTGGTATGAATGGGAAAGACCAGAATTGCGCCTCATATACAAATATAAAAGGGACCCAGGTGGCGCTGTGGGTTAAACCACAGAGCCTAGGGCTTGCTGATCAGAAGGTCGGCGGTTCGAATCCCCGCAATGGGGTGAGCTCCCATTGCTCAGTCCCAGCTCCTGCCCACCTAGCAGTTCAAAAGCATGTCAAAGTGCAAGTAGATAAATAGGAACCGCTCTGGCGGGAAGGTAAATGGCATTTCCGTGCGCTGCTCTGGTTCGCCAGAAGCGGCTTTGTCATGCTAGCCACATGACCCGGAAGCTGTACGCCGGCTCTCGGCCAATAAAGCAAGATGAGCGCCGCAACCCCCGAGTCGGACACGACTGGACCTAATGGTCAGGGGTCCCTTTACCTTTATACAGATTCAAATACATACAGTTGTGTGGACTACCCTGGTCTAATCTGAATGGGGGAAATGTGGATTGAGAGCTACATAAACATCAAATGCAGGCAAGCCCTCAATTAATAGCTACACTTCTGGAGATTCTAAGGAGCCGCTTTCTGAACTTGATGCCACTAGGACAGTGGTTCTCAAAGGGTGTGGTGCACCAGGAGAGACTGGAAAGTGTGCTAGGAAGATTCAAGGATAATCCAAGATACATTTAAACATTTCAGTGTAGTATAGTATAATATCAAAACAAATTTTTTATTTGCAGAATATGGATATATATCTTTTCAAAACGAGAGCAAGAGCGAGGCTTCTTTGTGTTGATGAGGAGATGAGAGTTTATTTGTCTCAGATTAAACCTAATATAAATTAGATTACCCGGCAAAAACAAGCTCGCACCTCTCACTGAGTTTGCATACCTACTTAAGGTACATACAGGTATATTTGCAAAAGGCTCGTTTATAATTATATTTTGGGAGTGACTTGTGTTCTTATGTAGCTGCATTGTTTTGTACTTTCTGAATGTTCCGCGATCATATTATAAAGTAGTTGTGTTCTATGTTATAAATCAAGCACTGCTAGGAGTTGCTTCTTTTTGTTTTCCAATGTATTTCTTATCAATTAAAAATTTGGTGTGGCACGAGCAAGTTTTTATTCTGTGTGGTCCAGAGAAAAAAGTTTGAGAAGCACTGCACTACCGTCTTTCCCCCTTTTTAAGACACCGTCTTATAATTTTTTTCTCTCAAAAAAACACAGGGTGTCTTATTTTCGGGGGATGTCTTATTTTTATTACGTCAGTATGGTACGGTACAGCCTCCCCCTGCGCACTGAGCAGGCGGAGCAGAACTCCGCAAGAGGCGCATTTCCCCCCCCCCCCCCGTGCCTCTCGCTGGTTTGCTGGCTCACTGCGCACGGGGAACAGGTGGGGCAGGAAGAGGCGTCTCCCCCCCCCGCGCGCCTCTCCCTGCACGCTAAGCAGGCGGGGCAGAACTCCACAAGAGGCGCGTTTCCCCCACGTGCCTCTCACTAGTTCGCTGGCTCCCTGCGCACCCAGGAGGGGCTGAGGAGGCGACGGGAACAATGGCGGCACCATGGCTTACTTTTGGGGTATGTCTTACTTCTCACAAAGGTACAAAAACCCTGCCATGGCTTACTTTATGACTACATATTAAAAAAGGGGAAACAGGGTAGGCATAGGAGCCAACTCCTAGGGGCCAAGGTCCCTTCGCAAACCCCAATAAATATTTGAGGGGACTGGCCCCTCCCAAGTTGGTGGGCATATTGCCATTCAAATGGTGTGGGTGCACCATTATGATTGATAATGCAGGACAGGGCTTACCTGACACCCCCCCCCCCAATATTTTATTCAAGTTGGCACCCCTGGCACTAGGAGCACAGCTACCACCAAACTTGTTTTGAATAAAGTAATCAAACAGAAAAGAAATCCATTTCACTGCTGTGTTTATGGAAATTTGGTCTGTTTGATTACTTTCTGTCCAAATCTCAAACTCTACAACGTAGCAGAGACATCTGCACATTTAATCTCTACGCTTATCCTCCGCACTGACTTCAAAACAGAGTCTGAACATTCTGCCTTCTGAAAATTAGACCCATGGGCTCCATTTATCCTTATCAGGCACTTTTGAACTCCGTCTAATCAGGCTTTCCCCTCAAGTGGTCAGAAGCTTTAATTGTAGAAACACCGTGCCAAACTATATTGCGGCGGGCAAAGCCTCTGTTTTCACAAGAAACAAAGCAGTCCAAAGCTTTAAATTCCACTTTGGAATTTGGAGATGGCAGAAAACATTTTCTCCGCCATCCAGGTTCTTCAGCCTGCCAACATAACAGAAATAACTCGCTGGCTAGGACAGAGTTGCATCTCTCTACTCAGCTATGCGTTCCAAGTCATTGTCCAAATCTCCAAACAGGCTTAGAAAGGCCTCAGCACAGCTACTTCTTTTTACACTGAGCCGTAGAAGGAGTCAACCGATTAATTAGGCTATGTGCACATTACTGGTTTAAAACGCAGCTTTTTGCTAAATTCAGACCGAAGCTGGTTGCAGGGGGAGGGATGCATCAAAACACAGTATTTCCTAATAAATGACAGAACAGCGATGGATAGCGACCGTCATTATGTGTGCACGTGATGGGGGAGGGCACTGGTTGCAGAGTCAACAGGAGTGTCCACACGTTCCTCAGGTTTTTCTTAGCCCACCTCCAATCCATCACCAACCCCAGTCACCCAGTTAGGGCCTCCATCACATTTCTGGAAGCTGATAGAAACGGCTCAATGTGATCCTGTTTAATTAATAGAGCAATTCCCAACTTAAAGCACTGCGCAGGCAATGACCAATTTTACGCACGTCTGATGGGACAAGTGATTGCACGGGACCAAACTCAGAAGGGACCTGAAAAATATCACTAAAAGGGGGGGAATGAGGGGTGGAACAAGGGGCAGGGAGGGGTGGGGTGAAACGCTTTTCGGGGGCCTGGCCAATGTGCCTCCCTGGCAAGGCGAATTCTTTGGGCCTTGCTGGTTTTAGCAACCAATTCCTGGCTCCGTGGTGTTTGTGTGCCCTGGGGGTGAGTGCTGGGTGGGGCTAGCAATACTCGTAATGCTCTTTGCCAATTTAGACATTTCTATCCTGCTTCGTTTTCAGCTACATAACTTGTGGTTAACAACAAAATATATAAACATAAAACAAGGATAGGCCCATTCAGACTGCAGCCTCTCCTGTTTGCCCCATTCAGGCAGACAGAATCCTAGAGTTGGAAGGGACCACTTGGGTCATCTAGTCTAACCCCCTGTAATGCAGGAATCTTTTGCGGGGCTCGAACCCACAACCCTGAGATTAAGAGTCTTGTGCTCTACCAACTGAGCTGCAATTAGTTTTGAAACCAGCCTCCCATCAGAGCCAGTGTAAGGCTCTTTTCCAGCCCAATGGAGGAGGCCATTTGCATGGCTTGGGGGGGGGGGTTGCAGCAATGTAACCCCAGCCCTATGCAGCGTGGCCACCATCAATCCACCCTTCTTGGATTGCTGGAAATGCTCCCATTGCCTCCAACGGGAGGCTCTTTTCAAGCTGAATTGTTGTGTGAGGAGCAATCCTCATGGAAACTGCAGTTGGGGAGGGAAGGGTTAGCCGTCCTCAGTTACAGTCTCCATTAATATCACATTGCCCCTCCAGCAATTAGGCTTTTAAGAAGCTAAAATGATTTTCCTCCACCACCACCACCCTAAGTCTAGCTACCAGTAGGGGTGGTGAATTAAGTACGAGAGATTAAATGAATAGGTAGGGTGTACATGTGAGACAGAGAATGAATAAATGCATGCATTCATGTGTTAGGTGTGAGAAAAGGCATGTGTGTGGATGTGTATGAATGCATGCATTATTTGAGTATGAATGCATATGTGTGAATCAGCAAAAAAATAAATAAATGATAAAAGCAGCTTAAATATCCTCAAAAAGCTCAGGAGTTTAAAATGGCCGTAACCTGGTAACTCTAAACTATGTTCTGAACATTTTGACGATACTTTAAAGCCGTTTTAAAGTTGGTGGCAGGTGAGTGACCTTGGGGAGGACATTCCACAGTTGCATTGCCAACAAGGAGAAGGCTCTATTTTGGATCACTACTAACCTTGCTTCTCTTGAAGAACTTCATGAACAAGCAAGCTCATATACGAGCAGGTAATTCAGCATATACTCTGGTCCCAAGACTTCATAAGTCAAAAGCAGTATTTTGCATTGTTCCAAGAAATCATTTTTCACCTCCTGATAGGAATTACTTCTAGTCATGGGTGTAAGGATTTTTGTGGGTGGGGGGCAGGACTTGGTTGGGGGGCAGGACTTTAGTTGGGGGCAGAACCGATGCGATTGGTCAGTTAGTTAAGTATTTCTATTGTTTTACTTGATCGGGGGGGGCAGCTGCCCCCTGCCCACGCCCATGCTTCTAATTTTGGAGCCCCACCAGGAGGAAGAGAAAACTGCTGGAGAGGGTAGATTTTGAAAGGAAGGAGAGGAATCAGTGCTGCCTCCCATCCACTTTAGATCAGCTCTTCAGTCTTTGCTACATAGTTCCAGATGTTTTGGATGACAACTCCAATCACCCCAGATGGAAGCTGTGGTCCGAAAAATTTTACACATCACTTGGGAAGACAGGCGAACTAATGTCAGTGTACTGGAAGAAGCAAAGATAATCAGTGTCGAAGCAATGATTCTTCAACATCAACTTTGTTGGACTGGTCATGTTGTGCGGATGCCTGATTATTGTTTTCCAAAGCAACTACTTTATTCCGAACTTAAAAATGGAAAGTGTAATGCTGGTGGTCAACAAAAGAGATTTAAAGACTCTCTCAAGGCAAATCTTTAAAAATGTATAAACACCAACAACTGGGAAACACTGGCCTGTGAGCGCTCCAGTTGGAGAACAGCCTTTACCAAAGGTGTCACGGGCTTTGAAGTTACTCGAACTCAGGACAAAACGGAGAAACGTGCTAAGAGGAAGGCACACTTGGCAAACCTTCACCGTGATCAACTCCTGCTAGGAAACCTATGTTCCCACTGTGGAAGGACGTGTGGATCCAAAATTGGCCTCCACAGTCACTTACGGACTCACTGTTAAGACCGTGTTTATGGAAGACAATCTTACTTGGCTACAAGTGATCGCCAAAGAAGAAAACTTAGTCCCTGAGACTGATCATCAACACCACATTTGCAAACATGAATACAGTGACCAAACTGTTCCATCCCTGAAAGGCTGCTACCGGTAATTAAAACATGGGTTGAGTTGCAGAGATAAGGGCAAGCAAGCTCAGTTCAAAGTTGACTGTGATACAGGTATACTAGATCAATCTACATTAGCAAAATAATGATACTTAACCTTTTGTGCTAAATTAACCTTCCGTGTCAAATGCAAAGTGAAGGGGAAAACTGCAGCATATCCACGTAATAACTGCCACTCCCTATGAGGCTCCTACTCTGTTATGTGGCAGCCTCCTGAATTCTCCTTTATGCAACAGATTTAGACTTGTGTTTTGTCACCACTCAGGAAAGGTAGCAGCATTATAAAAGTTATAAATCATGTTAATTAAAACACGGTGTAGCTAATATAAAACCCCACCTTTTTTTAATCAAACAATAAAAGGTGTTTCCATACTGACACTACTTCAATCAAATACTAGCAAATTCTGGGAACTATAGTTTGTCAAAGAGCTTCAAATCCCAATTTCTCCTTGGGGGGAAATCCTGATCTCATGAGGTGTGAAATTTCATCGTCTGTGTCTCTTTCTTGCAGTCTGCCATCCCCAGCTCACCAAGGTCATCCCCGCAGCTTGCTGTCATTCAAAGTCGAAACCCTAAACCTTTGCCTCTGCCCATGATCACCCAGCAAAGAAGGGGGGGGCTCTCCCTTGCCTGGCCATGTTGTCCTCTGATGGTTTCCTGCTAATGGCCCATCCAGCTAGCTTTGCCCAGCTGGATTAACTAAATCCAGGCGGCTTCCATGATTGGCAAACCTTGACTAATTCTAACTTTCACTACTTCATAACACATTTTGTGGGATCTAGCAGCCACCCCCGCCACAAAAAATATGTAACACTACAGTGCCTGGGACTCCTTGGGGAGAATTAAAGTGGTAAATTAAAGAGTGCTTTGGATTTATGGTGTAGATGTGACTGACCACAGGTTCTCAAAATGACCAACTCACCACAGGTCGGGTAACTGCAAGCAGGGCCCCTGAAGAAGGTCTTAATGGCAATTATAGAACTGCAGAGTTGGAAGGGGTCCCGAGGGTCATCTAGTCCAACCCCCTGCAATGCAGGAATCTCTTTGTCCAACGTGGGGCTCGGATCCACGACCTTGAGATTAAGAGCCTCATGCTGCAATGACTGAGCTATCCTGCAGGATCTAATGGAGCTGATATGGAGGTAGGCAATCTTTCAGGTTGAATTATGGAGCTGGAGGAGACTCTTGAGAGTCCCATGGACTGCAAGAAGATCAAACCTATCCATTCTTAAAGAAATCAGCCCTGAGTGCTCACTAGAAGGACAGATCCTGAAGTTGAGGCTCCAGTACTTTGGCCACCTCATGAGAAGAGAAGACTCCCTAGAAAAGACCCTGATGTTGGGAAAGATTGAGGGTACAAGGAGAAGGGGACGACAGAGGACGAGATGGTTGGACAGTGTTCTCGAAGCTACTAACATGAGTTTGGCCAAACTGCGAGAGGCAGTGAAGGATAGGCGTGCCTAGCGTCCATGGGGTCACGAAGAGTCGGACACGACTGAACGACTGAACAACAACAACAATCTTTCAGGTACCCTGGGCCCAAGACACTTAGACTTTTAAAGGCCTTGACCTGCACTTTGAATCGATCCCAGAAACAAACTGGCAGCCAACATAGCACCATCTTTTAGTGGTCGGGGATGATGGGAATTGTAGTCAAATGACTGGATCACACAAGACCACCAGAACCACAGTCCTTTCTTGGCTCACAAAAAAGCTCCACATTTCTTTTCGCTTTTGCTGCTCCCTTTTATGTGCCTTCTGTGGTTGGTCTTGGGCAGATCCAATGCATTAATATAGAAGTTGTCCCTGGAAAAGGCAGGCCTATCTCACCTCTGTATTCACAGGGGCAGAGCAATTAAAATTATCTGTCCTGTGGAAAGTGGCAGGGAGAGATCGCTACCGAAAATGTTGTCAAGGGAACCACGGGCACTCAGGCAGCCAAGGACAAAAAGTCATTTGATGATAACAAACCACAACTGCCCAAGTAAACCACAAGCTCTAGTACAGAGAAGCCTGAAAGCCTTCTGGCCTTTTCAAGGCAAAAGCACTCTGCCAGCGATGTAAAGGAGGACCATATGGAACTGGTTACATGGTTCAGTGGACTTTTCCCACGTGGGAAAGTCGATGCACCAGAGATCTGCTATTACCCTCACAGTCTCGCAACGCTTGGGTGCCTGCAGCCTAGATGCAGAGAGTAGCCTTCACCTTCCTCTTGCTGTTTACAGGCCAGGCTGGAAGCGAGTGAGGCTGTGCACACCCTTTGAAGCACATTCTTCCCCTCAAAGAATGACCGGCACTGTAGTTTGTTTAATGGATGCTGGGTACTCCAACTCTGTAAGGGTTTAATTCTGTTGGAAGCCGCCCAGAGTGGCTGGGGAAACCCAGCCAGATGTGTGGGGTATAAAGAAATTATTTATTTATTTATTATTATTATTATTATTATTATTATTATTATTATTATTATTATTAAAAGGTAAAGGACCCCTGACAGTTAAGTCCAGTCGCGAATGACTCTGGGGTTGCGGCACTCATCTTGCTCTATAGGCCGAGGGAGCCGGCGTTTGTCCGCAGACAGCTTCTGGATCATGTGGCCAGCATGACTAAGCCGCTTCTGGTGAACCAGAGCAGCACAAGGAAATGCCGTTTACCTTCCCGCCGGAGCAGTACCTATTTATCTACTTGCACTTTGATGTGATTTCGAACTGCTAGGTTGGCAGGAGCTGGGACCAAACAACAGGAGCTCACCCCGTCGCAGGGATTCGAACAGCTGACCTTCTGATCAGCAAGCCCAAGGCTCAGTGGTGTACACCACAGCGCCACCCACATTTTTTATATTATTATTATTATTATTATTATTATTATTATTATTACAAACTACAGCTCCTAGGATTCTTTGAGGGAGAGCCATGATTGTTTAAAAAGGTGTGCGACTTCTTTAAATATATAGTGCAGGTGGGATCCTAGAGATCTTCAAGTATTAATGGGGGTAAGAGGGAATGTCTTGTACTGCAACCCTTTGCATGTTTGTCCAGAAATATGCTGCACACAGTTCAGTGGGTCTTACACCCAAGTAAGCATATATAGGCTTGCAACCTCAACCAATGAATCGTCATTAATTTCCTTACATAATTCCTGCACGTCTACTCAAAAGTAACTCTCATTGCATTCAACAAAGCTTCCTCCCGATAAATCAGTACTGGATCAAAGCATCAACAGAGCCATTAGCCAGTTACAAAGTACTCTTGGAGACTTCTCAAATACTAAGGAAGCAAAGGAATGAGATACTAATCTTGCTGGGCTTTCCTTAGCTTGCTGTAACTTTAATGGGATCAAATGTTTCGACCTCTGTGATATCCTGCCTTGCATTGGCTAATTGCTCTGATATAAAGATTGAGAAAGCAATTTAATGGCACAGTCGAAAGGTAGTGACCTAAGAGCTTAAAAAAAAAAAAATGCACACAGTGATTCAGAACAGCACGTCTCGGTTAGTAACTATACACTGCTGCCATAAACAGCCACCTGGCTATTGCTTGATGTCCAAGGCAAAAATCTTTAAACTTCCTCCTTCTGGCATAATCCCACAGAGCCACAGCAGAGGCGGAATGAAGGCTGCAACTTGACACTGCTCAAGAACAGCCTGAAAAAAGCATGGTAGAAAAATCAGTCCCTGCTACCATAAAAGCCACGAAGCAATCAACGCACAGCTTTGCGATCACATGCAGGAGGGAAAGACATACCTAGTGATCTTGTTTCATTCGTTTGTAGGACCAGCTTTGATTATTTCCATTTTGCCACTGACGCATAAGGGCATATTTCCATGGAGAGTTCAGAACAGGCACAGCTGGAGCAGCGCTTTATGAGCTAAACCAGACGCAGAGCACTCTAGCTTCTGTAACACCCGGAGTGACATCAATAGAGTAAAATCCTGGCTAAAAGACACACACCACTCCCGTCAAATCCCCATCACCATTAGCCTGCACTCTTTAACTGAGACAGACAGGTCTCTTCATGATAGTCACAACCCAACACCTTCTAAGACTGGGGTCAGCAAATGTTTTCAGCAGGGGGCCGGTTCACTGTCCCTCAGACCTTGTGGGGGGCTGGACTATTTTTTGGGGGGGAATAAACAAATTCCTATGCCCCACAAATAACCCAGGGATGCAGTTTAAATAAAAGCACACATTCTACTCATGTAAAAATATGCTGATTCCCGGACCGTCCGCAGGCCGTATTTAGAAGACAACTGGACCAGATCCGGCCCCCAGGCCTTAGTTTGCCTACCCATGTTCTAAGATCATATAATAAGAATAATACTCAGCCATGTCCACAGAATGGAAGATGGCAGGATCCCGAAAGGGGAGCTGGCTTCAGGCACCAAGTCCATTGGCAGACCAATTCTGCATTGCAAAGATGCCTGCAAACGAGGCACGAAGGCTGCCAACATCAACCCCGCCATGTAGGAATCCCTTGCAGAAGATCACAGTGCTTGGAGACAGATAGACAGGTCATGTATCCATAGCAGCGACCAGAGACCACTGGGAAGAGTGCAGAGAGAAGGAATGCCACGGTGCATCGGCAGCAGCACAACCAGATGCCTTCATCTGCCCATGCTGCAAGAAAACATGTCTCTCCCATACTGATCTCTGCAGTCACAGCAGGTGTTGTAACTCTCCAGCGATTTTACTTCACCCCTAAAGGTGTGCTCCTCCACTGTCTCCTAAGGAAACGGATGCCAACAATTGCAGCAATCAATGCAGTTCTCCCTGTGCTACCTTTCACCATGATCTATAATAATAATAATAATAATAATAATAATAATAATAATAATAATTTATTATTTATACCCCACCCATCTGGCTGGGTTTCCCCAGCCACTCTGACGGCACCCAACATAATATTAAAAACACAATAAAACATCAAACATTAAAAACTTCCCTAAACAGGGCTGCCTTCAGATGTCTTCTAGCTGTTTATTTCCTTGACATCTGATGGGAGGGCGTTCCACAGGGCGGGTGCCACTACCGAGAAGGCCCTCTGCCTGGTTCCCTGTAACCTCACTTCTCACAGCGAGGGAACCACCAGAAGGCCCTCGGAGCTGGACCTCAGTGTCCGGGCTGAACAACGGGGGTGGAGACGCTCCTTCAGGTATCCTGGGCTGAGCCGTTTAGGGCTTTAAAGGTCAGCACCAACACTTTGAATTGTGTTCGGAAACGTACTGGGAGCCAATGGAGGTCTTTTAGGACTTGTGTTATATGGTCTCGGCAGCCACTCCCAGTCACCTGTCTAGCATTCTGGATTAGTTGTAGTTTCCGGGTCACTTTCAAAGGTAGCCCCAGGTAGAGCCCCACATCCTTTTTAAAAAAATATATAGTTATTAAAGATTTTCTTGGTTTACGTAAGTAGGTGCATTGTCTCTTTTTTTCAAGCTGTGTTTTCTACAGATCAATTTCTGCCCACGTACTTGAGAAATGATTTGGAGCGCTCCGAAAGCTTCTACTGGAGTCGCCAAAGTGGTGTTTTCCATGAAGTTCCTTTATTGCACCTTTATTGCAAGCCGTTCTCTTGAAACTGAAACACCTTGTGTCTTCTGCATTCCAAAATGCTTAGCTTTGGTGCCTGCGGTGGCTCCAAAGCTTCCCTTCCACGCTTTTAAGATGCTGGAGACAGGGGGACTCTGCTGCAGAAATACCGGTAGTAACTGGCCTTTGACCCCCTGCAAAGCGAGACGATAATACAGCAGAGCCAAGGTGTTATGGCAAAGCGTCTAGAAGCAGCAACGCAGGAGTGGGAGAGAACAAGGCTGTATTTACCCAGTTTAGACAGCAGCGCTTAGCTTCCTGCACAGGAACACACACCTGCATGTTCTGGCTGTTCTTGTGTGGTTAAGCACCACTGAAAGCCATTCAGATCTTTTCATGAGTTACGCTGGGCTTTGAGTCAACTGGTGAGAGGCCATTTAAGGTCGCTCAGACCTAATATGAGAAGGGCAGGTGGGGGGGGGAGAGAGAGAGAAGGAGGAATGACGCTGCCAGAATTTATCCCCCTTTTAAATTGCTGCCTTGAAACAATTCCCTAGGTTTTGTTTCTGCTTTGTGTAAGGGTTCCTATCCATTAGCTTGAAGTCCTTTCTCGCCTTTGATAAAGGAATGGGACGTCATTGCTTCTGAAACCTTGTACGCTCACTGTTCATTCTTGGGTCAACTCCAGGAGAAGCCTTTGTGGGCAACACGCCTGATGGCAGCTACATTCCTCATGAAGCGTCTCACTGTGTCACAGGGAGCCACGTCTCATCAGCAGCATTTCCATCACATCTCTGGGGTATGTGGACAAAGGAAGGAGGGGGAAACCTGCCTTGGCCATAAAACCATTCCGCAGTTTGTTTTTTTCAGTATCCTTTTCAAAATCATGTACAAAATATTACAAAATATTGCCGGGAACCTCAGGGCTGGCAGCTTTTCAAGACGCTCTCCCAATATAATAGGTGGCATTGTCTATTATCGGAGGCCCGATCCAAACCTGATTTAATTTCCCAATTAATTTCAGTGGATACGCTGTTAGCCTTGTGAACGGATTAACTTCAATGGTTTCCACTGGAATCGTAATTGCTCAAAGTGGCCACAATCACATGCACACTTGGGGGAAAGTAAGAACCAATTCACATAGCTGCATTGTCGTTTGGTCGGCACAGATCGTTATTAATTAATTAATCAAGTAATCAATTACATTTTTATAGAGGAGATTCAGTATGGATCACAGCAGAGATGCGACTGTTTCGGCATGTACCCAATGGCGGTGTACACGACACACTATATTTTTAAAGCGTGGGGAACTGTAGTTTACCCTTCACAGAGCTATAATTCCCAGCACCCTTAAACTGCAGTTCCCAAGATTCTTTGGGGTGGAGAATGTGCTTTGAATATATGGCGTGTACACCAATGTTTCAGATACATAGCTTGTTGACCTGGACTGGGCTGCAACGCAATGTTATGCTGGACATGTTCACCGAGATCCCTGGGCACTGTACCAGCCTATCTATCAACTCTTTCTATTGCTAGTCATCGTTTCGCTTTTATTAAAGCACGGTTTAATGTATTCCCCTCAAATGTCCTTTTTCATAGATTTTCTAGGGGCCAAGTTTCGATCTTATGTGCCTGTGATAACCGTTCGATTGAATCTCTTCATCACATAGTGTTTGTCTGCCCCTTGTATTCTGGCGCCCGAAAGACTCTATTACTTCCATTAACTCAAAAATTACCGGGGTATTTGGAAGAGTCTTACCTTGCTCTTCTGTTGCAAGATTCAGATTCGATTATAACCCTACATATGGAAAAATGTCTGACATCAGTTCTGACACTTAAGAAATGCAATGGATTGTTATATACAGCTTGAAATTTTAATTTAATTTTTATCATATTTTATTCAGTTGAGTATCCCTTTTAATCTATTTTACTGTTAGCAATTGTAAACCAGACTGTGCTGTTTCTGTTTTTGGTTGTTATGTCTATGGGCTTAAAGCCGAAATAAAATGAGTTGAGTTGAGTTGAGACCTGGACTGGGTTCATATCCCTACTAAGTCATGAAGATCACCAGCTGTTCCCTGCAATAATACCATAAGAAAGATGCTTGGCATTGGGGCAGTTTGGGGCAGTGATACAGGTGAGGAAATTCTTCTTTGTCAATGGGACGGCATCTGTATGGTGAAGCTCCTGCCATTTGTTTCTGTGTATATCTGTGTATACATTAAAAAAAAACAATCCACAGATAGCATTATACCCCAGTGAGAGCAGTGTGGGAAACAGCTATAAAGGTCCTCATGTGATAACTGTGTTAAAACTGGAGGATGCTGCGCATCACATTGAAAATTATCATTGGATATTAGCAGTGTAATTGCTGGAAGATGAAAGCACATCAAAAAGACTTCTTGGGGCTGTAACTAAAATCTGTCACATACCAGCTCTGATCGTATTCTTCAGCTGTTTAAATAAATCCCGCTAGTTGCTCATTTCCACTCCGAAAGCTTCTGGTCTGTCAGTAAAGCCCCAATATGTCTGCTGAGTGTCATATGATACAATTCATCATGCTTTGTCTGGAGGCCTCTGTGCAATATGAAAACTGGTTTCTTTTGCTTCTCGTGGAATTGGGTGCTTTTCTTTTTTGACAGTAAAAATAAATGCATGTAACCAACTCATGGCTGCAACAGGAGTAGAAAGGTCAAGTGTTACAACAATTGCCACCAACAAGTCTTAGGTATACAATAAAGTCTGTATCACACTACATAACGTTACTGGTCTGCCAAGAGCAGGGGTCAGCAACCTTTTTCAGCCGTGGGCCAGTCCACCGTCCCTCTGACCATGTGGTGGGCCGGACTATATTTTTTTTTGGGGGGGGGGAATGAACGAATTCCTATGCCCCACAAATAACCCAGAGATGCATTTTAAATAAAAGGACACATTCTACTCATGTAAAAACACACTGATTCCCAGACCGTCCGCGGGCCGGATTGAGAAGGCGATTGGGCCACATCCGGCCCCCGGGCATTAGGTTGCCCACCCCTGGCCAAGAGCATTTTAGGAATATACCGGTAATTGGTCTCAGGATCAAGAAATATGGTCAGTATGTCTTGTAAACTGTAAGGTGGCTTTAATTGTTCTATCTAAAGGGACTTTCAGAACACCAAAGGAACAATACAATCTGAAGATGACAATGTGTATACGCTAACCCCAAAATGCATCTGCAGAAGGCACCAAATACACTTTATGGATGTGTGTACACACACCTGGGGTTAGGAACGGCATGGTTCATGCCAGCTGAATTGGGAGTTTATCACATAACGAAAACAATCAAACAAGGATGTCACCAAATTTTGCACTTAGCGAATACTCAAACTCCCCACACTGATTTGCGCGAATGGTTCTCAGTTTCAAACTGTGCCTCCTGCTTCTTTTTAATGCATCAACTCTCCTCAAAACAAGGGACCCAGGTGGCGCTATGGGTTAAATCACAGATCCTAGGGCTTGCTGATCAGAAGGTCGGCGGCTCGAATCCCTGCGACAGGGTGAGCTCCCGTTGCTCGGTCCCAGCTCCTGCCCACCTAGCAGTTCGAAAGCACGTCAAAGTGCAAGTAGATAAATAGGAACCGCTCTAGCGGGAAGGTAAACGGCGTTTCCGTGCGTTGCTCTGGTTCGCCATAAGGGGCTTAGTCATGCTGGCCACATGACCTGGAAGCTGTACGCCAGCTCTCGGCCAATAAAGCGAGATGAGCGCCGCAACCCCAGAGTCGGACACGACTGGACCTAATGGTCAGGGGTCCCTTTACCTCCTCAAAACAAGAGTGCCAACTTGAATAAAATAATTTGGGGGGGGAGGCAAGCCCCACCATGCATAATCGATCATATGAAGGGGTGCACGCACACCATTTGAATGGCAATGCCCATCAACTTTGGGGGGGCCCGGCACCCTCAAATATTTTATTGGGGTGTGTGTGAAGACCCCTCCGACACTAGGAGTTGGCTCCTATGCCTCAAAATAAATACTCTTGTTTGGAAAAGAAACCACAAGTGCAAGATTATAGTTCTATTATCTTTCAAAAAGACAGCTGGGAAAATGCACATTTAAAAGGCGTTCCTGGTCATATATGCAAATTTGGTCAGGTTCTAGAAGGGGCCCAATCCACACATCCACCTTATAAGAGTTCTACTGTCCCTGGATTACCAAAACAGATCAAACAGAAGGAAGGGAATGCCCTCTTTCCTCCATAACACACCTTCTCTTTCGCCAGCCCTAGGTCAGTCTCAATCTTGCCCACAGCAAACGGTAAACAGGCACTATCGCTAATCACACAATGTAACTTTTTGCACCGTTGATTGATCAAACATAGGTTTGCCCTCAGCACACAAGCTGCTGTTGCTGCATTATTTTCTGAATTGTGAACCTTCTATCATATCATGAATGCAATAAAAGGTTTTGATGACTAAGGTGTATTTCTGGAAAGCTTATCAATTGCCGCAGTGCTCCAGATTTTCTCCTGTAATCGTTTAAGGTGTATGGAGGGGTGCTGGCTTACGAACAAAGCTGAACCAAGGCAATATGTGGTTCCAAAAGAAAGGCCCAGCCTTTCTCCACATCATCAGCTTGAACTAGAAAATAGAAATTTAACACCTGCAGTGTTCTGAACAGAGTTCTTGGGCTGCTCTGAATTCTGTGAGCTGGGCACCATTTAAAATTTCCCACAAGGCCTTGCTGTAGCATCTCATAATAAACTGCAGTGCCCAGAATTACCTGCGGGGAAAAACTGTACTTGGAAACCAAGCCTTATGAGGAATGGTTGAAGGAGCTGGGTATGTTTAGCCTGGAAAAGAGGAGACTGAGAGAAGAGATGATAACCATCTTCAAATATCTCAAGGGCTGCCACATGGAAGGTGGAGCAAGCTTGTTTGCTCTGGCTCTGGAGGGTAGGACTCAAACCAATGGCTTCAAGTTACAAGAAATGAGATTTTGACTAAACATCAGGAAAAACTTGATGACAATAAGAGCTGTTTGGCATTGGAATGGTCTCCCTTGGAAAGTGGTGGACTCTCCTTCCTTGGAGGTTTTCTAAGCCGAGGTTGGATGGCCATCTGTCATGGATGCTTTAGCTGAGATTCCTGCATTGCAGGGGGCTGGACTAGATGACCCTTGGGGTCCCTTCCAACTTTACAATTTTCTATGTTCTTTAAAGGTTTAAAGCCCTTTAGCCTCTGGGTTGGCCAAGCATAATAACAGAAACCTGACCTTCCACCTTTGTCTGGTCAACAGAGAACTGACACTTGTCAGCTGCACTCCGGGCTTTAGTTTCACAGAGAACATGATCCTGGCTCTAGATTTTGGTACAGAATTCACGCACTGGGGTCTGACAGCATCTATGCAAAGTGTTGCTAAAAGATCTCTTAAAAGTGAATGACCAAACCACCTAACGACACCTGATTTTATACTCTGAAGGGGAAAATATTTATTTCCATCTCACCCCAACTGCAGCAGCATTCACTTTTCATGAACAAGCATGGAAAAGTAGGACAGATTCCTGCTCTCTCTGATGCTAAGGGGGGGGGGGGACACACACAACACCATTCATTCCATTCTATGAGAGCCCAGTTGCGCCCGAGGGCTTGATTTTATAAGCTATTGATATTCACAATAACTTCCTCCACAACTGCAAATGTCACCCAGTAACCATCAGGCAAGAATCTAATGATCATATTGTAACCGATGCAGAATAAAGGTTCGTGACCTTTTGCACTATTCCCTATACTTTCTTTAAGGGTACAAACAGAGAAGGAGAGAGAGAGATTTTATGTTTCTAGAGTGACCTTTGCAAAGGAAGATTGCACTGGAGTAATAGAAAACCCCAAAGGTCAAGAAGCATTCTTCTGCCCTAGTAAATATCATATAGTGTTAATGCTTTTAAAAATGCTTTGGGGTAGATAATAATAATAATAATAATAATAATAATAATAATAATAATAATAATGCTCTAGTAATTTAGTGCTAATGGGTTTTTTTTAATTTGTCATTTATTTAAAATATTTATTTCCTGCCTCTCATAATTTCTCAACTGTCCTAACTTTTCTGATATTAGGTGTTCTTTTTATTGTTTTATGTATTTGAAAGTTTATATTATAGCTAGGGTTTTTAGGCCAAATTTCAAGACTAATTGTTCAACTTTGTTCTTGAGGATGACAGACTCACTTTAAAAAATTCTGTAAGATAGTCCAAGATAACAGACTGGCTGTAATATGCAGTGGTATAAGTAATACTGAATCGATTTAGCGCTGTGTATATGTTACTGGTTTAAATAAAGCTATGTCATTCTTTTTCTGACTGTGGATTGAATCTGGTTTGCGCAGAAACACATCAAAATGCAGGGTTTCTTAAGAAACTATAGGATAGATACAGGAGAGATGTGAGTTTCGGCTAATGCCATATGTATACCACTCATAGCTGTCAACTCTCCCTTTTTTTGCGGGAAACTCCCTTATTCCAATGCCGTTTCCCACTGCTATCCCGGATTGTTGATATCCCTTAAATTTCCCGGATTTCAAAGGAAGCAGCTCCTCTCCCTCCCTGCCGGCCAGGGAGGCTCCTCAGCTGCGTTGCTCGGCTGCCAATAAGGAGTCTGAGACCGACTGGGGGCGGAGTTTGCATGCCTTGTGCAGCCAGACCCTCACGCCCAACCAGACACGACAGCCTGCCTGCCGTTTACGCACTCGCTCTTTCGCTCACCCGTTCACGCGCAGCCTCTGGAGCGCAGGGTGGCGAGGCTACTTGGTGCCATTGCACCGCCCTCGCGGCATCCCTTATTTTCAAATCCGAAAGCTTGGAAAAATCCCTTATTTTCAAATCTGAAAGTTGACAGCTATGATACCACTTCCCAATCCAGGAAGACTGCTGTTCCTTCTTAGTAGAATGAGACAATCTAGCCTTTTTCTCTAAAGCACTTTTCATTTTTAACAGTATGATACACTGTACTGTTCTCCGTGGGCAAGTGTTACAATGTAGGCTTAATAAACGAAGCCGGCGGAAAGTTGATGAAACTGACATGCCCTCTGCTGGAAATGATAGAGAAATTAAAAGGGAGAGGATTAAAAATGAATGGTTTTTACTGATATATTTTTTTAAAAAGAGCCTCGCTAGATCAGACCAAAGGCTCATTTAATCCTGCAACCTTTTTCCACAAGGGCTGCGGCTAATTCTCCACAGAATCTCAGAGATATGCGAGACACACTTTCTCCCTTCAGCATCATATAAAGTGGGGGAGTGGAAGGAACCAGGAAAGCAGCATAGATGTGGAAGGAAATAATACTTAGAAAGGGAATCTCTGCCTCTGTGTGGGAGATACAGCAGGAACCAACAGGGAACTTTGTTCCAGGTGACATCCCACGGCTAGCTTGCGGAACATAAATTCATTATAGAAACAGCCATTGAGGGAAAGCAAAAGGAAATGTGCTCAGCAAGCCAATAGTTAAATTATAATAACAGCAATTTTATTTGATTTTATTTATTTTTTTGAAATTGTTTTTATTTGATTTTACAAATACAGCCGTACCTTGGATCCCTGGGACTCGGGCATTTTGGCTCCCGAACGCCGCGAACCCAGAAGTGAGTGTTCCGGTTTGCAAACGTTATTTGGAACCTGAACGTCTGACGTGGCTTCCGCAGCTTCTGATTGGCTGCAGGAGCTTCCTGCAGCCAATCAGAAGCCGCAATTTGGTTTTCGAACATTTTGGAAGTCGAGCAGACTTCCGGAACGGATTCCGTTCGACTTCCAAGGTACAACTGTATAGAGTTATAACAATACCAAAATACGTATCCATATATAGAGATTCCTCTGAATCTCAAGACTTCCCCCCATCCCCTCCCATGGCTCCTATTGTCAACATTTTCAACTGCATATAATTTCATAACCTGTATTTTTAATCTGTCCATATTGTCCATAGTGTTTGTTACATTGCAAGTGTTGTTAAAATCCTGCTGATGTTTTCATCTGCTTATAGCGGTCTCCTAAATAAATAATATTTTTTAAAATCCCATTCTTTCTTGAAATTTTTGTCTTCTTGGTTCCTGAGCTTTCTGGTCAAGTTTTGCTATTTCGGTATAATCCAACATAATCAAACATTGCCATTCCTCTCTGGTAGGGACCAATTTTTATTATTTGCACCCCACCCATCGGATTGGGTTGCCCCATCCACTCTGGGCGGCTTCCGACAGATATCAGAACACAATAAAACATCAACTCAGGGACTCGTCAAGACCTACCTTACAGAAGCCATGCTGGCTCTACTTCAGGAAGACTTGTTTTACTATATTCCGAGTAATTGTATCAATGTTTTCCACCAGTTTCCCCAGGACAGACATTATAAGCTAGCTGGCCTACAATTTCCACAACCCCTCCCATTCCTTTTTAAAAGTTAGTATTATATTGGCCACTTTCCAGTCCACTTTGTCAATTAACGCCTGGAGCTTTTGTCTCTTGTCACTAACGTTTGCATCGGTTCCTCAGCTTCCCCTTTCTGAGGTTAGTTCACACACAGGGATCTGCCCTGCGTCTTCCACAGCAAATGCAGATGGAAAGAATTCATTCCACTTCTCTGCCTAAAACCTCACTTATCAGATCAGCTTAGAGGGCAGCAAAGGCATTCGGATCAGGAGATATTACATGAATCCTTTGGGCTTACCTCTTTAGGTGCTCAATCCTGCACAGCCCCATTAAATATAGCAGGACTTACTTCTAAGTAAACATTCGTGGAATTATGCTACATATCTTCAACCTCAGCTGTAGCCAACTAAAGCACATATATCTCCATTTTGCTCTCGTTTATCTCCAGTGAAACTGTAAGTTTCCTTGTGCTGTACTGATTAATACTCAGCAACACTGAGCTAAGTGGCTGTACACACAACACTGGTGGAATAGAAACATGAGACTGAACAGCAGCTCAAAATGACAACTATTATGTATCATTGCATGCCACTGCAATCTCCGAGTGACGCAAGACTCCATGGGTTCCAGTAACTTGCCCAGGGCCTTTGGGGAACGAGGCACAGCAGGGATTGTGGTGTTTTTCTGATTTATGGTTTATTTACACATATATACAACCTGAGCCTATGATAGAGGGGCTCGCAGCATCAGCACTCCAAGAGGGTCTTGCTTCTCCCATAGCTGCAGCTTAGGATTCAAGCAGAAACCAGCCATCATGCTCTGACCCTCTCTCCAGCTTGCTGCCTTTAACAGAGTGCAACCTCCCCCCCCCCCCCGCTGGATCACATCACAGTTGGCCCTAAAAGTCTACTTCAAACTCTGCTTTGTCTACAAAGCTAACTCTAAGTGCTGTAGGAGGGGCCCCCGCCCACCTGCCCTTTGGCACAAAACCACTCTCCATAGCTTTCTTAATGGGTCATTACTGAAGATAATGGGTCATTATCTTCAGTTCAATTCTCCAGATTTTTTTAAGGCCTTGTGAAAATTCATCATCGTTTTTGGTATAAATTTCTCCTAGGATACACATTTTTATATGCAATTTTGCCCAATGTACACATTTTTGCAAATGCAATTTCCCTTAATATAATGCATTTGTATGTTACTTTCACACACACATACACATATATATGCCTTTATATTCACATTTTACCCTAGCGTATGCATTATGGCTACGTGTTATTTGGCCTGAGAATTTGGATATGTGCAAATTTCAAAGAATGGCTGTGTTTTATAAAATGCAGATTTGTTAAGTTCACCTTCAAGTGTGAACTGAAACAAATTTATCCCCCCATCTTAGCTCCAAATTGCAATTGGGGTCCTCAAGGCTTTTGTCTCATGCACAAGTCATCTTGAAGAAACAACCAGTAAAAATAAATCTAGCCTGGAGAAAACTCTTTTTTTAAAAAAAAAATGGAAAGGATACATTAGGAACAGAAAAGAAGAATGGAATCTTGAGAGGGTTTGAGGGAAAGAGGTCAGGCGGTGGGGGGGGGTATTTTAAAACTACAGAGATGATGTGTGAAGATGAAGCAATTGCATGTTTGCTGAAGGAACCTATCCAGAAACAGAAAATGTCTTTCCCTGTAGTCTGTGTGAGGTAGTTTCTAAGTTTCGCTGAACAATTGATTCCAAAACAATCAGTTTCACTGACTTCTTTTTGCCACTAGATGGCAGCAAAGCATTGCAACTAGCCAGGGAGGTAAAACTAATAATAATAACAAAAATCTTTTGAAAATGCATTTTACGTATACTGTACACATACAAATATACACATTTTCCCCTGCTCTTTTTTTTCTCTCTCTCCTCTTTCCCCCTTCATTTCTCATTCTTTCCCCCTCTTCTATGGTGTCCCCCCTCTTTTTTTTTACACTATTTGTATTATTATTATTAGCTTTCTTTCTATACATCTCTTTTTACCAACTTTCCATTTTTGTACATCTCTTTTGAATTTGCTTATACTAACATGATTTCTAATGGATTGGATAAGGTAATTATGTATGTAACCACATCTAATGAAATGTGTGATTCTTCAGCTTTTCGTTATATAAGCAAACCTCCCCCCCCCAAAAAAAAGCAATGATCAGGCAATGCTAAGATATCTGAGCCACATGATAAAAGCATTTATCCAAACTCTTAGGAGAAGATCCTTCCAGTTGTGCAACTAAGGCAGGAACCTGGGCTAAGCTTGTAAGTTGTGTCACACATCTACAAAACAGGAGATGGATTAGAGTTGTGGGCAGCAAAAGGATGCAGAGGGTCCTTTCCTGCGGCTACCTGAGCAACAACACCAACCTTTTAAGCTTCTCTAAGCTTAAACCGCAACCCCAGAGAGTCGGTCATGGCTGGACCTAATGGTCAGGGGTCCCTTTACCTTCACCTTTAATGGGACGCGGGTGGCGCTGTGGGTTAAACCACAGAGCCTAGGGCTTGCCAATCAGAAGGTTGGCAGTTCGAATCCCTGCGACGGGGTGAGCTCCCGTTGCTCAGTCCCTACTCCTGCCAACCTAGCTGTTCGAAAGCATGTCAAAGTGCAAGTAAATAGGTACCGCTGCAGCGGGACGGTAAACGGCGTTTTCGTGCGCTGCTCTGGTTCTCCAGAAGCGGCTTAGTCATGCTGGCCACATGACCCGGAAGCTGTACGCCGGCTCCCTCGGCCAACAAAGCGAGATGAGCGCTGCAACCCCAGAGTCGGACACGACTGGAGCTAATGGTCAGGGGTCCCTTTACCTTTAAGCAGGAGGCCGAGCAGAGGAAACCGCCTGGAGCTTCTTTCATCGCTCTAAGAAGTTCAGTGGGGTTGGGTCTCATGAGAGGATCTTCTCAACGGTGGCTCAAAGAAGGTAGAGCCAGAGGATTTAGGGGAGCATGGCTAGTTCACCTGCACTCAGCGCTGCAATAATGACAAACAGTGGAAAGTGAGAGGCGCAGGGCACCAAATTTTGGCATTGCACGGGGCGGTGCTGAAAATTTAAAGCATAAGTCCGCCACTGGTAGAACTCCCTCCCCACAGAGGTGCATCTAAGCACCATTCCTTTACAGCTTATGTCCATCGCTGAAGACACATCTCTTGGGAAATGGTATAACTGATTTGGGTGCCCTCCCTATAATGCATTTTATAGACTGATTTTTTAAACTGTTTGTTGTTTTATATGTGTAATACACCTTGTGACCTTCTGGTGAAGGACAGGTAAGAAATGCTACTAATAATATGAATACTACTAATACTATGGGACGTGGGTGGTGCTGTGGTCTAAATCACTGAGCCTCTTGGGCTTGCCGATCGGAAGGTTGGCTGTTTGAATCCCCATGACAGAGTGAACCCCCGTTGCTCTGTCCCAGCTCCTGCCAACCTAGCAGTTCGAAAGCACGCCAGTGCAAGCAGATAAATAGGTACCACTGCAGCGGTAAGGTAAATGGCGTTTCCATGCGTTCTGGTTTCCCTCACGGTGTCCGTTGTGCCAGAAGCGGTTTAGTCC
The DNA here is from genome assembly GCA_034641385.1 of Darevskia mixta. Lineage (NCBI taxonomy): Eukaryota > Metazoa > Chordata > Lepidosauria > Squamata > Lacertidae > Darevskia > Darevskia mixta. The sequence continues at coordinate 7,148,601 of JAWWNH010000020.1, forward strand.
TGCTGGCCACATGACCCAGAAAGCCGTCTGTGGACAAACGCTGGCTCCCTCGGCCTGAAAGCAAGATGAGCGCCGCAGCCCCATAGTTGCCTTTGACTGGACTTAACCGTCCAGGGGTCTTTTACCTTTCTATTTACTATTAATACTACCAATACTAATACTAATACTAATAATATGAACACTACTACTACTAACTAATAATAATAATACAAGTAACTCAAAAGAGTCAATGTTATCCCTAGTGTTCTTGACCCCCGGGTGAGTCCCCAGTAAGCTCCTTAGGTACTCCGGGGTACTCTGGTTACACAATCCTATATTGTTTACCAAGAGTCCACTCATTTTCCAACTGTCAGTCCTTAAGTAGCCAAAGCGACCCACTCAAAAAAGGAAGATATCAGCAGACAAAGGGGGACACCAAGGTTTTCAGATGAAAAATGAATTTTTGAGGAGGGAAACAAAATCCCCTAAACAGTCCAATGCTGACTGACTGTTGCAGGGCAGAATTGAAAATTATGGGGGGATGGAACGGAATATCCTGGAAAAGGTCATGGGCTGGCTAGCATCCTGAATAAGAGCACTCCAGACTGCACCATTTTGTTGCAGGTCACACTTATATGACCAAAACAAGAATCCTTCCAGTTTCTAAACATGCATTATTAGATAAGCCATAAAACATTTCAACTGACGGGTGCCACCCTGTAGATCGGTCTCTACATTCTGAATTTCTCCAGTTTAGGTAGCTTGTACGCATATTGAGCAGCAAGCCAGACCAGTACAAATCCATAAAAGCAGTGCTTTTTCCTGGGTATGCAAAGGGTATGCAGAAGAAAAGCACTGCATAAAAGCACCATAAAAACCCAACATTAAACCACCAAAGGCTCCATAATCCTCCTGAATCACAACAAGCCTTTCCCAATCTCCTGAAGTTTCCACGTGATCTACAGAAAGCAAAACAACTCCAGTAAGTCCATTTTAACCCAGACCCTCCTCGCTAACCTCTGGAGCACTTACAGGTACATTTGTAAAGCCAAAGGGCATAAACACTAAAATGGTGTAATCCCCTGCGACATACAAAGGCAGTGTCTGATTTGCTTCCATCTTCCAAAGATGCACGCTTGTTGCCATGTGGTGCCTAAATCTAAGGTGTTAATGTACTAGCCTGGCTTCAGAAATCTCCGGAGTTGTTAACCCCAGGCAAAAGATCTGTATCTTTTAGGGCTTGCGACTCTTTAATGTAACCTATAAAACCTCTTTTTTCTGCTAGAAGAAATGGACATTACCTCTTGGGCTGCAGCCAAGGCAAACAGCATGTTAAGGACATTGGACAAAAGAGGTTTGGCTCCAGGGAAATGGGGATTTATCAAAAAGAACACCCCCCCCCCATTTCATTATATGTGGCTGGAGCGTTGAAACTGAAAACAGAGGGCTAGCACTATGGGTTAGGACCACTGGTATACTCAGAAGTAAACTCTACTGAGTTCCATGGGAGTTGCTCCCAGGTTCACTGCACATAGCAGGAGCGCAGGGAACATTTTTCAACCACAGGGCCACATTGTGTTGTGGGGAAAGCTTCTCAGATCTCGATGCTAAGCACCACAGAGCTGAGATTGGAGATAATCCTTAAAATCATAGAAATGCAGAGTTGGAAGGGACCCTGAGGATCAACTAGCCCAACCCCCTGCAATGCAGGAATATGCAGCTGTCCCATAGGGGGATCAAACCTGCAACCTTCGCATTATCAGCACCGTGCTGCAGCCTTGAGACCAGCGGCAAGGGAAGCCCCACATAGATTGCAATACAGTATTCCAGGCAGGGCTTCCCCACCCCCCAGCCATATGAAAGCAAAAATAGGCAGGTTAACCAGGTTGATCAACCAGGTAAACAGGCACAATTCTAGGAAGACAAGCAGGCCAGGTGCCAAGAAGGATCAAAAGGAAAGGTCAACCAGAGATGAGATGGAGGATTAAACCAGCGGCACCCGCTACCTGAAGAACTTGAACTTCAGGTGCATGCCTGGATTATCTAGGATCAGGGCTTTATTCAGTCAGAACTTGCCGGAATTCAGTTCCAGCACCTTTCAGGTCGGCGCCGTTATCATTCAAGAGAACGAGGGAGGTGTTCGTGGCAAGTTCTGGCACCTCTTTTTCTAGAAAAATAGCACTGATTCCTGGGTAAGCTTCTTTGTGGACCCTGGAAAATGCTCTTTAAAGCAAAAGTCCAGCTTCGTTTAAGCAGCTTTAGTGCAAACAGATCTGTTCGCTGAGGCCTACCTGAGTCTGGCTGACCAAGTCTAGAGTGAAGAGAAAGTGAGCCCTGAGGAAAACCTAAAATTGCTCCATACTCTGGTGTGCTGGGCCTAGTAGAAAACATGGGGTGGACTTTTAAACATTATAGTGGACTGGGTTTGGTGGGCCTTCTTTATGGAGGTCCGAGGGACGATACCAGAAAGCCGAGCATCGCCTCACCTAGTTTCCCCCTTCTTGTTGTCATTGTTTTTCTGGCATCGTCTCTTCGGAGGATTTCTCCTGCCCAGATTAGGATTTAATTGTATTCCTAGTGAGTCCCTTCTGGTTGTACTCATTCTTTCAGATGAATGTTTCATCAATATGATTAGGATCACATCTCCAGTCTAGTTTATTCAGGCAATCCGTTGTGACAGCTCAGAGCATAATACTCCCTCAAGGAACTATTTGATACCATCCCTATCATTTTATTCAAATCGTAGTTTGCATTCCACACTGGCAGTATAATGTTCTTCTCCCCTGGATTATATTTCATGAAATCCAGCAAGCACTAAAATCCTTCCCAAAAGGGATGAGATTAATATTTATATTAGCCGACATCATCATATTATTAGCATACGGGGATATTCCGCCAGGCAAGGAGGGGAAGAAAAGGCTGTGCGTGGTCATCATCAACATAATCATAAATCTCTCTGAAGAATCAGGCGCAAAAGAAGAAAGGAAAAAAGGAATTGAAAACGTGACAATGTGCAAGGCTGCCTTGTCAAAAATGAACTTCTGCCCATGAACAAAGATTTACCTCAGTAACCAATAACTACACAGAATGTGGATTTTATCAATGCTTCTTCTGGTTACATGAAATCCTAAAACATCAAGTTGATGGTCCCTGCCCAGTTCCTTTTCCCCATCCTTACAGATGCTTAGTATTCTACAGTATCTCTGGAACCAAATAGGTATTGTCCTATTCTGGGTGAAATCCAAAATGTTGGTCACCATCTTTAAAGACCTGAATGACTTGGACCCACAATAATTGAAGGGCTGTCTCCTCCATGTTGTTCTTTGCGAACCTGGTACCTTCCAGATGTTTCAGACTACAACTCCCACCAGCGCCAGCCAGTAGCTCACTGCTTGTAGTCCAAAACATCTGGAGGGCATGAGGTTGGTGAAGACTGCCCTATAGGAACGTGCCTATTCCCTTAGGACAAGAATGGAGAACTTGTGGCCGGCAAAGTCAATTGTCAGGGATTATGGAAATTATAGTTCAACAAACACCTGAAGAGCCAGAGGTTCCCCACAGGTTTAAGAAGTGATTCCTCTCTGGGCTTTTGTGTTTTGATCCACTACTAATTCGTTTCACTGTTTTTGATTATAGTCTTTGCTTGTATTTTTTTAAAAAATGATTTTTGGGAATTAATTAACTTTTGCTGATGCAAACCACTTTGTGGATTTGCTTCTGGAATCAGAAAAGCAAGATATAAATCCTCTTGACAATCAGAGAGTTCTTATTGATGCTTTTGAATTATGGTGCTGGAGGAGACTCTTGAGAGTCCCATGGACTGCAAGAAGATCAAACCTATCCATTCTTAAAGAAATCAGCCCTGAGTGCTCACTAGAAGGACAGATCCTGAAGTTGAGGCTCCAGTACTTTGGCCACCTCATGAGAAGAGAAGACTCCCTAGAAAAGACCCTGATGTTGGGAAAGATTGAGGGCACAAGGAGAAGGGGACGACAGAAGATGAGATGGTTGGACAGTGTTCTCAAAGCTACTAACATGAGTTTGGCTAAACTGCGAGAGGCAGTGAAGGATAGGCGTGCCTGGCGTGCTCTGGTCCATGGGGTCACGAAGAGTCGGACACGACTGAACGACTGAACAACAAATCTAGGAGGAATATTGCTCCCCACACAAAGGTTTACCACAAGGATGGGAACCTGTGGCCATCTATAAATTGTTTTGACTCCAACTCCCATCAGCCCAAGTCAACTTAACCAATGGTCACGGACGATGGGAATTGTAGTCCAGCAATACCTGGAAGGTTACGGGTTCCCCACTCTTGAACACCTCAGTGAAAGTTTGGCCTATATTGTCCTTGTTGCCTTCAAACTCCCTCCTCAATTAAATGCTGTCAGTCTTTGGCATAAACTACAGTTTCAGCTGACTTGTATTCTCTCTGTAATGTTTCTCCCACAGGAAGGAAGTCACCATACCCCACCAGCTAGTGGAAGAGAGGACATGCTTAGTTCAGAAATTCTTACTGGTGAGTGGATTGTCACTGGGGGAGCTTAGGCTGGTCTTTCTCTTTCACCCTGACCTGCCTCGCAGGGTTGTTGTTGATATAAAATGGGGTGGGGGAAGAGAACTGTGTCCACCACTTTGAACTTCTTGGGAACCAGTGCAGGATAAAAGCTAAATAATTTTGCAGAAAATGTCCTTCCATCCATATAAAACTGGATTTAGAATTGCACCATAGCCTTTCACACATGCCCAAAATTGGCACAAGAGAGGCATGCTTACTCACATCTAGGTATTTTGAGGATTGCTTCATCTGAATGAGGTGCAAGGTTAAACCTTGGGCATACAGAGAGAAAGCTGTATGGGTGTTAGCCTCATAGTCGTTATACTGTGTTAGGGAGTGGGTGGCGCTGTGGTCTAAACCACTGAGCCTCTTGGGCTTGCCAATCAGAAGGTCAGCAGTTCGAATCCCCACAACGGGGTGAGCTCCTGTTGCTCTGTCCCAACTCCTGCCAACCTAGCAGTTCGAAAGCATGCCAGTGCAAGTGGATAAATAGGTACCGCTGTGGCGGGAAGGTGAATAGCGTTTTTTGTGCACTCTGGTTTCTGTCACGGTGTCCCATTGCTCCAGAAGCAGTTTAGTCCTGCTGGCCACATGACCCAGAAAGCTGTCTGTGAACGAACGTCGGCTCCCTCGGCCTGAAAGCGAGATGAGCACCACAACCCCATAGTCTCCTTTGACTGGACTTAACCACCCAGGGGTCCTTTACCCCCCCTTTTTTTAACCATTAAGCGCAGCAAATAGCAATGTGTTAATGGTATCCACTGAGCAAAGGTCCTGCTTGTTTGATACACCCACTTTTACCTTTCAGTTGTGTGTACATTACGCTACTAGTTTATTGTTGCTTCTAACCTACTGTGTGGCTATTTATTTATTTCATTTATATCCCACCTTTTCTTCCAAGGAGCTCAACGGTAACATACGTGGTTCTCCCTCCCTCTTCATTTAATCCCCATAAGAACCCTGCAAAGTAAGTTGGCCTGAGAGGTAGGGAATAGTCTAAGGTCACCCAGGTAACTTCATGGCCGACTGGGGTCAAATCCAGGTCTCTTGGTCCTGGTCCGGCACTCTAACCACAACACCACACTGGCGTATTTCCTCCACCAACGTGTCATAAACATTTATGCTTTTAATTTGATGGATAAGGAACGGTGAAGCTGCTCAAACTTATGAAACCATCTGCCTTCACAGCCTTCTTACCTACCTGGAGGTGGGGAAACAATATTGTTAGGAGGAGTAAGGTAAGCTTAGCTGGTGGGGTTGCATAAGGAAAACCTGGTAGGGTCAATCCTGTTCTCACAGTGGCCAACCAGTTGCTTATGGGAAATCCGCAAGCAGGACCGTAAGCAAACTCTCCCCTCCTGCTGTTCCCAGTGACTGGCATTCAGAAGCACACACCCTCCAGCAGTGGAGGTAAAACATAAGACATCAGGGTTGGCAGAAGCCATTGTAGCAGAAAGCTGTGCTTGCTATGTGTGCTTTTGGGCACCAGATGGAGTCATATTTGTTTTCTTTGAGGTTCTGGGAAGGTCCGATGCCCAGTTACCAGAGCTTTCATACTGTATCTAAAAAGAAGAAATCTAGAGCAGCATTTCTGCTTTCTTCCACACACAAAAAGGCAGAGGAAATAAGATCTGCTCCAATCCTGGTAATGCCGTTTGGCCCTTGACCCATTTGAGGCACTGTTTGTTTGTTTGTTTGTTTTTCAATCAAGCAATGCATACAATGTATGAAATAAACAAATGACTGTGTTCTGCCCATTGCTTCCTACTACTAGGAAAAGGTCTCTGGACACAGAGCTCTTCCCAGACTCACTCTAAGCTCCTTGCGGTCATTAGAATCAGGGTGCTTGCAAATTGGTGCTTATCCTTGGACCAGCATTTCTCATGCATGCAAGTTTTTCTCAGTGCCCACATGACATCATTTGTATGCACTGGAGCATGTGGGGGGGGATACACTCCCAGGGTTCTTTCCTGCAGAGCATCTCCAGAGTTCCCCCAGAAGCCAATGGCTGACTTTCACTCCGATTGGCTCCAATCGGCAGGAAGGATATGAAGACCGTGGCTAAAAGGCTCCCCCTTCATCCCAATTGGAGGCCTCTAGGATGCTGGAGACAGAGACCCTGCTACAGAAATAGAAGTGTATCTTTGACCCCTCCCCCACAACTCCAGGCCGCTACACCTGTGTGAATGCAATGCCCAATCATCTCTGAGCATTGGCGATGTTGGCTGGGGCTGATGGGAGGGCACCAAGTTCACCTCAAAAACTAACTAGGAGTTACTAGTGAGTGATTCTCTTCCATTGAGCTAGATTCAGACTTACATCTGGCTGAGTACACATGCATAGGATTGCACTGAGGCTGTAATTCTGCGAAAGGAAATAATTATGGGAGCAAGTCCCATTGAACACAACTGTACTTACTTCCAAGGTGATGTGCACTGGATGGTGCTATTTATTGTGGCATTTGTGGCCAGAGAGCTTCTGCCACAATCAGTCTGTTCCTCCTCCAAGTAAAGGTAAAAAGGTAAAGGACCCCTGGACAGTTAAGTCCAGTCAAAGGTGACTATGGGGTTGTGGCGATGCTCATCTCTCTTTCAGGCCGAGGGAGCCGGCGTTTGTCCAGACAGCTTTCCAAGTCATGTGGCCAGCATTACTAAACCGCTTCTGGCGCAACGGAACACCGTGACGGAAACCAGAGCACACAGAAATGCTGTTTACCTTCCCGCCACAGCAGTACCTATTTATCTACTCACACTGGTGTGCTTTCAAACTACTAGGTTGGCAGGAACTGGGACAGAGCAACAGGAGCTCACCACGTTGTGGGGATTTGAACCACCAACCTTCTGATCAGCAAGCCCAGGAGGCTCAATGGTTTAGACCAGAGTGCCACCCGCGTCCCTTCCTCCAAGTAATGTAAAATAACAGGCGGTGCCCACTTACCGGAAGCCCTAATGAACGCGAAGGCATTTACCTCTGAGTGCCTGTCCAGAGGATTGATTTACAATACATTTCCCCCTACTGATGTTCAGGCATCCCCCCCACCCCCGGTGGAGATTCCCATTCTTTGCTTAAATATTTGCATATTTGTTTCCATGCAAATATAGAAACTTCTTGCTCTCAGGGAAAACTAACAGCAATGCTTTGTATCTCCTTACCGGTACCTGGGAATGAATTCTATAGAACTCGGCAGGTTTTACATTTAAGGAAACATATAGATGATTGCCCTCCCCCCGTTTTTCATTTCCAGACAGGTGTTTATTGCAGGATCCATGCTCCTCATTACTGAAAGTTGCTCTGACTCGTTTTTGCAGTTATGGGTATCAGGGTACCAGTTCATACCCTTCCCCCGCCACCCATTTAACCTGGATTTGCATGGAAACTGTTGCTAATGACCCATTTGGGATATTAAGCCCCTGTCTGGAAGTACTCCAAGTAACTGTACTTCATTTTAGCCTCTGGCTAGCACCCCTTCAGGCCTAATCCTATACTGCATATGTCTACACAGCTAAGTGTGCATAGGATTGCTGCTGATCTGCCATGGGGAAAGGCCCAAGCTCAGTGGTACAGCATCTGCTTTGCACGAAGGATGTCCCTGTTCAAATCCCTGGCATCTCCATTTAGGACTGGGGAAGATTCCCTGCATGGAACCCTGAAGAGCTGCTGCCAATCAGTGTAGACAACACTGGGCTAGATGGCCCAAAGTTTTGACTTTTCAGTAAAACGCAGGAAGCTGCCTTATACTTACTGAAAAGAAACAGCCCAATCCTGTACTGGTTTCTACTTTCTACTTAGAAGAAAGTTCCCTTGAGTCCTAGATAATGTGTATAAGCAGGCTTTGCCAGCCCAGAACCCCCAGATGATGTTGGATTATAACTCTCCGCCCTTGCTGGCTGGGACTGATGAGACTAACAATCCAGTGACATCTGGAGGGCACCAGATTGGCAAAGGCTGGGGGTCTAGGACTGCAGCCTCAGTTTATTTGAGTGCGGTGGGTTTTACCGCTTGCTGAAAGTGCCTGCAGCTGAGTCATATGCAGGTTTACTTGGGCCCACAAGAGTTCAATGGGATGCAAATGTGACTTTCATCCTCACAGCATTAAAAAGATGATTTTTTTTTTTAAAAGAGAACCCTTTGCTCTGGTGCCTCAAAAATTAAATATGAAAAGGGCAGGGAGGAATAAATGGAAAAGTAGGATGTTTTATTTTAATACCCCTGGTCTGAGGCCCCCTGAGATATATTGGGCAGTGGAGGGTATTTAAGTATTTATTATTTAACCACATTTATATACCACTTATTTTTTGTTCATTGGTTTTATTTATATACCTGCAGGCCTCAGAGAGAAACCCTGCAAACTTGGGGTCTCCAGCTGTTGTTGGACTACAACTCCCATCATCCCTGACCACTGGTCCTGCTAGCTGGGGATAATGATGGGAACTGTAGCCCCAAAACAGCTTGATCCTCCAGCTCAGGTACTGACCCTTTGGCAGTCCCTCTGGTTTCGGTGGGGTGGAGCGTTTTAAAGGTTTGGGGGAGAACAGTCTGTCAATGGAAGAAGCGGAAAACTTAAGGGGTAAAAAAAACAAAAAACTAGCCAGCTACCCTTTCAGAGAGAGCTGGAGGATGAACCAGTCAGACAGACAAACCTCGAACTAGGCCGGCGGCCAGAAGTCCCTGGTGCGCCGGCCTGGAGTAGCCCTTCCCTTCCAGGCAAGCAGCCATTCGTGCTGCCGTGGAAAAGGCTTATTGTGCGCGGTCTACTCGGGAGCAGGTGCTCGATGGCGCTCCAGGGCACGCCCGGTTTGCGAAGGAAGGTGAGAGGGAGGGAGGAAGGAAGCGGCGGCCTACCTCAGGCGGCAGCGTGGGGCTTGGGAGACCCACGATGCGCTCATGACTTTTCGCACAAAGTCGCAGGAGTCCCAAAGGGCACGTTTCCCAGGGCCGGAAGTTCTACTTTAAATGCGCTTGGGGAGAAAGAGATCGGAGGAGGAGGGAGAGGGGTGGAGCAATCGCCTCTGAAAGGCTGCATGCCAAGGCTGATTCCACCAAGGGCCAACTGGCCTAATAAAGGGGGTGTCTCTTAGCCGCCTCCCCTGCGGACATCCAGTTAATAATAATAAACGGAAAGCGTAATGCCGGTGGTCAACAAAAGAGGTTTAAAGGCAAATCTTTTAAAAAAAATGTAGTATAAACACCAACAACTGGGAAACACTGGCCTGCGAGCGCTGCAATTGGAGAACAGCTTTTACCAAAGGTTTCATTGACTTTGAAGACACAAACGCAAGGGAGAAACGCGCGCTAAGAGCAAGGCACGCTTGGCAAACCCTTGGTCCCCACTGTGGAAGGACGTGTGGATCCAGAATTGGCCTCCACAGTCACTTCAGGACCCACTGTTAAAACCGTGTTTGTGGAAGACAATCTTACTGGGCTACGAGTGATCGCCAAAGAATAAGAAGAAATTTATTATTTGTACCCCGCCCTTTTGACGGGGTTGTTCCAGCCACTCTGAGCGGCTTCTAACCTATACAAAAACAAAACAAAACATTAAACTTTAAAAAGCTTCCCCAGGGCCCAGGGGGGTGACGAGACGAGCCGAGATCCGCTGCTCCCTTCGCGAACGGAAGCCTGGCCGGCCCCCTGTAGAAGGCAGCGGATCCTGCGCGGAAAGGGGCGCAGGCAAGCGCACGTCGCTAGACGTGCTCTTCAGGGGGGAAATTCTGGTACTGGGCACCAGGCGGGGAGGGGAGCGGGTCAAGGGCTTTCCCGCAAATGGGTTTAAGATGGGATTAAGTGGTCCTCTTTGACTTGACGCGATTAAAAAAAAAAAGCCTGATTTTCTCCACCCCCTAGCAACTGGAAACCTGGACGGTTTGGAGAGGGAGGGTGTGCCCGTGTCCTCGTCGCTTGTTTTCTGTTGGCATGTTTAAAGCGTTCGGCTTCCCACCTCAAAGAATACAGGGAACTGTAGTTTACCCCCTTACCGAACTACAATTCCCAGCACGTTTAACGTACTACTCTTCCTAGCATTCCCCCCCCCCCACGGGGGACTCGTGTGCTTGGCTGGCCTCAATTAACGCTTTAAATGTATGGTGCGTATACAGCCTGTAAAGAACGATTTCCGATGGGGCCCCCCGGAGACGTCCAGTTTCTGGACGTCCCAATGGCGGGGTCGAGTTTCCCTCTCGCTTGATAGAGACGCGCGCTTGAGAATCAACTCTCTCGCGCTCCGCGCTCTCCAAAATCCGGATGCGTCTTTAGGTAGTTTACAAAAGGACGATTAAAAATAATAATCACGCGAAAGGCTGTGGACGCATTTGCGTGCGAGTCTGTCCATACAAAATCGCTCTTGCACCTTTTCTGTGTCAACTCATTGCATTCACTTTCCTCTTGCCTTTGATCGTACACTGTTTAGATTAGAACCAGTAAATTCAACGAAAAAGCCAAACATTTCATTTGCACAGCGCCCAGCGAGCCTATGTTATCGGGCAACTAACAAAAGAAACAAAAACTAATTCGGGCTGCAATCCTAACCCGACAGACCTGGGAGGAGGAAGCCCCATTGAGCTCAATAGGACTTCCATCCGAGCAGTCACGGCTAGGACTGCGCTGTCAATAGGTTGGAAAAAACATTATCTGAAAACATCGGCTGATCACTCGTCCTCAGCCTTCCTGGAGAGTTTACGCGCAGACTTTAGCGAGGCTTGCTCCTAAGTAAACAGGCAGGGAGGAGGTGTGTTTGCGCGTACTTTGCGCATCCCCACAATACCGATCCCGCGGGTTTGCTGGGTGGCAGCCCCGGGTCTATCGTCGTCAAAGGACTGCCGTGCCTTAAGTCCATTGCTTTCAATGGGTCTATGCTGCATAGAATATTTACCCACTGTTATGATATACTGCCTCATTTCATGGTCTCCACACCCACAAAAGAAAAACACAAAAATCTTTAGAGCATAACTAGGGAGGAAAATAATGCACTGGAGGTCTTCCCTTTGGCTGTAACCAATGAGCATGGCTCCCGCTGCACCGTTCAGCTTAATTTACGCGTCCTCGGGGCAGGGAACAGTACTGCCATCCACCCGCCCCAGAAAACCCCCTTACGCTATGCTTGATGCACCAAGTTCGGTGGTGGTGCAATGTAAGTCAATAAGGAGTGCAGCTCTGCAGTGGAGGCCTGGAAACGGCGGGAGGCCAGGCCCGCCTGCCCCCTCGCGGCGTCTGTCGCTCGATCGGTGCGCCCCGCTGCCCAGGCGCAGCCTGCAAGATAGCGCCGAGGCTCCTGCAACCCTCTGCCCGCGTCACCTTCGCGGAAAGCCGCCGGGGCTCTTTTAACTTTCCTCCGCGGTTATTGTAAACAAATAAGGCGCGATCCTCCAGGCCCTGCGATCTCGGTTTAAATATAGGCTTGTTTGTCAGTGTCATCCTTGGCGGATTAATTAGATACATTTATTCGCAATTTGGTGTCTGGCACCCCCATTTTAGGAATGCCTTATCACAAGGTGTTAATTGGGGCCAGCCAGGCACTTATGTTTCCATTAAACAGTGTGAGGACTTTTCGCAAGTTGTTTTTTTCCCTTCTCTCTCTCCCCCTCTACTTCTCTAACCTCCCCCCCCAACCACCACCTTTTTTTTTGTTTTGTTAACTGTGCAGTGCAAAAATATACAGGCTGCTGCGCGAAAACACTGCGGCGGAAAGGGAAGGAGGGAGTTACTGAGCAACGGAAAACGAGGGAAAGGGACCTTGGGAAGATGGGGAGAAATGAGGGGCAGGCAGGAAAAAAATGTTTTGACAGAAGGGCAGAACCACGATATTGGAAATGATGGGGGCGCTGGGTAGCTTGGTGACCACCAGTTGGATCGTGGAAAGTGGCAAGCCTTCGGCACGCACAGAACTATTTATGTGGAGGGAGATGGCCAAAGGGTAAGAACTCTGTGGGCTCAAAAAGCTGCTTACAATGGGAGCAGCGACCCGACGCAGCTTCGCGAAGCCTTGGCCAAGGAGTCCAAGTCCATAATGGTCACTTTCCCGTTTGCCGCCCATGAAAAAGTATAGGTTGCTAAAGGTTTGTAACGCTTAAAGCTCCGGGGGCACAGGTAAAAATCTCGACCCACCAAAGCCAGCTTTATAATGATTCCCAAGCCTACTTCTATCGAAGGAGGCAGGCAAATAGGACTGGAGCTATCAGCTCTTTGTCTGCATATTCTGTTCCGGCGACCTTGCATGGTTCCGTTTGCAAGTCATTGGGGGGGCATCAGATGACCTAGCAATCGCAATGCACTTAATCCACACCACGTTTGGAAGCTCTGCCTTACGAATTCCCGCCCCGCGCCCGGTCCATAGGGACAAGAAGACTGGCTAGTTCTCTGACCCAAGGATGTACATTTCACCGGGGCCGTCTAAAGTCCCCTTTTAAATCAATGCGCTCCGTAGCAAGGGCGCTGTGGATCAAGTCGCGCGTACATTCGTTTCATTTTAAAGCCGGGCTCCTTCAAAAAGTTTTTGTTATTTAAACGTCCCCGATTGGGAAAATTAAAAGGGAGGCCCCGCCCAGTTGCCCGCGGTAGATGCGAGGAGCACAGCCCAGTTTTTAAAACTGGGAGCAGCGCGTTTCCATCAGGGTTTCCAAATGGGAAGAGGAGAGGACACAAGGTGAAGGTGAAGAGCTGCCGCTTTGATTTACATGGGAACAAAAGCTCAAGAAAAAGGGATAGGAGGGGCTCCCTCCTCCCTCGATTGCTTCACTTTCCTAGCAGGGAAACTCCCCGGCAGAAGGGCTTGTTTTGGCACCGCAGAGCGCCAAGCCCCGGCTCGTGATCTCTCCTTCGCGCGGCTGGAGGAGAGGGAGCTCTCTGTATTTTCGGGGAAGAGAAGGTGCAGAAGGCTTCTTGTCAACCGGCTCCCGGACGGCCAAGGCAAAAATACGCCTCGCTTCCCAGTTCGTGGCGCGTCAACCTGGAGCGCAAGTTCAAGTAAAACGTTCTTCATAATGAATTCGAAGCACGTGAATAAAAGAAGTGCTTACCCGACAGAAGACAAAATGCCCACAGAGACGCGTTAGCCTGCATAGGACTAGATTACTAATCTGACGCGCATTTTAGACCCTGCTCTTCCGTGCTCCCATCCCAGTCTAGACGTCTTTCTTTTTGAGTGATGCTAGGGAGAGACAACCAGCTTCAGCAAATATCTGCCTTGCAGGACTGGGCAACAGACCCACCTGCACAGTAGTACCTGGGTAACTGGAAGGTAAAGTTGAAGCTTGCCAAGCTCCCCAGCACTGGTGTCTGGAGCAGGAGAAAGTGGGCAGCTCTTCCTTAGCCCCGCAGCTGCTAGGAAGAGTAGCTGGGCTCCTGGCTTGCCCCCCCCCCGACTTTGAAAGAGCCCCATCCCCATTATTGAAGGCCATCATGCATGTAGGAGCCACTGAAGATCTGGATTCCTGCATTTTGCTTTGGGTCCTCAGTAATTGCCCATTTGCCACTTTGGGATGGAGCACAGGAGGCCTTTTAAGTAGCTTTAGACTTCCACATTTTCACATTTAATTATTAATATTTTAAATTTGCTTCTAAGGTCCTGCTGCAAATTTATTACTAACAAGGGATAGAGGGCACCCCGACTCTCAATTCTCCTTTGCAGAATTCAGCACCTATCATTGCAACACATTTATTAAAAATCATTATATACAGACAAAAGTCTCAGCCTCACCCCCCCCCCCCGCGATAAAACTAATGCTTTGTTTTAAAGTCTTTTGCCACCTCGGCATTGTCTCATAATATTTATAGATTGAGCAAGAGGAGTTACAACACTCAGTTCAGAACGGCTGAAAAATACATTCACCACCTACCAATAAATATATATTTTGATGTACTCTCAGCATCAGAATCCACTTTGAAGTTGTTTTAAATAAAGAACTCCCAACACGCACCGGCTTCAGACACTCAACTGCACTGCCATGACTAGAACTACACAGAATGTTTTGTCATAGTCCACAATATATCTAGACAACACAGAGCTGTACATTTAATACTGGGTTTTTGCTACCTTTGTAGGATTCCTTCACTGCCATAACTTTCTGCCAAGTCATTTAAAATCTCCCCAGAAAAAGCAAGGCTTAGTCATTGAGCCAAAAGTTTGGTTTTTGCATACACCATGAAGAAATATTCTATTGATAAAGCCTCCACTTTGAATATTTTCACTATTCAGCTACAACAATAGATCCAATAGGGTAGTAATTTGTTCAAGAAGCACCTAACTCTTCCCTTAAACTGCTTCGTAGTGCACAGCACTTACGCACTGGCCAGATTGCACAACCTTTGCTTTATTACCCCCTCCTTTCCTGGCCCTTTCTGAAAGCCACACTTAGAATCAGAATGATGCTTAAAGACTCTCCCTCGCTGTCTCCTTAGCTGGGGGTGGGGGGCGGCAGGAGGCGGGGGTGGGAGGAAGAGGCCAAGTCATTTTGGAGTGCTACCCAGTTTCTTTCCTTTTTTACCTGCAGAAGTCAGTCAAAAAGCTTTGGCACCTTCTATGGAATTGCACAAGAACATTTTTTTCTCAAAAAGGTGGGAAGGTAAAGAGTTCCTTTGGCAACATTTGTGCAAAAGACCTCCGCACCACCACTGAAAAGATTATAGCCAAGTCGAGTTCTAACACCGAGACTAGGGCTTAAGAACTGGTATAGAAAGCATAGTAGCCCATGCCTTTGGAAGTGTCTTTGCCATAGTCCTCAGCATTAATGTCCTCACACTTCATCGTTGGGGAGTTTTCGTTGCTGGACGTGCTCGGGGAGAGTCGCCGCCTTTTGCAAGCGCCAGTGTAGACCCCAGAATCGTTTGAATCTAGAGATTTTATGGATGGCGGAGTCTCTATCCAGGACGACCCCATTTCTTCTTTCACTTTCTCCTTAGAAAGCAGGTCTTCGGAGAAACCTGGAGGGCTTGTCCTGGAGGCCCAAGGTAAGCCAGCAGGCATTTTCCTCTGGTAAGAGCCTCTGCTCCCCCATCCAGCCATGGAGGAGAAGGTAGGGTCAGGGTAATAGCCCAAGGCATGGGATGTCTGCAGGGGGAGGGACTTGATGCCATAAGGAAGCAAGGTACTAGGAGAGTAGTCTGTTTCGTAAGAGTTCATGTCCAGTTTGTTGGCCCCAGACTGCTGGACTGGAGTGACAAACCATCTCTGGGGAGGATTGGCCACCTCTTCGTTCTGCTGAGGCGAGAGGAGGCCGTTTGTCTGCGGCACAGTCCTTTCCCCGTTATAAAATCTAGTCGGTGGCAGGTTGTTGACAAATTGTTCCTGGAAGAAGGGTTGCACGCTGTACCGGGCTCCTGGGACAATCTGGTGGGATCTAGGAGAATCCGTGGGAGATGGAGTTAATCTGTCATTTTCTGAAGCTGTGTACATGCTACAAACACAAGAGAAAAACGCCTAAGATATTGTTCTTTACCATTTAGGATGTTGGCATTAACATGCAAGGAGGGATGGCTCAGCCCCAAGGAGATCATGCTGGACTGGCCATTTATTATATAGTCAAGATTAAAGTCAACAAATATTAAATTCTATCTTAATGCATATTTTCTGCTAATTCTCCCAGTTAAGTTCACTTTGAAACCCAATATAAAAAGTCTAGCTATGTAAGGAACTTTAAAAAAACCCACAAATGAATATTTATTTGCAGTGGTGTACCGGTATGTGCAAATTTAGACCTTATTCCAGAATAAAATTTTGTGCTACTTTTACTTTCTGCAAACCTAGTCAGCTGCTTCTGCTGCAATTTAGGTAAGCGAAGAGCTGAAATAGTTTGCAATCTAACATTCATTTTCACCTAGGTGGGAGACTATTTTTGCTTAGAAGAAAGTTCCATCACTCTCAAGTAAGACACTTTGAAGATTGTTGCTAGCTACTAATACAAAAGCTCTTAAATTCATATACTTTTTAAAATCCATACTTTTATAGAATAGAGTTATTTGTACCACATAGAGATGAGAATACTACTTACGAATCATAGTTGTCCCGAAAGCCTTTTGCAAAAGGATTATGGTCAATTTTAAGCTGTGTGATCTGAAAAGTAAAGACAAAACAGTGGTGTCTACTTAGATACCTCAAAATTTGTAAAAAGAAGATAATTTCCTTTACACATGCAAAAAGGAGAGGTACTTATTTTGAAAACTCGATTTCCTAAAGAAATACACAAAAGCTAACAACTATATCTACAGCAGTGGTAAAACAGATAGATACAGAGCTGCTTGAGTGGTATTCAACTATGTTTTACTCTGAGTATACCCACTGAAATGAACACAACTAAGCTAGGTCCATTAATTTCAATGGGTTTACTTGGAGTAAAACTCAGTTGAATACACCCCTTGCTTCCAGTTAACAAAAGTATTTAAAGCTCCATTTATCACTCTCTCTTTTGTGTTCCTATTTTACCTCTTAATATATGAACAGTGTCATAGCGCACCCCAGATAAAAGCTATTTAGCATACCAAGCATATTTTATCCTTACATCAGTGTTCTGATATGCAGTCACAGCAATGAATTGCGTTTCAGGGAAGTTAAATGTCTGTGTTTTAGAGGAGTCATTCATGTCCTCAACACCATCTTCTGTCACTTCCACAATGTGGAGACGAGGCTGATATTTATGCAGAGATTGAAGTACTATCATCTGGAAAAGATGAACACTGAGTTAGTGCACAATGCTTTTTTAAAAAATCCACCTGACATAAGGAAGGAGACTTTCAAATTTTGCAAGCCTTTAATGCGGCACTAGTTCCTCTTATATGTCCCATGTCCACATGCCAATTTACAACTTTAAAAAAAGGGACAAGATGTACTGTCGAGATGACTCCAGCAAATTCAGAATTTACTGGAGACCTGTTTCAAAACTCCACTGCATCTTCCTTCAGGTTCCAGGAACCACAGATCTTATTCAATTAAGCAAACCAAAATGAAGTGTGCTGTTTTACCTGAGTATTATTATTATTGGCCCCTTTGTTATTAGTTAGTTTTAGTTTTCCAAAGGAGATCTCCTGTCGCATCCAGTGGGCTCCAGTGTTGGGAGATTCAGGATGAACATAAACCTTGTTACCTGTAAGATGAAAAGAAGAGTCAGGGAAAGGTGCATTTCATCTCTCCTACATGTACTTGTGTGAATTATACATTTCCCCAAATCAGACATAACACCAAGATGAAATGCACACTCTTGTGTGTCACGACAAAGGCAAATACTTGCACACAATAATGCACATGGATGCTGGGTTGAAGCCATTGGCTATCAGTGGCAGAGAGTCTGCAGGGTCTATAATAAAACCATGAGCATGAAAGGGGGAAAGAAGGAAAAATGCTGAGCCTTCCTTCAATTTCCTAGCAAGCTGGAGTAAAGGAGTCTTCCAAACCCCCCCTTTTTTAAAAGCACAAAGTCGCTTTCCGGAGAGGATTCATCTCCTTTAGATTCAGAAGTCACATTTCAAAAGGCTGTATGACAAGGCAATTAATTTCCTTGTCTATAATGAGCTTTGCATCTGGATTCTGGATTAAGCAATGAAGGCATGGAAGGAAGCTGAAGGCAAGAGGAAAAAAGGTCTCCTTGCCTGCCCATTCCCCAACCTCTCCAGTAAAGTCTGGTCTCTTACCTTGCATGTTGTTATCGGCTTTGCCACACGTCACCCACTTTCCCCCTTGGAAGCGCCAGTGGTTGGGATCCGCCAAGATCACTTCCACGAAGACGTTGTAGTGGGCGGTGGGGTTGAGGCCGGTGATGTTGAAGCTCAGGAAGGGGAACATCCGCCTGGTATTGGGAAGAGAAAGGAAGTGGGGAAGGCGCGCATTTAGAAAAAGGGACTGCATCCCTGAGCCAGGAGCCCCCGCCGATGCTCTTTGGCAGCGCGCTCCGGCCTCGGCTAGCGCCTGGACCGAGAGCGGGAGGCAGATGGCGGCTCCCCTCGCGGGGTTTATATTTAGAGAGGCTTTGGCTCAAAGTCTGGCTCTTGTGCGAACATCCAGAGCGACGGCCTCGGAAGGAGAGATCGGAAAGGGGAGGGCAGCCTTTCAAATGCAGCACCTCGAAGAAAGAGGGGACAGCACCACCACCCCATCCCAAATAGACCCTGACCCACCGAAGGCTGGAATAGTTTCAAACCCTCGCTTGCCTTAGGTTTCATATATCACACGCACAGAATTCCCAGGCTCTTCGGACAGAAACTAATGGCACATCCTTGTTTCCCATCCCGTCCCCAATTCTTTTATCTCAATCAACAATTATGACTGAGGGACTGATAGTGCCGGTTTAGGGAACACAAGAAACGAAATATATTTAAATTGGGAGGGGGGGAAGAAGAGAGATAGAAAGAAACCCTACAAGTATGTCTGTCCTACTTCGAATCAAGCACAAGGGTGATTTCGATTTCGGTGGGGAAGGTTACGATCGACGAGTCATTTGTTATAATTCCACTCCGGAACTCCAAATCCCTCAAATCCTGAAATTTGGTTGGCCTCTCTAGTGCTATAAATCCAGGGCGTTGCCTTCCTCCCCCAGTTTAACGTCCCTATTCTAAACTAACGAAAAAGAGAACCTTATTACGATTTTATTTCCAAGCCAAAGCAAGACCGGGTATCTGGATGCTTAAAAACACCGGCACTACACAGCTCGATTTAAGAAGTTTTTTTCTTTAAATAAAAATAAAAATCGTTTTTTATTTCTTTTAAAGCCAATTCCTGCCCCCTCCCCCCAATTAGCGTAGTACTTTTAAGTACATGAACGGAAAAAAAATGAGTTTCAGAGCGCACACCTGCGCATGTTAGCTTCCTAGTTAAGTCCCCGTGTGTCCAATGGCGATTACTCTCGGGTAAATGTGCACAGGAAAAACTTTGAGGCGGGGGAGAGAACAACTGTTGACAAACCGGGGAAACCTGGGACAAACCTGATGACAAGCACGCAACCTTCGAGAGCAAATGCAAACCAATTCGGCTCCGGATCCCTTAAGACTAAACCGAGTTTACCCAGCTCTTTTTAATTTGATGAGATCCCACGGCGGAATCTCCTCGAGGCGCTCTCTCAAATGGATTAACAGCCCTCCGCGCCATTTCCTCGCAAATCCGATCTGCCCCAAAGCCCGCCCCATGTCCCGCAGTCCCGTCGCCCCCCCCCTCCGACCCCCCAAGAAAGACAAGCAGCGGCGTACCTGCCCTGCTTGGTGATGATCATCTCGGTCTGGTGCCGGTGGAACTTGAGCCAGAGCGGCCGGTTGCACAGGAAGACTTGGGCTCGGAGCGCGCCCGCCCCGCCGGGCATCGCCAGCGCGCCCAGCCCGCCGCACGAGCCCGCCGCCGCCGGGTAGGGGCTGTAGAGGCTGCCCGGCGGCGCCCCCTGGCCGTACTGGTAGGCGCCGGCGGCCGCCGCGAAGGGCGTCCTGCCGGCCGCGCTCGAAAAGCCCCCCGGCGGAGACAGGACCGAGCCGTACGGGTAGCGCGCGCCGCCCGACGCCGGGTACATGGAGCCCGGCTGCGCGCCGCCCGCCGCCCCGGCGTAAGGGAACAGGGCGCACGGGCCGCCCAGCTCGGCGCCGCCGCCGCCGCCCTGCGGGCCAGGCGACTGCAGGTAGTAGCGCTCGGGGCTCAGGCCGTCCAGAGTGTAGCGCGCCGGCGCCGGAGCCGGAGGCAGAGGCTCTTCCTCCGCCGGGCAAGGCGAGCCTTTGCGCCCGCCGTCGGCCCCCGAGGCCGCTTTGGCGGGAACCTGGCCAGCGGCGGCGACGAATGGAGGCGTGTCGGCCGCCGCCTCGGCCTCGCCAAACTTCTTCGCGCCCTTGTCCAAGTCCAGGCGCGGCGGAGACCCCGAACTCAGGTGGCGCGTGGAGCTACTGCCGCCGCCGCGGCCGCCCGCGCTCTCCAGCGGGTAGAAGGGGGCGCCGGGCAGGTTGGCCGGGCTGCCCAAGAGCTGCTCCCCCAGCTGCATCGCCTCAGATGAGCCGCCCGCTCGCCACCCGCCCCCAGAAGTCTCCTCAACTCCGAGAGAGCGGCTCTGCCGGGAGGCGCAAAACTAGGCGCTCACTTCGCCTCAGCCGGTAACACAACCACGTCCTTGGCTTCCCTCAAAGACACCGAACAAGGGCTCGGGCCGCCTTCTGTGGTAACCTCATTTACAAAAAGAAGAAGAAGCCGCCCCCGCCCACCTGACCTTCCCGCCTTTAAATGCCACACAGTTGACTGCGATTGACCAAGCCGGGGAGCGTTTTTATAGGCGCGCGCGCGCACTCCTCTCCCGCAGCCGGGGAGGGGCTTGAAGGCGGCTCCATTCGCCGGCGAACCTCTACTTTCCTCGCCCACCTATTGGCTGGTCTCGGTGACACTAATTTAATTAGACAGCTACTAATTGGAACAAGTCACCTGCGGCTCTTAAGTGCTTTATAAAATTTTATTTTTAAAAGACCCCACACCACCACCCCTCAATTCTTTACATGAAACTTTACACGGACTTTATGAGGCGCGGTGGTGGGGGAGAAGCTGCTTGGTATTTAGAAGAGCCACTACTTGACATGGGCTGGTGGCTAACCAAAACTCTGCGATTAAAGCTTTCCTTAAAATGTAAAAGCGAGGCCTGGTGATTTTTGGCTAGGTCTTTGAAGGCCACATGTCAACTTTCTGAGGGGAGGAGATGAAAAGGGAGCCGACGCCTCAGAGCTCAGCGGGGCCGTCTGCGTCCTAAGCGGCCATTTCCCTCGTCCACGAGGGGGGCCTCGCCTTCCCGTGCTGGCCGGCCTCGGAAAGCTCCCTCAGCAGCAGCGGCGGAAGGCTCCCCTCAGCCCTGGAGAAGAGGCGACGGGGCCCATTCCACATCTCCCCTCGAAAAGGCGATGGGCCCGATTGAGGCGTCTCGGGCCGAGTCTGGCCTCTCTTCCCTTCTGCCCGCATCGAAGCCGTCGCGCCCGCCCCCCTTCCCCGCTTTATATGCCGCGGCAGTTGCGTCGGGATGTGTTTGTGCAAGACCTTGCCGAGCACTTCACACCTTCGCCGGGATTTCCTTTAAACCAGGCGGGGGAGGGAAAGGACGAGTCGCGCTCTCGCTTCAGAACACCCTCGCCTCCTTCTTCCCTCTCGCTTTGAAAGGGGGAGGGAGAGAGAGAGAGAAGAGCGGGAGGGGGGGAAGAGGACAGGGGAAGGGGAAAGGGTTTGCCTCGGCAATTGGCTGCTGCTGAAAACAAACAAACAGATCTGGCTTCCCTCGTCTGAAGGAAGCAGGGAGATAACTGTATATAGATGTTCCACACAGCCCGATGACTTCTTTCTAGGCCCGAGCGAATCGGACGGCTAACATAACTCGCTTCTTTCAAGTTCCTTCCCCGCGAAAGCGCTTTCCCTTAAGAAATGACGCCTAGAAGCGCAAGGACGAATCTGGTCTGGATCTGGATCGTCTTCTTCTGCTTCGGTTTCGTTCAGGACAAGAAGGGAGGCGAAATGGTCCGTCCCATGAACAAGAAAAAAAGCGAGGAAAGCTCGATGCGGGAGCAGATTTCGCTGGAGATTCAACTGACCCTGTTCGGTTCCACAGCCCAAGCGGGGGAGAAGGAGGCTCGGGCGGGCAAGCGAGGCTCGCGGTTCTCTTGCGCAGTACTCATCTCAGCGAGGCTTGCGCAAGAGAAAGACCCGTGGAACCGGCTCCTAAGTTTCCGGGATCTTAGAGAGGACCCGGGATGGGGCGGTTTTGGGGAGATGCTTCCAAACTATTCAGTGTGGTACACTGTCACCTAAAAAAAACACAACACAAAACAAACACCTCTCTTGCACAAAGGCATCTAGAGGCGCACAAACATTGCATTTGAGAAAGAGGCGAAGGGACGGTGGCAGAGCAAGAGGTGGAGCTGCCGAGCTGGTCCGGCGGCCTATTCTTGAAACTGCTTCTAGCTGAGTCTTATTCCATTCCGTCGCGAAATAGCTTGATATTTGCAAATGGGAACAGGGACAGGAACGAGGAGTTCCAGTACGGAGCGCAACAACAACAAAATCCCAGTTCGAATTTGCTTTTTTTCTCCCTCTTCCCCAAGTCTTTATTTGTTGCAAACCCGGGCATATTAGGCGTCCGGGCGTCAGCGCTTTGCGGATATTAGGCCGATGCAAGTTATTATAAAATATTTCATTTGCATAGGAAGAGATTAAACCTGTTGATCTGAAGACCTCCCGATATTCGTATCAACAGGTTTAATCCCCTCGGTTTATGATAGAAGGGAATGTTAGTTCTTCTTTTTTTTAATCAGTTTTCAAAGGGACATCAAAAGCTGCCCTTTGCTCATCTTCAAACGTGCTTACATTTCTTTAATGCCTGAAATGTTAACATCGCAATTGCTAAACCTTGAAAAAATACCTTAGCATTGATAAATAGTAAATAATAGCAAAAGAAGTTCCTTCCCCGTTCCGTTTTATAAAATATTGATTACAGACGGATCCTAACCATGCTTAGATAGAAAAGATTTCTACGGATTGCCGTGGAATTTACTCTCAAGTAACCCCTTGAAGTTAGTTCCTTCTTTCACTGCGAAAGCAGCTTATCTGGTCTGCAGAGAATTCGTCTCTTTTCCTTTAAGTCACAACATTTGGCTTGTAACACACGTTTGTTGGTTGTTCTTAAATATATTTGCACCGATTACTTCGAATCAGAAGCAAAAGGAGTACTCTGTCCTTCCTTCCAAGCAACAAATAGCAGGGGACAATGTTTTGGATGGGGGCGATGAACAAGGAGCAGAAGTTTTGTCTTTTTGTTTATTCTGGCACTAACTTTAGTTGCCAAATCAGAGACTTTTCCGACTGAAAGCGATGCCCTTTGGGACTATGTTGAAAAAAGCTCAAGATGAAGGCTGCATTCTTAAGCAGTCTCAACTGGGTGTTAAAGGGGGACTTACTTTGGAGTAAACATGTACAAGACTGGGCAGCACAGGAAATAATTTTAGACGATATCATTGGATTTATCGCTCCCCTTCTTCCCAGCTTGTAGCTACTGCAAACGTACATACACTACTCTTGTTAAAATTTCTAGTTATTTGGATTTACATAGTTTAAAAAGTACACATTTAAATAAAAGGCAATGTTCTTTCCTCCTTCCTTCCTTCCTTCCTTCCTTCCTTCCTTCCTTCCTTCCTTCCTTCCTTCCTTCCTTCCTTTCTTGACCCTATATCCATAAACGTGCTCCTACAGTCTACAGTCTCCACCCGGAATTTACAGCAAATTTGTTCAGAACTCAAAACTAACCATCAGTTAAGCAATAATACATAGCTGTTAGAATGAGGAGGTCATTAGCGTCTGTTTGTATCCTACTCGCTCTTTGCAGCCCGATCTATAGGAGAACCGCCCCATATATTCCACCAGAAGCTACTTTCACCTATAGACACTTGAGGTTGCATTTAAAAGCTGCATTTTCCGGCACACTCCGTTGCAAGGACACTCTGTTGCGTTGTAGGTTGAACCGCTGGGATGAAATTTCCTTAGACCCAGTTGCAGTTGAAGCGGCTCGTAGTCATAAATTTATAACCAAAGTCACAAGGAGGGAACAGAATGGTTTGCTTACAATGCTCAGTTAATCAGGACCTTGGAGAGAGGCAAAAGCAAGCCAAGTCAGGAACGACTCGGCGTTTCTGGTTTCTACGCTCACCTTTTAAACTTATTTCGTACCTCCTTTCGCTGTTTATGAAGCAGAGCGATTTGTCTAACTGCGTCATGTGTTCCTTTCCTTTTTGCTTGCATTTTGGTTAAACTCATCTTTCTTTGGTTAGCATTTTTCCCATGCTTGTTTGACAAAGGTGCTACGGGTGTGTGTGTATTTAATCTGACATTCATTTGACCAGAAAGAGTCCTCTGTAATGCAACCTTGACTGCCAAGTTTAAACTGTATTACCTTCCCTGCAAAGACCTCCAGGGATTTTTTTTGTCCTGAGGGCTAGGAAAATCCTAACCCATTTTATGGAATTTACACACCCAGGATGAAGAATCGGGACAGGAAGTTGGCTTACTCTTTTTTGGATGCTCTAGTCTAACCCGACCCAGGTTTAGGGTGTAATCCAGAACCACTATTAGCCACAGAGATCTGGCTGCTGGCTGGAGGCAGTTGGCAGACTTTTGCAGATCCAGTCCTGTACACAATGGTTTTGCCTTTTTACTAAATTCTCACTGAATCCTGATACATCAGATGCAATACACTGGGTAAAGTGGACTCTAGTCCATGAAAGCTGATGCGGTAATTATTCTATTAGTCTTTAAACTGCCTCAATGACTCTCTCTCTGTTCTAGGAGGAAAACTAAGCAAGTAGTGTGAGGAATGCTACAAGATCAAATCTCAACAAGCCACCACCGTAAACAAAAATAGTGAACTTCCAAAATCTACAGTAGAGTGACATATTAATTACGCCAACCAAAATGACACCAAGCAGTGTGCAAGCATTTGAGTTCTCCACAATTCTTCTTCAGGCCAAAGGGAAAGCAAAGCAAGGTGGGTGGGGAGAAGAGAAAAATATATATATTGGCTGATGTTGAAGCCATGGAGTCTGCATCTGGTCACAGCCCACTTTCAAGATGAAGTGTCGTAGGTATGCCTAGTACATGAGGCTCAGCTAGGTGCTCTGCAGGTTTCAGGTTGCACCTAAGGGTGCTGGAGAGAAGGAACATGCCATGGCTGACCTGTCCCTTCTTTAGGAATATAATCTGATATCATATATCTGCTGGGAAGCCTTAATTGCTATTTCAAACCCAGTAACTTGTGCAGACTACATTTAACTCAGTTCAGGTTTCCATAATAATGCTGTCATCATGCCCTGCCTGTGAACTGTCTAAAGCAGTGGTTCCCAATTGGTGGTCCAGGGATACCAAGAAGTCTGCTTAACCCAACCAGGGTGTCTGGGGCACCATTCACATAACAAAAACTACCATAGTGGTATCGTTCCCCCCCAAAAAAGTAGGGGGTCCATGGCTTGGCTTTTGAAAGACAGGAGGTCTGTAGTACTTAGTTAATTGGGAACCACTGGTCTAAAGCATCTGCCTATCTAGTACTAGGAAAATAGATTCTTATTATGTGCGATATAGTACTAATGTCTGAGACACAGCAGTAAAGGTGATGGCAGCTACAAGCATTCCACATCACCCAATGCCACAGTTCCATTTAGTTAAACCTGGGTACAGTGCTACCTCCGGTTACGAACTTAATTCGATCCGGAGCTCCGTTCTTAAGCCGAAACCGTTCTTAACACGAGGCGTGCTTTTGCTAATGGTGCCTCCCGCTGCCGCCGCGTGACTTCCACTCACATCACAGGGCAAAGTTCGCAACTGGGAGCATCTACTTCCAGGTTAGCAGAGCTCATAACCCGAAGTGTTCGCACCACTTTGGCTAATGGGGCCTCCCGCTGCCCGATTTCTGTTCTCATCCTGAAGCAAAGTTCTTAACCCGAGGTACTACTTCTGGGTTAGCAGAGTCTGTAACCTGAAGCGCCTGTAACCTGAAGCATATGTAACCCGAGGTACCACTGTATTTGAAGGTGTGCTCCCACCCCATCAGCGAATGGGTGGCAGGACTGCACCTTTCTCAAGATCTGCAAACCCTATCTTTCGAACCTCTGTGGAGGTTTGAAGGAGAAGCATGGAAAGGACTGTTTAAAGGCCTGATCCCACTCACCCATCAGCGAGATGGGCAATCGCTGCCAGCCCCAGTATCAAACCCCATGGATGTTTGAAAGTTCTGTGGTTCGCTTTGAAGTCCCAACAGTCACAGCATCATATGGAAGCATACCTGACATCACTAGGACATCAGGTGATTGACAGGTGGGCAGCCACAAACATTTGTTACCTTTGGCCTGCCCAGCTTGGGGGGAAAATAAAGACCTGTCTGTCCTGCTAGAAAAGATTCCACACCCCATTTGTAAGAGATAGTGAAGTTGAGTTTGGAGCAAACTGTAATGATGCGGGGTTGATGAGGTCTAATGGGGGGGGCAGGCCGGGTTGGTGAGGAATGCAAACAGGGATGGCAGCCCCTAGGACTCAATATTTTATTCAATTTCTTCCATCATAGCAAACTCATTTCTTGTTTCATAAAACATCTGTGGTCTCAGCTTACTCTAAATACTCTCATGATTAGAAAATTGATAATCATGCTACCTAAGGAAGTTTTCAGAGAAACTCCAGGGAAATTTTGAAGGCTATCTGAGAACGGCCAGCCTGGCAAATAAGTAATTTTTTATCTGGTGGTGGCAAGTACCTCAAATAGGGAAAGTGAGGGTACAAGAGATGGGTATACTCTTGTACGCACAGCAAGAGATGTTGTGGCCAAGTTGCTCTTCCCCAAATACCCAGGGACCCAGGGTGGCTGGAATGTGACTGTTACAGAGCTACATGACAATTCTACAATATCTGCAATTCTGCACCAACAAGGAAGAAATATTAATTCAGTTATTCTTTAATTACAAGGAAAAGAATACATGGCAGCCACTAATGGCTTGATTATATTATTAATTATCACATAGTTCTGTCTCAAATGATGTGTCTTAAAGCAAAACTCTTTAAGAAGTTGAAAATTAAATGACCCTGATCCTGTAAAATATTTGATTAACACTCTTCATTTTATGCATTATGAATCATTGCACTGAAGCAAAAGGCAATTTAAAATGGACATATGCTTTTGCAGGATTGGTTCCATAGGGTTTAAAACGTCAACTAGGATGAAATATATTTCAAAGTTGCAATTGTCAATTAAATCTGTTTTGGATTTAAAATCAGAGACAATGACCCTATTCCCCATATACAGTGTATAGTAATTCTCCTCTAAATCTGGTTATTTTCTCTTTAATTTTTATTGCTTTTCTCTTTAATTTTTATTAAGTTTTTACTTTCTGTATCTGTTTATATTACATATTTTAGAGCTATACGTTTTGATTTAGCTGTACTATTTTGTACAGTCTTCTAGAAATATATACATTTTGTAATCTTCTGAACTGACTTTTCCTAACTAGACATGACAAAAGAAAAACTAGAAATATAAGCACCATTAAGAAAGAAAATGTAATGGGTATTAGCTGTGCTAAAATCACAGCTAACTTTTTTCCTAGTGTGGCAACTCCTCCCCACCAACAGGGAGATGCCTCCAGTCCAAGGATAGGTACCTGTGACCTTCCAAGTATTGTTAGGCTGCAGCTCCCATTATTCCCTAACCGCTGGTCATGTTGACTGGGGCTGATGGGAGTTGTGGTCCAGCAGTATCTGAACAGCCACAGATTACCCCCTCCTGCTACAGTCCTTGACTGAAATGCACCTAGCACTTTCAATAAAGAATGAACATAGTGATGTTATTCCCTGCATAGTTTTTTCACTCCAGGAATAGCTATTATATTCTGAGAGAGCGGGGTCCACTTTTACTTAGCAACAAATGCTATTTCCAATTGATGAATATTCAGGAATTTGCAACAACAGTGATCTAGCCAAAGACAAAGGAAAACCATCGAGACCAGTATCATACACTGCCTGGCACAACTAGCCTGCTCAAGTCATCTGGACTTGTTTGGACTTATCCAATCCCTTGTCCTACAACCGCTGCTTTGTTGCTCATTTATGGCACTTTGTATAATCAGGTTGATAAAAGGTTATTTCCCTCATTATCTGGTTAGGGAAGTGGGAGTAGGGGATTCTGCCATTGCACAGGCAGTGAAATGGCATGACCTTCATTTCCCCCTGAGGAGGCTTTTACATGCACAACCATGTTCATCCTTTAGACACCAAGTTATCAAGTGTGAATTTTGGCACTGTTCTGATCTTATGACCACATGACAGAGAGATCCACATATAAACAATTTTTAGAAATCTCATTTTTAACCAAGGTTGGTGTTTGACTACTGCTGGTGGTCATTTCCCCCCTCTATCTCATTGGGCCACGATTCTCCTTCGTTACACTCTCTTAATTCAATGTCTCCAGCTTCCTTAATTGGATCCATTTCACTTTGTATTTTTAGATCTCTGCACACTTGGACTCCTCCTCCTTTAGCTTCTCTTCTTCTCTCTTTATTGTCATTCTTGCACTGCTAGTCTTTCTTGTGTCTAACTCTTAAGTGTCGTCTGTGTCGGTCATCTCTCTGTTCTGGAACTTACTGCTTCTTGAATTTCACACCTCTCCTTCCAAGTGTTGAAGCAGCATCAGAAAACCAGAGCCTTTCATCTCAGATCACTCCCTCTCGGCCTTCATTTCTATCCCTTTTGTTTCTTTTGAAATTGTCAGAGGAACTCTGGAAGTTTTTTTATGCCAAGTCTGACCAATAGTTCATCTAGCTCCGTACCGGGAGTGATTACATTGACTGGCAGTGGTTGTCTAGGTGTTTCTCCTAGCTCTGGAGAATAGGAGACCTTCTGCAGGCAAAGCAGATGGTCTTCCTCCGAACAAACTGGGCAAGATTTGTTGTGGTGTAGTGGCTCTGTGTGTGTACATCTCAACTCATGTGCCATGAAAGATCACCACATGGGGATGGGAAGCCCACAATCTATTTGTCCAGTCTGTTCCTGAGACAACAAATTCAAAGTAGAGCAGAAATACAGGTTTCTCATCATGTTCAAAGTTCTTCCCATACACGGGTGAAGTAATTTTTACAACTATAGTCATACCTTGGTTTTCGAACAGCTTAGTTCTTGAACGTTTTGGCTCCTGAAGGCTGCAAACCCGTGACTGTTCCGGTTTGCGAACTATTTTTGGAAGCCGAACATCCGACGGGGCTTCCGATTGGCTGCAGGAGCATCCTGCAGCCAATCAGAAGCCACACTTTGGTTTCCGAATGTTTTGGAAGTCTAACGGACTTGTGGAACGGATTCTGTTCAACTTCCAAGGTACGACTGTACTCTGTACTATTATCATCCCCATTTTTATGGATGGGTAACTGAGTGAGAGTGAATTGCCCGCTCCCAGTTTGTGAATCCACAGCAGATGTAAAAGTTGAATTAGAACCTTCTTGGGTTATAGCCTGGCTTCATAAGCATCGAAACTATAACACATTTTTGTTCACTTTGACAGCTTTGAAGCCAAACTTGAAGGATAGCAGAAAACACACAACATCTCCTTTGTTTGAAAGGAAATTCTAAAGCAGGCTAGAATGGTTAAACTTTGAAGTTAGTGGTTTTATGTTGCCATATTAGTGTTCTGTGGAGAGTCAATTCATTTGTTAATTGGAGTAAACTGCTGCCATTTAGAAGCCACAACTGTTCATGCACATTTCAGAAACTCTAACAGTTTGAAGGAACAGAGCAAATGACCTGGCTGAGTCAAAGTTCCCCTTCCCAATCAGAATTAACATTTTCAGACTTTGCAAATTGAGGAAGCTGTATTAGTTAAATTCAAATTCTTTATAAATTGGTTCACATTAAGGCAATGCCAATCTTTTGTGGTTGCTAATATTTTAGCCTAAGGGCAGTTAACTATAGTTCAGTCAAATTTCATCTAAGCATCTATAATCTGCTTTTCAACACAAAGAACAGTATTTAATCTTAAAAAAATAAAATGATACAAGACATTTATAGAGTCTACCGTAAGCATACAATAAATTCAATGCATGGGAATGCCAACTGGATCTGTCACTGTGTCTTAAACATCACTGTGACATTAAGCTGGTGAAACTTTGCAAATCATTTGCTCCCCATGCCAGGATAAGTTGCCTTCACTTACTGACTTTCAGAGTTTGTCCTCATCAAATAATAGCAACTACTCACTCATTGGTACACAATAGTATAGACTGCTTTATGGGGCTTTCTTTGGCTCATAAGCCTTTATGCACATTGGATGACAAAATATTTAACATGCAAATCTTTAAGAGAAAGTCGAACAAAGTTACAGCACAGATGCACTAGTGGGCAACATTATGATTTGTTCGTGTTCTTCTAAAATGTGCAGCTCTTTTAAGATTTTCTGTCTCCTAGCTCAGAGAAAACGAACTGTTCTTTTTCTGTTTGAATGGTCTCATGGGAAAGAGAATGACAGCACAGAGAAGGAAACTACTTAGGTCGAGCTGGCAGAGCCTAAAAATGGAAGAAAAGAAGAAAAGAAATCCAGTCTGTATGCACTGTGTGTAGAATTTAATATGCATTGCTATAGCTCTAAGAGATGTACATAGTGACGTACATTTTATGTGCAGTTGTATACTATGTTTGACCCTACAGGGCTGGATTAACCAGTAATCTAAACAAAGTATAATAAGGCATCAAAACTAAACTAATCCTTAATTTGCAGATCCACAGAACAACCCATGAATATAGATAACTGAGTGCAAATAGGGTGAACTGTGTGAATCATTGTAGGCTGTGTTGATTCAATAATGCAAATTTCCTAGGTTTTGTAGGGAATGTCCACAGCTCTGTAATAGACCACACACTTTTCCATGCAAAGGTTCCAGGTTCAATCCATGGAATTGGTGTAGGATTTGATAATTGGGGGTGGGTTTTTTGGAGGAAGGGTATCTGAAGACAGACGTTTGGAAAGAGAAAAGTTTGCAGTGGATATAGACTCCAGAAGCTCAGTTCAGGGATGGATGATGATGATGATGATGATGATGATAATAATAATAATAATAATAATAATATAATTTATTATTTATACCCCACCCATCTTGCTTTGTTTCCCCAGCCACTCTGGGTGGCTTCCAACAAAATATTAAAAATACATTAAAACATGAGACATTAAAAACTTCCCTAAACAGGGCTGCCTTCAGATGTCTTCTAAAAGTCAGATAGTTGTTTATTTCCTTGACATCTGAGGGGAGGGCGTTCCACAGGGCGGGCACCACAACCGAAAAGGCCCTCTGCCTGGTTCCCTGCAACCTCACTTCTCTCAGGGAGGGAACCGTCAGAAGGCCCTCGGTGCTGGACCTCAGTGTCCAGGCAGAACGATGGGAGTGGAGATGCTCCTTCAGGTATACTGGACCGAGGCTGTTTAGGGCTTTAAAGGTCAGCACCAACACTTTGAATTGTGCTCGGAAACGTCATTATTTACAATTTTTTGAGTTAGTTACATGTGTCTGAGCATTTCTGTTTGAAAGCAACTTTAAAAAATATTTTTTGAGAGTAATTTAATACATTTAGTTACATGTGTCTGAGCATTTCTGTTTGAAATCAACTTTAAAAAATATTTTTTTGAGATTAATTTAACACATTTTTTGAATACACATTTACCTCGTTTCAGGGGTTTTTCACGGGGTTATTTCCCTTCTTTTCCCCAGTTACCAGTCTAGCTGCTGCATTCTGGATTAGTCGTAGTTTCCAGGTCACTTTCAAAGGTAGTTAATTATTTGTTAGCTTAAGGAATGCATTTACTTGTGCTATTTCATTTGTTCTTTTGGTTAGCTATCCAAAATGTTTTATACGTTAGGAGGTTTCCCCACTC
The DNA here is from genome assembly GCA_034641385.1 of Darevskia mixta. Taxonomy (NCBI): domain Eukaryota; kingdom Metazoa; phylum Chordata; class Lepidosauria; order Squamata; family Lacertidae; genus Darevskia; species Darevskia mixta. The sequence continues at coordinate 7,180,491 of JAWWNH010000020.1, forward strand.
CTAAAAATTCAACAACTCTTTAAATTGCTGCCTTACAAAAACCTGGTAAACTCAACTGGTTTTTATTTGATTTTGAGGCCTTATTATTCACTCTAGTTTGAATGCCTTGCCGCACTAACTAATACAGAGAGCTGGCTGTTTCTGCAAGCAGAGAGTCAGCGGTTGAAAGGCTGTTTAGGAGAGTGTGCTGGGGAATACATAAATTTACTTGGAAGCAGTGAGCAGGACCAAAGGAGGAGCAGCTGGGTCAGGTGGCTTGCGACCCTTTCTCTCATAGTATAGGCTTCAGTGTGTTACAGCAGAGCTTGTATGTCTACATTAATTATTATAATTAGGGTGCTTCTTTCTCTAAAGTTTCCAAATCAGTTTTGGTGCCCTTTAACGGTCTTCTTTCTTTCAATGTCATTAGGTGGACTGACTTAAGGGAGGTTTTTTTTAAAACACTTATTGTTGCTATCTTTGCTAATATTGAGCAGAGAGACTGATATTTCAGGGGAAATCCCGTAAATCTTGGGGGGACCCCTTCAATAAAGCCTAATCATTCTGAGACACAAATATAGAAAACCTGGGTGGGTGGGGGGAATCCCCAGACAGATGATTTTTTGCCAGCTAGGGGGCAGCACTTGTATGCGTGGAGAGGTCACCATAGCTTGTTATTTTTCCTTCCTGTGTTTCTTCCTGTCTGTGTGAGTTGGGAGGAAGACAGCTGTTAGAGGAAAGGGTTTCTGGGTCCAGGTCATACTGTCTCTTAGGACCTTACTTAAATCTACTCTTCTGGTCTACGATTGTACACCTGTGAAACAGGCACAGAGCAGAGTCGGGTTTGGTCTGTCCATCTGTAGTTGGTGTTTGCATTAAGAGTTAAACATCCGCCTGGTTGGCTTCTGCATGTGGAATAAGGGGGCATCATCCCCTTTTGCCCTTTGCTAGGCAGCAAAATGCCTTGGGATGGCCCTGCTGCAGACAAGGAACTGCTCTGCCTTCAGGAAGGGGACACCCACTGTGGATGGAGTTAAAAGGCAAAGTGGAGAGTCAGGAAGGATCACATTTGTGTTGGAAGCAAAAGCCATCTAAATCATCAAGAGACCAGCTTGGATGGCCACCGAGAGATTTTGTCAAGGGTTTTAGACAACTAAAATCAATTCATCCACTTTATCTGTTTTGAACATACTGGAGAGGCAGCTAAAGATGTCACAAATGGTTAGAGTTGCCTGGAAACCTTCAAGGTGTCAATTGACTGTATTTTTAGGTACAGGAATGTTACATGGACATGCCAGTTTCACCAGTGATTTGGAAGGAAAAAAAGACTAAAAACAAAACAAATGGACTTGGCAATATGCAAGGGAATAAAAATATCATGAGAGTGAAGCTGAGTTGAAGCAGGGTAACTCAAAATCAATATTTTGCTTTTAAACTCTTAAGGGGAGGCCCAGGAGGGCTGCACTCATTTTGTCCTCCTTACTTATTATCCTCAGAGGATTGGCTGAAAAGTGTCAAGATGACTCCATACTTACAGCTAGGACATTCCTCGCTGACAAGCCACTTGTTAGACTATTTGGCTGCTGCTTCACCCCCCTAGCATGGGGTTTGTGCAGATGATAAAATAAACAAAACAAAGCTCCAAACTTTGAACAGGTGGAATATGCCCAATACAGTGGTACCTCTGGTTACGAACTTAATTCATTCCAGAGGTCCGTTCTTAACCTGAAACCGTTCTTAACCTGAGGTACCACTTTAGTTAATGGGGCCTCCAGCCACCGCAGCGCTGCCACCGCACAATTTCTGTTCTCATCCTGAGGTAAAGTTCTTAACCCGAGGTACTACTTCCGGGTTAGCAGAGTCTGTAACCCGAAGAGTCTGTAACCCGATGTGTTTGTAACCCAAGGTACCACTGTATGACATTTCAAGCACATTTCTTCCTACCTTCCTGCCCATGCTTGCATCAAACAAATCTCTTAGTTATTGTGGCCACTCTGACTTACCGGTAATTTGGATGGTTGCCCATGGCCTATCCATGTACTACGAATGACTGGTTTTTGGCGTGTTTTACATGCTACGTGAACAGTTTCTTACACAAGGAGTATAATGTGGCAGGGAGATGCTATGCAACAATATGGCCACCATTTCTGTAAATGTTAAAACAAAAACCAAAACCAAAGCAAATGATCGTGGTACTACCAGGAACATTCATCCACTGAAAGTTAATGAGAAAGAGAAGTGCACCTCACTAGTGGGGGGGGCATTCCACAACAGGGGAACCACAACTAAAAAGACCCTGTCATGGGACAGTGCCAACCTTTTGGGCTTCACTGGCCAGATCTTTTTCAGGCCAAATTGCAGGCTGGCCACATTTTAGTGTCGGCCACATGATGCCACATGACTGGCTTGTGGATGGTCCCGTCCACCTCCTGAAATCCCTAGTGCAGTGTTTAAAGGTAAAGGTAAAGGACCCCTGGACGGTTAAGTCCAGTCTAAGGCAACTATGGGGTTGCGGCACTCATCTTGCTTTCAGGCCTTGGGAGTCGGCGTTTGTCCACAGATAGCTTTCCGGGTCATGTGGCCAGCATGACTAAACTGCTTCTGGCGCAACAGAACACCGTGACGGAAGCCAGAGCGCACGGAAATGCCGGTGTCTTCCCGCCGCAGCGGTACCTGTTTATCTAGTCGCACTGGTATGCTTTCTAACTGCTAGGATGGCAGGAACAATGGGAGCTCACTTCACCGCAGGGATTTGAACCGCCAACCTTCCGATTGGCAAGCCCAAGAGGCTCAGTGGTTTAGACCACAGCGCCACCCTCTAGTGTTTAAAGGAGGATGCTTCAAACAGTGATTTTGCACTTTAAGCAGCCTCAGATGGAGGCATCAGAGTGGAATGTGGGACTGGCTTAAAGCACCTGGGAAAAGTGTTCTTTGAAGCACTTCTGTCGGTGGTGAGCAGTGGTGTGGGAAAGGAGAAAGACATATGCATTGGGCATAACAACCCAGTGAGGTTGGCTAGGCTGCGAGGCTGCGATGGGCTCAAGGTCACCTCCATGACTGAATGGGGATTTCAACCCTGGTCTCAAAGGTCTTAGTCCAACATTCTAACCACTACACCGCACTCATACTTAAAGTGACCACCAACAATTTGAAAGGCATGTGTGCTGACAGCTACAAAATAAAATCTTTTAATTTCCCAGGAGACAATGTGTGTTCCGGATGTTATCCTTCATGAGGTCTATTATTATTATTATTATTATTATTATTACTATTATTATTATTATTACTATTACTATTATTATACAGCGCTATACTCGGAGGTTCACAGAATAAAATCAATACATAAAACCACAAAATACCTAATAAAAATAAAAACAACAACCCAATAGCCCCCCCAAAAAAAACTCATTTTAAAAGGGCATAGGATGTAAATCAGATCAAGATCAAAGGCCTGGTTAAAAAGGAACGTTTTTGCCTGGTGCCTAAAGGTGTATAATGAAGGTGCCAGGCGAACTTCCCTGGGGAGAGCATTCCACAGTCAGGGAGTCACTGCAAAGAAGACCCATTCTCGTGTTGCTACCCTCTGGACCTCTTGAGGAGGGGGCACACAAAGGAGGGCCTCAGAAGATTATCTCAGGGTCCGGGCAGGTTCATATGGGAAGAGGCGGTCCTTGAGGTACTGCGGTCCTGAGCCATTTTATAGGTCGAAACCAGCATTATCATTATCATTTCACTGCTGGATCTGTATCTAAGTGTTTCTTTTTGTTGCAGTGATCCTATAAGCAGCAATGAGAAGACCATCCCAGGAGATTTTTGATAGGCATGTGTGGCGGTTTGAACCAGTTTCACATCTCCAGCTGTTAACTCAATCTATCATTTATTCCACCCCAACGGTATTTGTTTAAAACAAACAAACAAACAAAAAACACCTCCCCAAATACAATCTTCAAATTTTTTACTAGAAACAGAGAGGGTCAAACAAGAAAAATACTACGTCAGCCATCCATTCCCTTTCTTACTCATTTCCCCCTACCTAACATATATGGTTTGTAAAGAAAAAAGCAATTCGCTACAGCACTGCAACTTTAACTTACTGCTTTAAGTCCCTGCAAAGAGTAATAATTTCACAAGTGGAATCATGTCAATTGAACAGCCATCAGCAAGGATTGGGTGTGCCAAGACCTGTCTATGAGTTTGTCAACCCCTAGTAATTGAACCTCATTAACTTCAATTGATTGACTCATATATGGGATTTCAGAAATGTGTTAGTTCAGTTTTTAATCTCACATTGGAAACTGCTTTCCCCCCTCCTTGGACTTGTGTGTGTGTGCTGGGTGTGTGTGTGTTATAGACAGTAAAATAGATATATTTATCATCTTTACTGTTCACATCATGTGTCTGATAGCATAAATTTTTGTGTATGAAAGCCCACCCTGAGCTAATTTAGTTAGTCTTTTAAGGTGTTGTTTTAACAGTACAGTAATAGAACAGGTGTTGCTCTAACAGTGCAGCAATAGAATGTACCATGCAAACCTTTAATAAGGCTAGATAAGTGAGAACATACACATGATGGAGCCTCTATGTTCAGGGACGATAGGGGTGTTCACATGTTACATTCAATGAATGTACAATCTGTGAACATAAATGGTTGAGCAGCACAAATCAATGTATACTCTTTAACACAAACACATGTCTACTTGTGTAGAAACAGCTTGTGCCTGTATTAACTGCAGCACGTGTACAACCTAATATGTCCCTGAAAACCAATGGCTACAGAACAACAGCGAGGGAAGCCTGGGTCATTCATACCCTACTTGTGGGCTTTGGGGAGGCATCTGGTTGGTGTCTGTGAGAAGGAAGATAGACTAGATCAGGGTTTCCCAAACTGGGGTCTCCAGCTGGTTTTGGAATACAGTTCCCATCATCCCTGACCACTGGTCTTCTGGGTAGATAGGGATGATAGGAGTTGTAGTCCAAAACAGCTTATCTACTGTATATTTTGGAAAGTAATTTGTCTGTCTGTCCATCCGTTCTCTATGGTTTTGGCTGCGTCTTGAGATATGATTGCCAAACTTGGCATGAGGGTTTCTGAATCAAGATGCTGGACCAAAACATGACTTTGGTGTGACTTCACCCAATTTTTGGCACGAGGGGTCCAAACTACATTGATATGGACACCTCTGAAGATATTGTTGCCCCATCTGGTGGCACTTCACCCATTTTTGTGTGAGAGCGCCAACCTGCATCAATTTGGATGCCTCTGAAGATCCTGTTGCCCAACTCAGGTTGAGAGTCTTAAGCTGCAGGAGGTGGTATTGGGCTATGCTTGGACAATGGACACCATGTTGAATCAAGATGGTGGACCAAAATAACCCTAATGAAATATGAACTCCCCCCCCAAAATTAAAATTGATTTGAGGTCAGGCCAGGTGTTCCCTGGATCAGATTGAAGCTCTGGGTGGGTGTGAGCATGTGCAGGCCTGAAACTCATAAATCACACTATCCATATACAAATCATTTTTTTTTTTGTTTCTTTAAATTCACTGGTGGCACCAGGGCTTTCCGCTAGTCTACTATATGTTTCAGAAAGATTTGTCTGTTTACTACACATCAGGAAATTTCTTAAGATACTGAAACCAAATTTTGTATGATTATTCCCAAGATAATAATAATAATAGGAGCCAGGTTTTCAGCCAGGTTTGGATGCATCTGGGTGCCATTTTGAATCAAGATGGCAGACTGAATCATGCAAAACTGCACTGATTTTTGTTTGTTTGTTTAAAATTCTTGAGCAATACTGGGCACAAGGCTACTAAAAAAGACAGGATTATTTGTAGAGCTATTCATATATTTTTTAAAAAAAACATGCTCCAGTTCATATGTTTGCCTCTTTAACATAGAAGAGTGGCTACAGTGGCTGCCATTCCCCCAAAGCAACTGCAAAACTATCCTATAGCAGGATGTTTCATCTCATATCTCAAAGAAATCCGTTCATTTAATGACAATTCAATAGTTTTCTCTCTCATTTTCTGACTGTGTGCATGAGGATCTCAGTGCAAGAAGATGGGCTGGGATGAACTCCGAGACACCTTCTGTTTCCACGGGTGGCGCTGTGGGTTAAACCACAGAGCCTAGGGCTTGCCGATCAGAAGGTCGGTGGTTCAAATCCCCACGATCGGGTGAGCTCCAGTTGCTCGGTCCCTGCTCCTGCCAACCTAGCAGTTCGAAAGCATGTCAAAGTGCAAGTAGATAAATAGGTACTGCTCCGGCGGGAAGGTAAACGGCGTTTCCGTGAGCTGCTCTGGTTTGCCAGAAGTGGCTTAGTCATGCTGGCCACATGACCCAGAAGCTGTACGCCGGCTCCCTCGGCCAGTAAAGTGAGATGAGCGCTGCAACCCCAGAGTCGTCAGTGACTGTACCTAATGGTCAGGGGTCCCTTTACCTTTATAAAGTCATAGAGCTGGGATGCTGCCAGACTGCCTCTATTTTGCGGGAATGATTCAAGTGTGTGCTGGAACTGAAGTGAATGGCTTCTGTTAGGCAATTGGCAGGAAAATACACTAAAAAGTGTGGGATGAAAGAATGAATAGTAGTAGGAAGATATGTAAAAAAAAAACCCCACAAGGAAATTAGGGTGAATGCAGGAAATATGCTCATTGTCATATAAGTGTCCCATAAAAGAATTTGAATGAATGCTCAATAAAGACTGGACACAGTCTGACCACTGCAGTAGCTTTGTGCAAGTAAACCAAATCTGGAAAAGCCCTCAGAAAGGCCCAAAGTCTACCCCCTCATCTGTTTAACTGTGCTGTATGGGATATTGCTATGCAGGCACTGTATCACGGCTTGTTCTAAAAATAAAGTGTAGCTGGGAAACAGTTTTTTTAATAGTTTGCGTGGAATGTCATCAACTGAAAGATATCCGGAAACATTTGTTGTACTTAAAATCTTACAAAGGGTCACATAGGTGATTGCAAAAACTTTTTCTTTCTAGATCTGTTTCCCAGACAAAGCTTTTAAGCCTACATAGTTCTAGTTACAGGTAGGTAGCCGTGTTGGTCTGCCGTAGTCGAAACAAAATAAAACAAATCCCTTCCAGTAGCACCTTAGAGACCAACTAAGTTTGTTCTTGGTATGAGCTTTCATGTGCATGCACACGTCTTCAGATACACCATCTGAAGACGAGTGCATGCACACGAAAGCTCATACCAAGAACAAACTTAGTTGGTCTTTAAGGTGCTACTGGAATGATTTTTTTTTTATTTTGCTTTAAGCCTACAGATATTCAAAAACTCTAAAAAAGATTACAGCACACACACACACACACAAACAAAAAACCACACACACACTACAGCTTATATAGTTAACCATATTCTTAATCTCCCACTATTCGTTTTCATGCTTTCCTATACTAGAATACTAGCTTTTACATCTATTCAATTTAGCACGTAAGATAAAAATTTACAGATATAAGTTTTTGCATAAGGGAATTTATCTAGAGATTCTTAAAAACCACAAAAAACACAAGTAACCTGAAGAAGAAAAAGAAATGGTAGGCAAAACGTCTATGTGCAGTGTTGTGGTAGAATTGATATCTTCTCTGAAGGGTTTTATAAATAAAATAAATATAAAAAGACAAGTAACTTTCTCACCTAATTTGCTTGCAGAACTGATAATTAAGTGTTGCTGGCTGCATCACATTTGTGATACTTGATATTGTGTCTCTGCATATTTAGAGGCTAAAATCGTTTTGCTTTTTTGCTGAGTAAAACATCCATTTCATGGATGCTTTCCGCCCACAGATAACGTCTAGCTCCTGTCTTATAACTTCCCCTCCAATGGAGAAACCTCCTATTTGGGGTAAAATCCCCCCCCCCATGTCCAAAATTTAAAGGGAATTCTGACATCCTCATGCAACACCTGGGAGTAAAAGCAGAGGTCACTGATCTGCAGGTGCACATGTGCCAACAGAGACCTTCGCTGGTACCCGCAGAGTCTCTCTCCCCCCCCCCCCTTGGATGAAAGTAGACTTAAAAGAAGCATTCCCTTGTAGGTTGTGGTGAGTGCTTTGTTGCAGTGTCAGTTTGTGTGTGTGTGTGTGTGTGTGTGTGTGTGTGCGTGCGCACACACACACACACACACACACACACACACACACACACTCTACTCATAACAGTCTTACCTGTTTGCAAATCTGCTGTGGGCCAAAAAGATTGGCACTTCCCAAACTTAAGGCTACAAATGGTCTCCGTTAATACAGGTAATAGAAATCATAATAAACGTAGGATGGTGGTCAAAAGGAAGTTTCCAGCTATTTATAGATGTGGGCAGCTGGTTCCAAGATGCAAGCTACAATAGATGAAAGATAATGACAGGAAGGGGATTCAGACTAATAAACCACTTTTTGAGGGGCCAACAAAAGCGTTAGGGTGGCTTCTTTCTATTAAGACGAACTTTCGAAAGATTTCTATTTAGCCCACTGCTTTTCAGTGCTTGGCAGTGTAGGAGGCAATGTAGGATTGTTTCTCTCCCACCCCCACCCCCAGTTGTGTATATGTAAGAAAGTCCAGAGGGGAAACATCTATTTTGCCAAGACATTTTTTTCTCAGAATCTATGGCTCTGATGTGACTGAGCGACACAGAAGCATCAGAGGCCTCTAGTTCTCCTGCCGCACACTTTTGATGCCAACCCAACACTGAGAATTGTGCAGTGCGCTCTGCATGCCTTCTGAGTAGGTGCTTATTCTTTTCCATCAAACAGCTTTCCAGCAACTATCTGGATGATAGCTGCTCAAATCCAGAGACGCAAGGCAGTTCTCTGAACATTCTGCAAAATGTTGTGCAACCGGATCTGCTTCTCTTCTTACTGCTGGTAAGTCCAACATCACCGCTTGTTCAGTAAACATCTCCTCTTCCCCGTTCCTAGAGTGCCCTCGGGTTTTCCTTCACACGCTTCTTCCTGAGTTCACTGTTTCCGGTTTGTGACTCATCTTTGCTCCAGTTCAGCTCCTTATCTTTCGCCTCATCTTTAGATATGGATTTCACTCACTCTCTTCTTGAAATGCCTCATCAGTGCCAACAGCATTCTAGAATTGAAACATGCTGGTTGTTGTACCGTCCATGATTAGTTAGTCCATTTTTAGTACCACTGATTGGCAGGCTGTATTTATATAACATCATTTTATCCAAGGGGCTCAAGGTGGGGTCAGAGTGGACACTTGAACCCTGATCTCCCAGGTCTAGTCTGACACTCTAATCACTATGCCACCCTGGCTCTGGACATATGTGAAGGATCCAACAACAGTCAGAGCATTCCCAGAAATAAAATCTAGCTCAAAATGTCAGTGTGACCACATCTTCAAGTTACTGCCTACAAGGAACCCTCCAGCAAAGGTCAGAGGTAATGTTACATAATCTCACATGAGCTAACAGCTATTCTTGCTTAATATTATTATCCCACATTACCTTATCTTGTTGTGAGTCAGCAAGAGTACAAAGGCATTATCATTGCACGATCTGGCATGATGTGCTAAAGTTTTATCACAGCACCTTGATGGAGCAGAATTATATCTGGCCCTGATCACTTTTTAATTTTTGCCGATAAATGGCTTAGACGTTTCCCATTTAGTATTGTATTGGCTGAATTGGTCATACTATTTTTTTTCCTTTTTTAAAAAATGTGGCCAATTAATTTAACCCAACTCCAATTATGTGTGCAAAAATAAACAAAAAGAATGCTCACACTGAACAACTTGTTTTAGCAGGTCAGTAAATTTCGCCCATAAATAAAAACAGAGGCATCAGTCATTTGCGCAACATTTTCAAAAAAAATTGGGCGAGAGAGAAACTTTGTGCTGCATGTGGTTTAATGTGACATCCTTTGTGATTTTGACATCATTGATATAAAAGCTATATGATAAAGGGAAAAGGTCGAACAAATTTGACAGGTGATATTTGAATACAATAAAACAATAACATTAAGTCAAACAATAACATTAAGTTCTGCTCTGCTGTGAGACCCCAAACCAGCTGCATGGCTACCTCCCTTTGCCTAATGTTAGGGCCGGCCCTGGAACAATCAGCACTCCGGTTCCTCTACGGTGAATAGTATCTTCTAGGCTTCAGTACCAATTTAAGTGCTGTCAATCAATTGGAACCCACCAAGTCATAGCATCTGCTTTCCATGCAGAAGGTCTCAGATTCTTTCTATAGGCATCTGGTTAGCCAATGTGAGAATAGGATGCTGGGCCATTGGCCTGATCCAACAGGCTCTTCTTATGCTCTTAATCCACAGTACCTCCAGGAAAATCTGGGAAAGATGTGCTATCTGAAACCATGGTGGTAGTCAGTGAAGGCAGTACGAAGTAAGATGGACTGTTGGTCTGACTCTGTATAAGGCAGCTTCCTATGCTATTTGTTCCTAAGACCAGTAAAGCCCTTACATCCAAGTCAGTTACTCTGCCTGAATGCCCCATTGTGGGAGGGGGAGGTGCTACTGGCCCTTCAGGAGGTGGCAGTGCATCCTACTTTCAAGACAATCTTTCTGGACCCAGAATTATTGTTCATGGGACAATATTCCCCTTTGAGACAAAGTGTTCAAGGGGTGTGTGTGCTTAGAAGAAGTGGGTTATCTGGGCCCATTACAATCCGGCTTCAGGCCTGGATACAGCACTGAAAGTGCTTTGGTCACCCTAGGTGGTAACTTTTGTCAGGAGAGGGACAGGAGGACTACAACCGTTTTTGTTCTCCTTGACCTCTCAGCAGCTTTTGATACTACTTGTGGGATGTAACATAAGCAGTCAGGTACAACATTTCCTGTTAGCCCAGAGGGGATGTTACTCCAGCCAGCAGGACTTCCTGTCACACCTGGTCTGGAGCATCCTCCCCCTGCATGTGACCAGGTAGATGGGCGTGACCCTGTGAGACCCTTTAAAAGGGCCAGTCATGCAGTCATGCAGCCATCTTCCTCTTTTGCTGCTTTCTTCTGATACTGATGTATTTTGCTGTCTGCTGGTTCTCAGCCAGCAGCACATGGGCTCAAATCCCTACATGGGATGAACCCACTCTCTTTTCTGTAACTCCAAGTCTGTCTTCAGGGAACCTACTTTGAACTGAATGTAAGTAAACTTCTTATCATTACTTTTAAAGAAGACTGTTGTGTCTTTATTCAAGAAGGGGAATTTACCAGGATCAAGCCCAATCTGGACAAGTCAGGTTGGATTGCTTAAATAAAGAGATTCAAATGAATTTACCAACTAGCTTCCTGCTATATATTGGGGGAATGTACTCTGTTACTGACTCACAAGCGTAACTGAGGATGGATAATATATCCTCTCCTACTATCCACAACATTCCCACACTGCTGACCACTGTATCCTTTTGGAGCAGCTCTAGGCATTGGAAGTTGGGGTACCATGTTGACAGTTGTTCTCCTCCAACCTACAAGGCTGATTTCACAGAGTAAAGCTGGGGGGCAATTGCAGGTTGCTTTGGGAGCTAACCTGTGGGTTTTGCCAGGCGGCAATCTTTCTTGCTCCCCATGCCTTTTAACATATATATGAAGCAATTGAGAATTATTAACAGGGGATTTGGAGTGAAGAGTCATCAGTATGTTGACAACAGTGATCCACTCTCTGGTAATTTCCAGATTGAACAATTCTACATGGGGCTGCCCTTGAAGATAGCTCAGGACCTGCAACTAGTACAGAATGCAAAAGTAAGGTTTCTTCTGGGTGTCTCTGGTAAAACACAGTTTACATGAGTCTGGAAAGATATGCACTGGATGCCAGTTCACTACTGATGTATTTTATATACATCACTTATATGTAAGTGTTAATACTTCTTACTTGGGCTGCATATATCTGAAGCAGTGCCTCCCCCCCCCACCCCCGTTGACCTGTCCAGGTGTTAAGCTCAACAGAAAGGCCCTACTCGTACTGCCTCCACCTTCTGTGGTTGGAAGGGCAGCAAAGCACGAGAGGGCCTTCCTCAAGATTGTGGAATAATCTGCTCTCTGAGGTGCATCTTGCACCATCATTGTATGCTTTTTGACAAGTGGTCAAGAGACGCTTTTTTACCCAGGCCTTTGGTTGATTGGATGCATTCAACCGCCTGCACTGTTGCTGTGCACCGCTGGTCTGTTATTTGGACATTGGCTGTTTCTGTGTCATTATTCTGTGATTTAAATGTACATTGTACTTATTTTAATTGTGATTTTTTTGGGGGGGGTAGCACACCCTGGGACTTTTTCATGAAGGGTACTTATATTTACTATAAGTACAAATAATATGTTAATAAACACAACACTTTTTTAAAAAAACTCACAAAGTGCTGAATTCAAGCCTTTATTTAAAAGGAAGACTCGTCTGCTGCATTTCAAGGTGGGGTTGCACAGGAAATCCTCCTTTGCAGTTCAAGGTGGGGCTGCGAAGGATGACTTCCTGTGCAGCCCTGGAGTCAGTTTACAATGGCATAACGTCATAGGACATAAGGTGATTGACAGATGGGTGGCCTGGCTAGCTGACAAAGTGGCCTGTGGTGGGTTGGCTGTTCTTGGATCTAGCCGTCTGGCCAGATCCAGTTCACCACCCTTGCTGGAAGGTCAGCAAATAGCAGCAGCGTTTCAGTCACTTCCAGGAAGGCTGGGTCACTAAGGTACAAGGGGCTGCCAAGGCTTGTTTTGTTTACCTGTGAGCTTCCCATTTCCACCCAAGCTGGTCATTAGAAGAACCTTGTAATGATAATAATTTGGTGCCTGAATTTGCTTGTTTTCCTCTCCCATCCCCAGCCCTTTTTCCTTTTGTGTTCAATCTTTTTAGATTGTAAGCCCAAGGGCAATGGCTGTGTTATTTTTTTATTGATTTGTAAGCTGCTCAGGGAGCCTTTCTGGCTGAAGAGCAGGACACAAATGCTTTGAATTAGTAAATGAATTGAGGATTTTGGTTTTGTTATTCTTCTGCTCTTATTCTGCTGCTTTAGTACAGTGGTACCTCGGGTTACAGACACTTCAGGTTACAGACGCTTCAGGTTACAGACTCCGCTAACCCAGAAATAGTACCTCGGGTTAAGAACTTTGCTTCAGGATGAGAACAGAAATCGTGCGGCGGCAGCGGGAGGCCCCATTAGCTAAAGTGGTACCTCAGGTTAAGATCAGTTTCAGGTTAAGAACGGACTTCTAGAACAAATTAAGTTCTTAACCGGAGGTACTACTGTATTCAAATTCAAAAGATACTAGGTTATTTACATCAAACTACTCCTGCTAACAAAAACTGAACAAGAAGTGCAGCAAACATTTTGTTACAGTTGATTCTGTACAGCAAGTGTTCACATTATGTACAACCAAGGATTTTAATGGGAGATTGGTTAGCTCTCTCATAACACTTGGAGTGAGCTGGCATGTATACTCTCACCTCTTTTTCTTCTTTACTATCTTGTAAAAAAAAAAAAAAAAGTCCACGGAATACATGACATTTATCATAACAGGTTTGATCCATGCACTTGACAATTAGAAATCCCCTACGGCTGGCATTGGGGCATGGTATTTGTTTGTGTTTTTAAGGTTCTGTGTTTCTGTAACCCTTTGTTTCCATTGGTGGAAGCCAAAGGTCAACACCTATACGTACTTCAAATATACTTAACTCAATATTGGTATCTCTGCAACAGATCAAGAAGGACTGTTGTTGCTATGCATCACCTATGTGAGAGTGTTAAAAGCTGGTGAAAGTAATATACTTTTCGCTCAGTAGGCATGTTTGCAAATAACAGTTGTGCCTCATGCTATCACTGAGAATCTGGTATTTGGGGTGTGGGACAGGGAATCTTAAGCCCACACCCAGAATATAGGTGTACACATACAGAATTGATGCCACAATTTGCCATGATCCAAATTCCACTCTCAGTTCCAGCAGTGTAATGCTCTAGGACTTCTATTATTGTAACTGAAATGAAAAGCTCCTTCCTTACTTGCATGTGAAACATGTTATGGTATTACTCTTAAAACTCTACAATACTTACTCCAAATGTTGAAAAGGAACAGGTAAGTTTCTAGAACTCAGAACAATTTGTGATCCACCTGTCAAATAATCAGCGAAGACTATAGGCTTGGGCACACACCAACAGTCCCTATTTGCCAGGAGGAATCTCTGTTTTCTGGTGACCTATCCTTAGCAAATGATCATCCCTATTTTGGTTTGCCAGGTGGGAGAGGGTGCATGCTAAAGTTTTGTTGATGGTCTTTTGAGATTCAGCCCTTGCTTGCCTTTCCCTGTACAGTCATAACTTGGTTCTCGAATGCCTTGGTACTCGTACATTTTGGCTCCCGAACGGCGAAAACCCGGAAGTAAGTGATCCGGTTTTTGAACATTCTTTGGAAGCCAAATGTCCAACGCGGCTTCCAATTGAGTGCAGGAAGCTCCACTATACAGTGGTACCTTTGTTGTCGAACTTAATCCATTCCAAGAGTCCATTTGACTCCCGGACCCCTTCGAAAACCAAGGTGCGGCTTCCAATTGGCTGCAGGAGCTTCCTGCACTCAGTCGGAAGCTGTGGCAGACATTCTAAAACTGGAACACTTACTTCCAGGTTTCCGGCGTTTGGGAGCCAAAATGTACGAGTACCAAGTTGTTCGAGAACCAAGGTACGACTGTAGTTAATATCTGTCCTTCTTACTTCAGGCATTTGTCTCCACCATACCTGCAGCTAAGGTGAACTAAGGTGCTGGCCATGCACAGCCTGCATTTGCACACATCACAGCTGCTGAGATAACAGGCTGCAGGACAGTTGTGCATTGTGGTTGCCTTATCTGGCTGAAACCACTTATCTGGGATTATTTCCCACTGAATTCAGTACAACATCAACATTATTATTTGGCTTTCTTACCTGCCCTTCACCATAAGATCCCAGGGATGGTTGCATTAGTACAATATTATATCTAAGATCATACATAAGGGTGGGTCCTAGGTATATCTATAGCTATGGTGTTAAAGGCCAGGACAAACTGCTACTGTATTGTATTGAGCTCCTGCAGGAAGCTACATGTTGACAGTGAAAAGGTTCCCTGCTTCTGAAGTTATCCCTCCAACTCATGAAGGGTGACAGAGATGACAACAGGGAGCAAAGCTAGTGTCCTGCCCTCATTCTCCCTCATTTTGTGAGGGACTGAAAATGCCTGAATAGGGTGAGCATGTAATAAAGGCATAGCTGTCAACCCTCCCTTTTTTGCGGGAAACTCCCTTATTCCAATGCCATTTCCCGCTATCCCGGATTGTTGATATCCCTTAAATTTCCCGCATTTCAAAGGAAGCAGTTCCCCTCCCTCCTGCCGGCCAGGGAGGCTCCTCAGCTGCGTTGCTCGGCTGCCAATAAGGAGTCTGAGACCGACTGGGGGCGGAGCTTGCATGCCTTGTGCAGCCAGACCCTCACGCCCAACCAGACAGACAGCCTGCCTGCTGTCTACGCGCTCGCTCTTTCGCTCACACCGTTCGCGCGCAGCCTCTGGAGCGCAGGGTGGCGAGGCTACTTGGTGCCATTGCACCGCCCTCGCGGCATCCCTTATTTTCAAATCCGAAAGTTTGAAAAAATCCCTTATTTTCAAATCCGAAAGTTGACAGCTATGAATAAAGGTGCCGGGAGGCCTTGCAAACTGATGCACCTTGGGCAGTGATGTGCAAGAAAAAAAGTGTAAAAGAAGTATACCTTTATTTTCATTGCAGGGTCTTGGCTTGGCATGTTTCCTATGACTTGCTTTTGTCTTCTTGCAATTATTCATTGCACACACACCCCACACCGTACTGTTCCCCCCTCCCCGAACTCTCTTCAAGCTCCATGTTGCCTTAAAATTCTTCAAAATAGCCACCATCTTGGATTTTTTAAAACATATTTTTAATTAAAGATTTCTTGGTTTACAAAAGTATGTGCAATGTTTCTTTTTTCAAGTTACATTTTCTACATATCAGTTTCATTTGTTGAGACATTATAGTGTTACATTAGGAAGAAAAGGGGGAAAGAGGTGGAGGGGGGCATGGTGGGTGGGGGTGGGCATACGAATCAATATGGCTAACCTGATACAAAAACACCATCTTGCATTTTGAGCTATGTCTGGGATGGGGAAAACTGTGTCCCTCCAAATGTTGTTGGACTCCAATTCCCAGCACCCCATCCAGCATGCCCAATGGTCAATGAGGATGGGAGCTGTAGTCCAGCAACATCTGGAGGTCCACAGGTTTCTCATCGCCCAATCTGTTCATGCTCAACACAGCCTTAAATCTTTCTCTATTTGCATGATATACTCTCAGCCTGGGACTATTGTTTTTATGGCCCAGGATTTAGAACTGGAGCAATTACTTACAGTGGTAGTCACTTCCTTTTTTATCGCTCCTGTTAACATATCTATGCCTGTAAAGCAGGCAAAATAAAATTGTCCTACTTAAAGTGAATATGGCAGGGCTAAATTCTCCAGACAGAGGAAGGGATAAGCCACAAAGTGCCTTAGACAAAGGCTGAATTCTAGCCAACTACTGGTATGTGGAAGTGGTGGGAGACTTCTTGATGTGGATTCAAAAGAGTGCCTTCAGATGAGTGTTTCTTGGGGGATGGGCATTCTTCATACACACATTTTTTTTCCTGCAGCATAAACCATCCAAGACAACCATTCTTAACATTAAAATGCCAGCCCTTATTCCTCCCTCCCAATTTAATCCATATTTACCATTTCTGCAGAAAAATCCAAGAGGTTAAGAAGAATCATGTTCCCAAAGACCCATTTACTATATATGACCACCCCTTTGCGATACTGTGTCGCCCCCGCCATTGGAAATACACTTACTGAGTAAGAGGAGGGAAAATTGGGAGCTGGCTTGTTCACACATATGTAATTTTAATTCTGAACAAAATCCTGTCAATTTTTAGCTGTGCAGAAAAACCTGCTTCTTTCCTTAATGTGGATCCTTGGAATGCCAGGCTTTGCTTCTGGGCCATCCATCCTATGGATTCCATTCTACCAGAATTGCTATTACTACAGGTTGCAATGGGTGCAACTTCACAGTCAGTAAAATCTCCCTCCGATGGCTGCAACCCTGCACTGCCTGGAGATATGGAATGTTGACTGAAGCATGGCTTCTATGCTTTATGTGTCAAGGGGAATATGTCACTCAATCACCCTTGAACCTCTGGTTTCCATTACTCCCCTGGAATAATGGCTTGATGACAAGTTCTTCTTGTATATATGCACTGAATGAAATAGTTATTTTATTTACAACTTACACTTTCTCTAAGGATCCAGGGGGTTAGATCAAAATGTTACAGTGCAATCCTATACATTTATACTCAAAATAAGCCCAAGAGTCCAATGAAGCTAACTCTTCAGTTAAGTGGCCACTGGAGTGTAACTGCTTGTCGTCTTTATGATACCATTGTCACAATCATTTCTGATATAAAATGAACTTGTCTAAGACAGCACACAACTAGACCCTAGCAAGCCCTGATTAAAATCTTAATCTCTCCCCCATCCCTGGCCCCAACAATCATTGAAATTATCCCCTCTGAATGATCATTGGCCATTAATCTTTGGTCTTTTCCACATTGTAATGCCATAGGTGGAGGATCTGGGTTGTAATTCCCAGAACAGCACTGCAACTCAGAACATGGGATGGGATGGGATGGGACAGGGCTTGGAAATGTGTGGGCTTCCAGAGGTTGTTGGACTACAACAGCCATCACCCCCAGGCTGTCCCATGGTGGGACTTGGAGGCTAGCAACACCTGGCAGCCACAGGGTCTCCATCCCTAAGAAAGGGGGATGCAGCTGCTAAAATTGTTGCCTTCTTCCACTAGTCTCTGTAATGTTTGTTGGATTACTGCTTGGTCCCCTATTGTGCTACAGGCTGGCGTTTATGTTAGGTCTCACCAATATCATCTCTTTTTCTTTGATGGGATTCTAGAAAAACTTTGCATGGATCTCTCACTCACTTTACACCTTTTTAAGGAGTCTAGTTTCTCTCCTGGGTAGGTCCTCAGATCTCAGTCACAACCACCTTTTTCAAATCTTGTTTGAGTTGGAAAAAAATAGGGATGTTTTTGTTTTTCCATAGAGTGCAGTTACTCTTGATTTGTGAGCTGCTTTAGAAAAAAATGTCTTAAAACCCATGTATGAATAATTTATTTTTTATTTTAGTGGGTTGGATCCAACCTAAATTTGTCAGACTTGGGTCACACTCATTTAAATGTAGAAGGTTAGTCAGTATTTCAGTGTGACATAATGTGTGGCCAACCTATATGAGTTCCAGCTAATTGTATTGATTAAAAAAACAACCCCAACTTTGTTGATCGGTTATCACAATTGATCTTATATACAAACCAAATGCATTAGTCTGTTCCTTACTGCAACCCACAGACTTCAGCTTACAGTGCAACCCTAGCAATGTCTACTAAGAAGTAAGCTCCACTGAGTTTAATGGAACTTACTTCCAGGTAAGTGGGTATATGTTGCAGCTTTACTTTCACATCCTTGCAAGTAGATAGAAAGCACAATACTTCATCACTACTTCAAACCATACCCAAACTATCCTGTCAACATTAAGTAGGCTGTAAAAGGATACTTTGAGATGTGAGCTACCCCTGGTGCTTGGAATTGCTGCTGACATTCTCCCCTCTCACCAAATGTCTCTAGATTTTATTCAGATAGAGTTAATTTGCCAGTTGTGGATTAAGGCTGAGTTTGAAGTGCCTGATGCCCTTATAAACATACTCAAGAATTTAACAAGTGAGAAATACCTGCAAAGCAGACATGCATGGGTGACAAATTGCCAGTTTAGTACAAATGAGCAAATTATAAGCATATGAATGCCAAAGGAAGCCCAAATCAAACTCTTAATTGTTACCTTTTGCAGCCATTAATTTTTGTAAATGCAGCTGAGTGTCATTTGGACAGGATCTCAGCAGTTTTGCTGAAGGATGAGGCAACAAAACAAAACAGCCCCAATAGATCAAGAGAGTCCTTTCTAAGGCAATACACATAGTTGTTTGCATTGCTGCTTAACATGTCAGCAGTGGAATATAACTGTGGGAAACGAGCTGTGCATTGGAATGATCACTACAAGATTCAGACAGTAAAAACATATTGAAAATGACAGCTTGTCCAAAATATTATTTCTCCCCTTTAAGATTCTTTTTTTTTTCTCCAGAGGTATAAAAATTCCTTTTAATAGCACCTGATCAGACTCCAGGTACACATAACCAGAGGCTAAGTTCTCTCTGCATCTCCTCCTCCCATTTCTTCTTTGCCATTATTCTTGGAGAGGTCACCCACTCAAAGAATGGCCAGCATTTTTCTTCCGGCATAGCTAACCACGGTGCTCTTAAAAGGCTGCCCAGA
This sequence comes from Darevskia mixta, assembly GCA_034641385.1. Taxonomy (NCBI): domain Eukaryota; kingdom Metazoa; phylum Chordata; class Lepidosauria; order Squamata; family Lacertidae; genus Darevskia; species Darevskia mixta. The sequence goes on from JAWWNH010000020.1 coordinate 7,199,838, forward strand.
ATCCGAAGCACATCAAAACTTTCTTCCCTCCCTCTTTCCCCATTTTAATTTCCTTCAGCAATTTAGCACCTCTTTGCAGCTCACACATATGGAACAACCAGGGAGATTTCTTAACACCCCTTTTGGCAAGTCACATGAAGAGAACCACCACCACATTTTTTTCTTCCATACTCAAGAGCCCAGGGGCAAGACAGAATAAAGAGCACCCAAACCAAAACCAAAGTACACTAATATATATATAAATTTATTTTAGCAACTGACAACCCCAGGGAACAGACAGGCAAAGAGCATGAAAATGTATAGTCCTTTTAAAAATAAATAAAGGGGAGAGGGAACCCTGGTAGAAGCAGTGTCAATTCAAAACAATGTGTTTGCCTTACTCAATTTCAGTCTGAATGTAGATACAAACTTATAACTGAGGAAAAAGGCAAGTTATAAATAAGTGAATACAAAACTGGGGGGTTGAAGAACACACTAGCATAGTAAATAGAGAAAAAGGATAATGAAAGGGAACACAACAATTATTTGCAATTGACATACCAGGGTGGACAAGAACAGTAAAACTTTTAATCAAAGATTTTTCATCCAAGTAAGCCTGTTTAATGTCTTTGTTCTCTCTTAAACTGAGACAAGGGATAACTTTCCCCGCCTGTCATATACTGTATTCCTTAAGCCAAACAACAGGATTTTTTGTGCTGGTATTTTTCCTGAAGAGAAATTGACAGCCTTGCTTCCTATTTTGTGATTTTTGTTTTAATCAGCAACAGACTGTTTCCTTTTCTTTATGAAACTTTTGCCCAACGTAATTGCACACAAAATTCTTACTTCTATGTAAAACATCATTCCTTTTCACCACTACTGCTGCCACAGGATATATAATCTCCCCCCACCCCCCGCTCCTTCTTTTTGCTGTCTCTTAGGACAGTTCCAAATATTCTGTAACAAAGCCAACAGTTTCTGGTATTAGGTTCACCAACATGAGAGAAAAGTAGCTCCTGAAATTTTATTTATATATTTTTATAAGGTAAAGGTAAAGGGACCCCTGGACCGTTAGGTCCAGTCGTGACCGACTCTGGGGTTGCGGCGCTCATCTCGCATTATTGGCCGAGGGAGCCGGTGTACAGCTTCCAGGTCATGTGGCCAGCATGACAAAGCCGCTTCTGGCAAACCAGAGCAGCGCACGGAAATGCCATTTACCTTCCCGCTGCAGCGGTACCTATTTATCTACTTGCACTTTGACGTGCTTTCGAACTGCTAGGTTGCAAGAGCAGGGATACCGAGCAACGGGAGCTCACCCCGTCATGGGGATCTGAACTGCCGACCTTCTGATCGGCAAGCCCTAGGCTCTGTGGTTTAACCCACAGCACCACCTGCGTCCCCATCTAGTGCTATTAAAACTGTGTATATCTCTGATGCCCTCATTTGCTCAAATGTTCCTACTAGCCTGGTGTCTTCAGCCACATCAGGTGCTCTAACCTTCCAACAGTTTGACTTCACCCCCAAAGGTGTACTCCTCCACTGTCTTCAGTGACAGGCAGATGCCAACCAACCAATTGTATTTTGGGGGAAGCATTGCTTTGTTGAAGTTGTAACCAGCTACACTTCAGTCCAGCACAGAATCTGTCAATAACCACTGTATATTAAATTCAGTTTAGCAAGATAAAAGCCCACTCCCCCCCCCCCCCAAATCTACTCATCATCCAAATTCAAATTAGCTCTATTCCAGGGATTTCCCTTTCTTGTCATATATTTTTAATAGAAACTTTTAAAAAAACAACCCAAAAGTATACAGTTAGCGAATGAGGATAGATTATATCAGGGGTCAGCAAACTTTTTCAGCAGGGGGCCGGTCCACTGTCCGTCAAACCTTGTGGGGGGCTGGACTATTTTTTTGGGGGGGGATGAACGAATTCCAATGCCCCACAAATAACCCAGAGATGCATTTTAAATAAAAGGGCACATTCTACTCATGTAAAAACACGCTGATTCCTGGACCGTCCGGATCAGGGCCCCGCGCCTTAGTTTGCCTACCCATGGATTATATGATCCAGTACAAAGATCAACATCATCAGGTATGAAGAGACCGGATATATAAAAATGGAAACCAGCTTTCCTTGTTGTTTTAACAGACTGCCGGTGTGTCAACCTTCAATTTCCAGAACCTATGAAGTATGCAAGTGAAATCACTGGACACTCATAGGTCAGGTATCATGAGAGACTTTCACCAAACCCTACTTTGATTTCCTTTTAGCAGCTCATCCATCTCTAGATGTTTGATGTACATGTACCGGTAGGGAAGCAGAGAATTAGGTGACAATTTGTGGTGCACTAAAATCACGTGTATTTATTTTTTTAAAAAGATTTAGTTCTACACACCTGCAATAAAATGCAACCAAATGGAATCTCTCTCACAATTAAATATGGCTTCCAGGTGTCTAGACATTTGATTTGTATGCCCAGTTCATTTGTGTGCAAGCAGTAGCTGTAAGCATGTGGATATGTCTCATTCTGTTTAAGTGAATGACACACACTGAATACTTATGGTACATAAAAATGTAGCTCTGCCTGCCTGCAAAAAATCTTGAAAGCACTGAACTTCTAAAGGTTGATTCACATGCTTCTTAGAAATAGCACATCTGCGACAGAACATGCACATATTAAATTCATTTTAGGCAAGATAATAGCCCACTTTTCAAAACCTACTCACAATCCAAATTCAAATTGGCTCTATTCCAGGAATGGGGAGCGTGTGGTCCCTCAGATCTTGCTGGACTACAATTCTCATCATCCCTGAACTATTGGCCATGTTTGTTGGGGCCGATGGGAGCTGGAGTCCAACACCATCTAGAGGTCTACAGGTTCCCCATCTCTACCCTATGCCCTACCTTGAGCAACATGACAACACTACGTCTGATCAAATTCCATGCTCTTGCTCTAAAAGAAACATTTCCCTACCTGAGGAGCTTAGTTTTGAAGCTCAGTTCATTTTCAAAGCAGTTTGCCATGCATGCAACTTATGTTCCAGGAAGAATGAGAAGAAAACCTATTGGGTGGGTGGGTGGGGAATAAATTCCACAGTTCTTTGGATTCTAGCTCGTACTTGACCCTCATAATCCAATATATAATCTATGGCAAATACATATTGTTCATTTAAAACATTTTTACTAGGGCATGCCCTGAACAAAAAGATTCAGTTTGGACTCTGATCCAGCACCACCTTGTACTCTGGAGGTGGGGTGTCACACAGCAGAAGCAAGCACTTAATGCTTCTATTGTTTTCACAGGACTAAAGTCAGAGGCTGAATACAGCAGCGGAGCAAGCCGATCTGAAGGCAGGCTGAAAACAAAATACCTGCATCACTCAAAGCAATAGCAACTGCTTTATTACAGAACCAGCCCTACTCTTAGGCAGAGAGAGGTGGAACTCTAAGGCAGCTGATTTGCGGTGTCATGAAAGAGCTATGCTGGAAAAGCTGTGTATGGTTGGTTTGACCCTTTCTTATTGGCTGTCCTTTGAACTGCTGCATTTGTAAACAGCTAATAACAGATATAGATGTGAAAGAGCTGCATGAATCAGCAAATAGGCCATGTTCATCACGCTCAAGCGGCCCTTACTTGTTGGCTATACCTAAATCTATATCTATCTAACAATACCTAAGTACAAAAGAGCAGGTTTGTTGGTATGTTTTTTATCATTGTGTGAGGGATTGCTGAGGCAGTTTCCTGGTTGATCCTTAGAAACCCTTCTGAGTATCTTCCTTGAGGTGTTAATAAATCCATTACTGAACAGGTGGCAATAAATCTGAATCCTGTGATATCTCATTGACCTGCCATGACTGTTGGCTCTTAAATTATCACCTTTGTTCTTCTGAGGTTGACATTTGATACTTTTTTTTTTTTTAATAATTTGTACTTTTTTCAATGGTTGGTTGACCATAATAAATATTTGATTGATTGACTGGAATGGACTTGTAATTTATTCTTAATATATATTTTTTACTCTGAAGGAGATATGCTTGTGGGATTTTGTGCCTAAGGTATCAAAATACCTTGGCCAGCCCTACCTTGGCTAACAATCACATTTACAGTTCTGCACCCGGCAGCAAAATGTCTTGGGTTAGGAGGTTCAAGCAAGTTCTCTTAACAATACCAGATTATCTGAATGTTTAATTCCACCAACTAGATAGAACTATCTGTTCTATCTAGGTAGGATAGGCCCAATCCTTTAAGTAAACAATATATATTCAGATAGCTTAATGACATCCCACCAGCTTGGCTGAATAGGAGATGAGATCGGATAAAAACCAAACTTGATTAGGTCAGAATTAATGCAAAAGAAATATTTGCTCTCCCTCCTCACCCCAACACATCATTCCACACATACCAGCATTTCAGTACCTATTACAGTGGTACCTCGGGTTAAGTACTTAATTCATTCCGGAGGTGCGTTCTTAACCTGAAGCGTACTTAACCTGAAGCACCACTTTAGCTAATAGGACCTCCTGCTGCTGCTGCGCCGCCAGAGCACAATTTCTGTTCTTAGCGGAGTTCTTAACCTGAAGCGTACTTAACCGAGGCACCACTGTACAGTATTATTTTATTGGCTATTGTTTGTGGATGGATTGTATATGTCAAAAGGCAGCTGTCACATGAGCATTTTTAAAATAGGAAAATGAACATTTAATACATAGATATTGCTTATTTATTGTTCTATCATCAACATCTGTCATAGATGCTTTAGCTGAGATTCCCACATTGCAGAGGGTTGGGATAGATGACCCTTGGATCCCTTCCAACTCAACGGTTCTATGATTCTATGATCATCATACTGAGAAATGCTACTGTATTTAAAAGAATTTTCTCCCAGCTGAATTCCCTATCAGTAGCATGGTGTTCTTTGCTCACCAAAACAGCTGCATTTTTATACATGAGTCTTGCAGATCCTAAAAGTCGGAACACACTAGTGAACAATTATTAACACCTCGTGCTATACTTAGCATTGTGTGGGCTGAGTGCTGCATTGTTACATATTAAATAGGCTATCACAGTTTCATTTGCCCCTTTTCAGATTCTCCTATATTCCTTACACTCAAGTTCCACACCATCAACACCTGAAAAATCCAAATGCATTTATTCCTTTTTGTACCCATTCATTTCCCCTCAATAAATTCACTTAAAATGCATTTTTTTTAAAAAGAATCATGTAACCATAGAATTGGAAGGTACCCCAAGGGCCATCTAGTCCAACCCTCTGCAATGCATGAATCACAGCTAAAGAATCCCTAACAGATGGCCATCCAACCTCTGTTTAGAAATTTCCAGTGAAGGAGAGTCCATCACCTTCCAAGTTCTTATCAACAGAAAGTTCTTCCTAATGTTTAGTTGGAATTTTCTGTCTTGTAAACTGAATCCATTGGTTCAGGCCTTACCCTCTGGAGCAGCAGAATACAAGCTTGCTCCATCTTCCACATAACAATCCTTTAGATACTTGAAGATGGCTATCATATCCAGGGTTGGCCCAATACATTTTGACACCTGAAGCAAAATGGCGTCCTCTCATGCCAGGGAAGGAGGGGTGAGTGAAGATCTACATCAGGAACAAGGGGGATATTTTAATCAATCTTACTCTATGGTTGAGGTGGGAATCAAAGACCATTCCAGGGGAGGGAGGAGCCCACTCTGAATTACGCCAGGCAGTTGCAGACCCCAGAGTGCAGACCCCACCATTTCCTCTCTATGAGTGAGAGGAGACCAGCAGCACCTCCTATTCGCCAAGAGGCCTTTGTAGAGATAGCATTGGGCAGGTGCTGCCAAGCAGGTGGCAGCTCTAGCCTCTAAGGAGTTCAACCCAGCCATTGCTGCCACTGCAGCAGTCGTAGCAGTGGCAGGCAATGCAATTCTTGGAGATCAGATCTGCAGCCCCTGTGAATCCTGCCACCTGAGACGGTCATCTCACCTTGCCTCATGGGTGGGCCGGCCCTGATCATATCACCCCTAAGTCTTCTACCCAATTCTCTCACAAGGTTCCAGATGCTTTATCATCTTGGCTGCCCTTTTCTGCACATGTACCCATCACAGTACAGTGATAGTGCCCTCTAGATTGTAGTTCTAATCTGAGACTACTCAGATGAACACAACATGCCAATAGAAGTACATTAGGAAGCGTCTCATTCTGAGTAACTTGTCTCTTCCAGTAGCCAAACAGACTCCTGAGCGTCATCTGCTTAGATTTGTGGATGACTGCCCCATGTGGTGACCCTTTGAACTGCAGGGGGGCAGCTTCCCACTGATGTACCCTGACTGCTTCCGCTTTCCAGGTTGGTCACCAGATCCCCCCAGGGCAGGAAAGAGTAGATGGCAACCTTCCTCAACTGATGCCCATTAATTGTTTTGGGCTAGAACCTCTATCAGCTCCAGCTGGCACAGTCAAAACATCTGGAGGTCACCAGGTTGGGGAAGACTGGTATAAGGCTCCCTGTTCCAGCAAAACCTTGCTCAAGCAGCCAGTTCTCCAAAGAGCATAAAAAGCGTTGCTAGATCAGTCCAAAGGTTTTTCAGTTCCAGCATCCTGTTCTCACAGTGGCTAACCAGATGCCTATGGGAAGCCTGCAAACAGGGCATGAACTGAATGAAAGGGTACCAACTTGAATAAAATATGAGGGGGCAGGTAAGTTCTGCCCCACATAATTGATCACATGACGCGGTGCATGCGCACTGGTAATGCCTATCAACCTCTGATACTGGAACTGATATAGCCATCATGACGAGCTGAAAGCCTGATCCCTCCATGAATGTATCTAATCCACACTGACAGCCTTATCCTTCATGAATCCGTCTAAAGCATTGAAAAGTAATAATTAGATACTTCCATGTCTAATCTCATTTTAAAGACAGTTAAGCAAGCGACCTTCACCATATCTCGTGGTGACAAATCCTCATTCACATCCTAAATCAACTTCTAATCTGTTTCATTAGGCGTCTCCGAGTTTCAGTGTTGGAGGGAACGGGAGGGGAAATCCTTCTGTCCATTGTTGTTCAGTCGTTCAGTCGTGTCCGACTCTTCGTGACCCCATGGACCAGAGCATGCCAGGCATGCCTATCCTTCACTGCCTCTCGCAGTTTGGCCACTTCCCCACAATATTCCTGATTTGCCTCTGCCCCCCTTGTCCTCTTTCCTAATCAAACCTTAAACACTTTAGCATTTCCTCACACGGACAGAGTTCCAACAGTACAGTCCTGTGGGATGCTCTTTTCTGTACCTTCTCAGACAGAGATGTTGCTATTAGAATTGTATTATTATTATTATTATTATTATTATTATTATTATTATTATTAAACTAGGCTTTATTTTCCCGGGTCAAAGACCCAGTTTGGCACCATCCCCGCACACACATTTGCATACACACACACACACACACACACACACACACACACACAGGCTGGAAGTTTCAATGGCGCTCCTCTGGAGGCTTCACCTGGGACAAAAATCTCAGCTCTGGTTACTACTACTACTACTACTACTAACAACAACAAAAACAATATGCTGCCCATCTGACTGGGTTGCCCTATCCCTGTTGGCAGTTTCCAACAGAATATTAGAAACACAATAAAACATCAAACATTAAAAACTTCCCTATACAGGGCTGCCTTCAGATGTCTTCTAAAAGACAGATAGTTGTTTATTTCTTGGACATCTGATGGGAGGGCATAAAGTGTTTCAGACATGGCCAGGCAATAATGGCATTATAGTACTGGCAGATTTACTTTCCTAATTATCCCTTACATGGAATTTGTGTGTCATGACAGCTGCTTTAATATCTCCATTAAGTGATCCACCCATAATCACTTTCTTGGTTAGTCACCATCAGTTAGACACCCCTACGTCTATGCAAAGATGGGATTTGGGGGCCTAACGTGCATCAATTTACACTTAACATTTTACTGAACATCCCATTGTCAGTCTTGTTCTCCATTCTCAGTTTGGTACCTTTGGACATTTTCACAGCATGCTTTGGGGGCATAACATCTGCAAACCTGGCCACCTTACTGCATCCCCTTGGGCTCCAGATCCATGTTTAGCATTGCAGCACTCATGGAATTAGATAGTTTTAGACTCTGGATTTAATGGACTTACACTGGCACTTCTTTAGATGACAATGTATAATCCTGCTGCACTTGGGGGTAATCTTGCACATTCTATTGAGTGGGGACCTGGACATTTATCCCAAAGTCCAGCCCTGATGGGGCTAAATTCAAACATAAATATAACCCTTGCAGATCTTGCTAAGTGGGTGTGAATGTCAGTTTCTGCCCAGGCCCGGACAGACATCCAGAAAGGCCCAGGACACTACCAGGTTTGGAGGCCCCTCTGAATAAAAATAAATGAAAAAAGGTACCCCTAAAGAGCAAGTGGTTTGTACTGTATATATAGGGTTGTACCCAAAGCAGATTTTTTTTCCTGCTAGACAGCATCTTAAAAAGCAAAGACATCACCTTGCCAACAAAGGTCTGTATAGTTAAAGCTATGGTTTTCCCAGTAGTAATGTACGGAAGTGAGAGCTGGACCATAAAGAAGGCTGATCGCCGAAGAATTGATGCTTCTGAATTATGGTCCTGGAGGAGACTCTTGAGAGTCCCATGGACTGCAAGAAGATCAAACCTATCCATTATTAAAGAAATCAGCCCTGAGTGCTCATTAGAAGGACAGATCCTGAAGTTGAGGCTCCAGTACTTTGGCCACCTCATGAGAAGAGAAGACTCCCTAGAAAAGACCCTGATGTTGGGAAAGATTGAGGGCACAAGGAGAAGGGGACGGCAGAGGATGAGATGGTTGGACAGTGTTCTCGAAGCTACTAACATGAGTTTGGCCAAACTGCGAGAGGCAGTGAAGGATAGGCGTGCCTGGCGTGCTCTGGTCCATGGGGTCACGAAGAGTCGGACACGAATGAATGACTGAACAACAACAACCCAAAGCAGAGCTGAGTGACGTGTCCTGTCAGAGCAAGGATTTCCACTTGTGCAATGGGAATCCCCACAGCTCGCCCATGCACCTGCTAAATCTGTACTGCGGGTTCCGCCAACCCTCCACAGGAGGTTAGGGTAGAACATGGGGTGCGCGAAGGGAGAGGAGGGAGGGGGGGAGTCCCAATGCGCAAGTGGAAATCCTTGCGCTGATTGGATGTGTTAGTCCGATACCACCCAGAATCAGCTGACCTGAGAGAGCACATTACTCATAGTGTTACCTTGCACCATCAGAACTGATATATTTCTATTAATGTTTACGAACATTTTAAACCAGGGGTAGGCAAACTAAGGCCCAGGGGCCGAATCCGGCCCAATTGCCTTCTAAATCTGGCCCGCGGACGGTCCGGGAATTAGCGTGTTTTTACATCGGTAGAATGTGTGCTTTTATTTAAAATGCATCTCTGGGTTATTTGTGGGGCATAGGAATTTGTTCAATTCCCCCCCCCCCAAAAAATACAGCGGACCGGCCCCTGCTGAAAAAGTTTGCTGATCCCTATTTTAAACTCTTCCACATGACCAAATGCATTATCAGTTAATAACAACAAAAGTCTTTAAATCTGCAGCTGTAAGCTGAGAATGTGGGTCACATTTTTGATCAAAGAACAAATTGTGAAACTTACTGAATTTCCCCAAAACGACAAGTGTCTAAATGTGAGGCCCCTGTTGCAACTGGATCTCATGAACCCCTCCCTTCTGATGAGCCCTGCTTGTGCCTTCAAAAAAAGGGGGAAGGAAGTTTATTTCCAAGCGGCAGCTCTCAAACGTTCATTTAGTTTCATTTTTGAATTTGATGTTTCTGCTATACACACAGAAATTTGACACAAAAGCCATTGTGGTGGGAAATTGGGGTGGTGGGGGGAATGCCCTGCCGAAACGAGAGAGGCAGAGCAAGTGGGAGAATTTCTGAGGGTGGTGAGGTGAGGCCTGCACCTGTTTGGTGTTTTTTCCTCTCTCACAAGTTCTCTCGCTGTGGTATTTTAAAGGTTAGAAGCAGGGAAAATGTTGACATCAAAGAACACTGGTTGGGAAACTTGTTTTTAGAAAACAGATGTTTAAAACCGAAGTCCACATATACGAAATAAGCTAAGGAAAAACCCAGAAAGGCATATAGTGGACAAAACCACAAAGGGCAAGGGTCTGAAGTTCTGAAGAGATTTTATATACACACATATAATGTATGTATGTATGTATGTATGTATGTATGTATGTATAATGCTTCCATATTTCTGGAAATAGATTTCAGTTATTGTGGTATTATAAGGTGAATTAAGAGGGCAGGACTCCTGCACCTTTAATCATTTATTTACTTAATGTATTTAGTGTCCAACCCAGACGACCTGTTCAATAATCCTGATTTGCTTGCACCAAGCTTACGCGAAGGTTAGATCTTTATTGACCATTTTTGCAACTTATTTATTTTTATTTAAGGAATCTACACCTTGCTTTTCACCATGTCTAAAAGCAACTTACTGGGAGCTGGAGGTAGGGGAGGAAATAAAGCATACAATATGCAAACACACAAAAATAGTTTAAAACATCATAAAATAGAAACATTCATGGCACAAAGGCCTATGTTTTAACTTAGCAGGTGCCCATTTCTAATGGTATTTCCATAGAATTAGGCCTATTACACTGAAGGATCAAACCTATCCATTCTTAAGGAAATCAGCCTGGAGTGCTCACTGGAAGGACAGATCCTGAAGCTGAGGCTCCAATACTTTGGCCACCTCATGAGAAGAGAAGACTCCCTGGAAAAGACCCTGATGTTGGGAAAGATGGAGGGCACAAGGAGAAGGAGACAACAGAGGACGAGATGGTTGGACAGTGTTCTCGAAGCTACTAACATGAGTTTGACCAAACTGCGGGAGGCAGTGGAAGACAGGAGTGCCTGGCACGCTCTGGTCCAAGAGGTCATGAAGAGTCGGACACGACTAAACAACAACAGGCCTATTACACTGAAGGAACAACTCCATGTGACATGAGTTGTTTTCCTGGTCCATGAGGGTACATTAATAGTGCTCCCCAGATTATCTCAGTGATCAGCTTGCTCCCCTGACAGCTTCCAACCTGCAGTGCTAGACCTATGGGTCTTCTCCTTTCCCTTACATACCTGTATTTGCAGAGCTCTTTAAAATAATAGAAATTTAATCATTGCAGGAAAACACTGGTGTAAAATTAAGTTATGAAAACAGATTGAAAACAAGCTACTCATTAGAGGCATTAGAAAAACAGCACACATGTGACTGGATCGACACCCCCACACACATCGTCCCTCAAGCCCCAAGAAACTCAGGTGATAAAACATCGCTTGTCACTGCAAAAGAGGTCTACACCTCTTCATAATAATTGTTGTGGGTTTTGGGTGCTGAAATATAGACCTAGTATGACTGGAGGAGCCTCTATGAGGGCTGTGGTGTTAAAAACCAACAACCCACGTATACACCAACAACCTGTTTCACAGAGTCCACATACATTCAGTTTCAGGATTTCAGTTTAAAAACCAATCACAGCCATCATGTTAAGGTGTTTAAAAAAAGGTAAGAAGGGTTCCGGCTGTTTTGTGCATTTAAACTTGGGGTCATATATTTCTCCTCTTGAAGTAGATTTGAAGCTAACAGCCACTTCACATCTTTTCAGACACGTAGATGCAGCTATCTTTATTCCCAGCATGTCATAGTTCAACCTGAGTACCCAAAAGGGCCTTATTTGAATGCCTGTTTCTCCTTCCCTTTTTTCCCATTTTTTTTAATTGATTTTTACAATTTTTAAGCACATAACATAGCGGTTAAATTTCCATACTTCCCCCCTCTCACCGCAGGAAGCAACATTCATCCCCCTCTCCCACAAGGGCAGGCACAACCATTGCACATTTAACCTTACTCACAGTGCCCAATATCATTGCTTGGGCCTGGCCCAATTCCATGGGCCAGGCTTTCCTTCATTTCTCAATTTCATATTTCGATTGACTTCCTCAAGTCCCCCTTTGCTGATTTCATTATCTATCCTCTCCAACAGTTTTCATACTCCTAACTTTAAAATAACCTAAAAAACAAAAAAATAATTTTACTTAAAACAACTCCTTTATCCAAACCTCAGCATCATGGTACTTCTGATCCTTCCCTATAACAAATTCCCTTACTCCAACCTACCGGTAATTTAAAACTCCTAATTTTGTACTTTTTGCACCCTTCCCTCCCTCTGGTCTCAAAATTTTTAGCTAAATTTCTCCCTACTTAACTCCTAGTTTTTAACATATAATCATTAATGCCAGTGTCCAAGTCCAAACATCATAGTCCTTTAAGCCAGAAAGAAAACCAAGTTCAAATATGTCCTTTTCAACCCACCCCAACCCTCACGGCAGTCCAACTCCAACAGTCAATAAAAACCACAAGGCACTTTTTTTCTTGCTCTGCAGTATGGTGTCCTTCATAACTTCATCCTTGATCAGATCAAATCTCCTTCCCAATTCCATCTTAAGACTGAACAGATGCAGACTTCATGGCTTCGACATCAGCCCAAAATTGTTTTCTCTCCCTCTGCCATTGCTCTGTTTACCATCTAGCCAAATAAAGAGTTCTGGAGTACTCAAAGGTTTGCACACTGTTTGGGGATATTTTGGTTGGTCTAATAAAGGGATTATTCTAATATTGGTTTTGGAATCTTTCTTAAAGGCCAACGCTGTTAACTTTACTTCTTATTTAATGTCATATGTATATAATAAAAGAGAAAAAAGTTAACACTACTGCATGGCAACATACACAAACTGCATTTCAATTAAGAATGACAAGATCGTACATTAAAGGGAAAACAAAAAGAGTTGGGCCTGGTGCTTGAAGCTAGCCAAAGTAAAACTAGGTGAGGAACCACAGGAGAGGAGGTAAAGATGTGACTGGGCCAAAGTGGGTTTGCCAGCATCAGCACTTAGCTGATTGGGGCACCTGCAAAGTCCTGTGCCCAACACTTTGCAAGTACTGACAATCATTGTTTGCTGGGGCTTGCAAAGTCCTGTTTATGGAGCTCTGCAAGCTCTGATGATTAGTTTATAGTCAGGGCTTGTGTAAATCCAGGCGCAAAGCACCCAAGCCCCAGCAATCAGCTGATCATTGCAGCTTGCTCAGCCCAGTACACAGAGCTGTACCAACAATCAGCTGATTGGTGCGTGCATAACTCCATGCTGCAGACAAAAACGGGGCCTCCCCATACCTGTAACAACAACAACAACAACAACATATGCATTCAGCATAATGTATAGTTTGGTCTTGAATGAAAAATAATGCACTCAAAGGCAAACCACATAATTAACATCACCTGTTGTTTGGCCCTTAGGCTTTTTGATAAACCCAAGAAGGCCTTTTGGGGTGGTCTCTATTGTTCCTCCACCAAATTTCCGTAAGGTAGTCTGCTGAAAGAAGTGTGTGCCTGTTTTTGCTCTCTCATTATGCAGCTCTGTGCTATATAAAAGATCAGCCGAGAGAGATGTCATTTCAGGTTTGTGCAGCAAATGTGCAATACCAGACCAGCTGTCTATATGATTTCTTCTCTGACAGAGGTGATAAGATGTTGCGGGCTCATGTTCGGAGGCATCTCCTAACAAGCTGTGTATAGAAATCTCACCCCCTTAAATATCACAGAATGCACTCGGAGTGCATGGTTAATGGTGTGCTGAGATAATGATAAAGAACCTCTGCTCAGAGCGTGCAGCTTTAGCAAAAAAAAAGGGGGGGGGAAGAAAAATGCCCTTCTCTCTACAAAGCATTGTGACAATGAAAACAGCTGGCAGGCCATTCAGCCTCTCCTCCCTGCCCAACATCTTCAGGCCTAACAACTCCAAATATATTTCAGGAGGTAATTGGACTAGGGTGGGGAGAAGAGCCCCTGTCCACTAAATGTGCCCCCTTTCCAAATCGCTCACCTTGTGCCACGCCCAATACCCCCAATCCAAATAATGCAAATTAAAAATTATATACAGAACCCTTCCTTCTCTCTCTACTGTCCAGCAAATATTATCCATCGTTGTAACTTTTGTTCATGGAGGGTATAGGTGTGTAATGTGGCTGGCTCAATCCGTAACTCAGACACCTGAGATGCACACCAACCCTGGGTACGGGTATGGTACATATGGTACATATGTCTGTGTACAGCTGATCTGCCTTTGACCTGGATACAAGGAGAGTGGACACACATTGTGCAGAAAATTGTACCCATTCCAACAAAGAATGCTGGGGAATTATAAAAAGGCAATTCTGCATCCTGCAGGGCAGCCTCAGGCCAACCCAGCATATGCAACCACTGAACGGGCTTGGAACACAGGTAAGCCACAGCTCATTGGCAGAACATATGCTTTGGATAGGCAAAGGTAAAGGCAAAGGACCCCTGGATGGTTAAGTCCAGTCAAAGGCGGCTATGGGGTGGCAGCGCTCATCTCGCTTTCAGGCCGAGGGAGCCGGCGTTTGTCCACAGACAGCTTTCCGGGTCACGTGGTCAACATGACTAAACCGCTTCTGGTGCAACGGGACATTGTGACAGAAACCAGAGCGCACAGAAACGCTGTTTACCGTCCTGCCACAGTGGTACCTATTTATCTACTTTAACTGGTGTGCTTTCGAACTGCTATGTTGGCAGGAGCTGGGACACAGGAACGGGAGCTCACCCCGTTGTTGGGATCCAAACCACCAACCTTCTGGTCTGCAAGCTTCAGTGGTTTAGACCACAGCGCCACCCACACCCCTCCCCATTTGCTTTGGATGTAAATGGTCCCAGATTCAGTTCCTGGCGTCTCCAGCTACACAAAGCTTAAGTAGGAGATGACGAAAAATGAGTTCTTCATGCTTGAGTCCAGGTAGACCTGCTCTCTGCCTCGCAAGCCTTTTCCCACCTGGCCTCTGAGGTTGGGACCATGACTGACTGCAGCTCTAAAAGAGGTCAGAGACATTCTTGGCTGTCTCTGAGAGCAGACCCAGTTCACTGAGCTTGAGCTTTCGCAACCGCTGCCCACCATGAACCACCATTGGCAGGATTAGCAACAACAGCAGCATAAATGTCCTATGCTTATGATAATATTTTGTTCTTTTGCTAATTGTGATGTTTTAAATGTATTTTATGTTTGACTTCCTTTAGTAATGTTTCATTTTGAAATGTAATGTTTTATTCTGGATTGTTTTATTTGATGTTTTAATGTTTTAAACCACTTTGAGATTTTTTTTTCTTTAAAATATAAAGTGGTATAGAATTGAAATGAATCATCATCATCATGTCTCCAGGGAGTTGTAACTTCAGAGTATACAATGCTGAGTAAAATGGACAAATACTCAGATCTGGTATAGCCTCTGGAAGTATCAGAGGACAGATACAATTGTGTTGTCAGGGATGTGAGCCAGCATCATGCTTCAAATGCAGACAAGTTAACCTGATGATTTACTCACAACAACACTCACATAACGCTCTTCCTAGAAACAGATAGCTTAAACTGCTCAGTCTCAATCGCAAGTGCTTTCCTGATTGAGAAAGTTGATCGTCTTTGGTGTATTTGCATTGTAGATGAGAATATGCAAAAGGCTTGCTTAGTGAGAAAGGCTTAAAGTCACATTAGCCTGAATTTATTTCATTTACCCTGGTGGACCACAATCTCACTTAGGCCGAAGGTTGCCTTCCTTTCTTAATTAATGGCCAATATAGCCTGCCCATTACAATATCATATTGCATGTAGTTCAGAACATGCACATTTTCATGTAATGAGTTTATGGGTAAATGGTGTGACTGTATGATTCATGTAGCCTTGTTGTACCACATGACTGTCTTATCAGTGTTATTCTTCTATGGCTCCAAATTCACAGCTGAACTGTAGACTAATTGATTCAGCATTTTCTACAGAAGAGAGTGGGAAGTACCCTGAAGATGGCTCACAGTGTTACAGTATTCTAAACACATGACAACTTTAAGAGTGACAGCAAACAAACAGCGTGAATCACCGTAGCATAACTACAAGTTATCACATACTTGGTTATGGTAGAAACTTTGAGTTGACTGTCAGTCACTTTTTAAAAAGTCTTTAGCTATAGCATCAGACATGAATTTTAACTAATGCACTCCTGAACTGATGCGAATTATTCTTATCAGAAACGTGGCATCATCAAATCATAAAATTGTGGAGTTGGAAGGGACCTGAGGGTCATCTAGTCCAACCCCCTGCAATGCCCACAGCTATCCCTGGGTGGGCTTGAACCATCAACCTTCTGGTTAACAGCCAGATGCACTGACCCATTGGGCCACTGGGAACAAACAGAACAATTTTTATTATTTTTTTAAACTAAAGCAGAAAGCGGTATAATCTGAATACAACAAAGAATGATTTATGAAATGAATGCATCTCTGGACTTAGGCCTGTCTGTCAAAAAGCTGGGAAGAGATACTAATAACAAAGGGCAACGCTCCCACACCCCATACCCTTGAGTAATTTAGGTGAAGGAGGGATGACAAAACCCATAGTGGTTAATTTCTAACAGAAAAAAGAGGTGAGGTATCAAGTCTAACTGCAAGGCGCAGTGCCCAACCTGAAAGTCTGGCCTCCTCGTCCCAGATGGGCATAGCTACTCAAGGGAGAAAGGTACCCTTGCACATGTTCAAAGAAAGCTCAGTATTATTACTTCCATAGGGTTCAGCCATAGTATTAAAAATGGCTTTTGAGGATAAGTCCAGGTGACCATTTTCTTTATTAGTCCATGGAAGACACTGCTCCAACTTTCCCATTGGAGCTTCAAAAATGCCTTGTGCACATAAGTGGCTGCAATTTACTACCACCACCACTTTTCTAATCCAAACCATCACCCTGTTCTACTTCATAAAACACTTATGGCTTCTCAATATGATTCTTCAAACTTTACTCTCTTTTCAACTCCTAATCTTTGTAAAATACAAGAAAGCTTTCTTTTCTTTTCAGAAGAAGCGTTATCTTTGTTTATTGGATTCATCTATAGACCACCCTTTCATCCAGATAGGATCGCAGGACGGTTCACAATACAATGTAATGATGATGATTATTTATTGAATTTATTTACCGCCCTATACTTGGAGGTCTCACAGAAAAGATCAACATAAAAAGATCAATAATAAAACAATGAAAATATTCTTGAAAATAATTAAACATTTATAAAACCAAGAGTTTGCAACTTTTCTTGTCAGTACAGTACAATCAGTACTCAAGGTTAAATTGCAGAAAAAGAAAGGAATAAGTAAAAGAAAAGAAAAATGTACTATAAGGCCATTAATTACATTTTTAAAAACCATTTTGTTTTGCTGTTTAAATGCTTTCCCACATCCCAAGTCACAATATTTATGCTATTGGCGTGGTAGCCATTATACAAACCCATTTAATAGTTTATAAGAATCTACGTCCATTGTTCAAAACCTGTGCATTGGCAAAAATACCACCACCACACTCCTGGGAAACAATCACATCTGGTTCGGAAAAAAAGGAACTGGGAAGATGCTCTCTTTCAGGGGCAGCTGGATAGAAAGGGATTGGTGGTTTATGTGCACAACAGGCCACAATCCGTATGTTTCCTTACCGTTCTAATAATTTACATGGAAGTCATTTGAACTCAATGACATCCATATTGCTGCTTTGCGATTTGAAGTTTTGTTGCGTTGCCATCATGCAGCAGAAACTATCTGCGTGCTCTCTTTGATCCTCAGCTTACCTTTGCTTCTCACATTCTGTCTCTCTGTAAATCTGCTTATTAACACTTATTCTATATTGCCCTATCTTCAACACTGTCTCAGTCACACTTCTGCTGAAAGTCTTATTTGCACTTTTGTCTTCTCCAGACTTGATTATTGTAATTTTCTATCTCTACTACAACCCTTCTTAGGAGCTTGTTCTTGTAAAAACCCAGGGATGTGATCCTACAATAGCAAATGTTCACATCAATATCTCACCTTCAAGGCAAAGGATCACAAAGTGAGCTACAGAAAATGTACAGATAACACATTGGGGACCAAAAGCTATAAAGGAACATGACAGGTGACCAATCATTCTAAAGCAGTGGAGTTACTCCTGCTACAGCAGGGATGGAAGCTTGAGGATTCAAACATTCTTGTGGGGGGTGGGGAGGGAATGCAGTGAATTGGTTTGCAAATAGGGTTGCCAACCTTTTCTCCTGGCAGGGCTCACATGCCTTGAGAGTGTATACAAGGAAATGGCTAAAACTAGGTGTGAGATTTCTGGTTCACAGTCATACCAATTAACTCACTGTTTGGCCTCAGGCACATCGCTATCTAAGGTCCCTTCCAACTCTGCAATTCTATGATTCTATATACAGTGGTACCTTGGTTCTCGAACTTAATCCGTTCTGGGAGTCTGTTTGACTCCCCAAACCGTTTGAAAACCAAGGTGCAGCTTCCTATTGGCTGCAGGAGGTTCGGCTTCCAAAAAACGTTCGCAAACCGGAACACTTACTTCTGGGTTTGTGGCGTTCGGGAGCCAATTTGTTCGGCAACTAAGCCGTTCAGGAACCAAGGTTCCACTGTGTAATGTTTCAACAATCAAAATGTAGTCCACCAATCCTGTGCTGTGGCCAATCAGGTGTTTGATCACACTCTTTTTTTTTGCAGTAACATACAGGGAACTCATACCCACCATATAGTTTTGGTGGGTCAATAGTAGGCTGGCCATGTGTCCTACTTTACAGAGAACAGTTCTCTATTTCGAAGGTGCCATTTATTTGAAGGGCTCTCTGCTCCAAGTCCACAGAAGGGTAAGAAAGGGGCCTTGATGTTACTCATCAACAGCACCTAGAGAGCCAACTGAGCAACCAAATTAGCATATGCAAATCCACGTCCTATTTCCCCCCCCCCCCCGCTTCTTGGGAGATCAATTTGTTCTTTATTTATATTTAGAATACTTATATCTAACTATATAGCCCCCAAAGGCTCTCAAAGCATCTTACTAAAGTTTATCAAAATAGTATCATGCTTAAAATAGTATCAGCACAGGAGCAGCATAATCTTGCTCTCGTCCTTGTCCATGTTTGATGACAAGGTAGGCAGCACTTCCTAAAAAAAGTCCTCTCAGGCAAGGGAATGTGGTTGAGCAGCTGGAGCTCGCTCAGCCCATAACAGAAGCAGAATATAACAGAAGCAATATTTTCCTTGCTCCATTTGTGAATCTATACAGATGCATCTATGTAGATATATGAATTTATTCAGCACCACCAGTGCTGTAATTAGTTTTAACTGATAATTTTTAACTGAAGACTGACCTGCCTTGTCTTTGTTTATTACTGTTTTGTTGTTGTTTTGTGGCAAGGCAGGATGCCAATTTAACAAATTTAATACACTGTGAATTGCTGGAAATGGATTTATTTATTTATTTATTTTGGTGCTGTGGAGGAGGGCGGGAATGTGTATTTTAAGTAGTTTGTTTGGATAGAGAGAAGTTATGGTTTCTATGCTTATACCATGCCGCTAAGAAGAGCATCCCATTCCATGTAATCATTATCTACACAATTGATAGCCTTGAGTGACAGTTCATATTATTCTCAGCAATTAAACACACAATCCAGTGGGCATTGTAAAGTGAATGACAGGATGCTGACACTGTCTGTGGTTGCATTTGCTGCAGATGGCCTTCAAAAACCACCACCGGACACACTTGAGGGATCCTTCATCGATGGTGGTTCAGTGTTAAATCAGAATTAATTACCTCTGCAAGATCAGGCAGTTCTATACATCCCACAGGAAGCATTAATTAACAACAGCACAAAGTAAGGTTCTTCCACGGTTATATTTCCAAATAGTTGTTGTCAACTCCCACAACCAATTGCAGCACTAATATACTTCTAGTGCCATAACTAATTGTACCATTAACATACTTCTGCGTTATTAATGCTCCCAAAACAATGGAGAATTACATTGTTTCTTTCAAATGCTTTTCCATTCTCAGTAGTAGTAGCTTGGGGACACAGGTGGAACTGTGGTCGAAACCACTGAGCCTCTTGGGTTTGCTGATCAGAAGGTCGGCGGTTCGAATCTCCGCAATGGGGTGAGCTCCCGTTGCTCTGTCCCAGCTCCTAACAACCTAGCAGTTTGAAAGCACACCAGTACAAGTAGATAAATAGGTACCACTGCAGTGGGAAGGTACATGGCGTTTCCGTGAGCTCTGGTTTCCGTCACGGTGTTACGTTGCGCCAGAAGCGGTTTAGTCATGCTGGCCACATGACCTGGAAAGCTGTCTGTGGACAAATGCCACTAATGTGGCTCCCTCGGCGAGATGAGTGCTGCAACCCCATAGTCGCCTTTGACTGGACTTAACCGTCCAGGGGTCCTTTACCTTAGTAGTGGCTATTCCATAATCCTTTGCATTGAGCAACTGGACTGTATGAAAACAACAACAACAACAACAACAACAACAGCAACAACAAATGTCAACTATTTCTATCCTGGGTGATAGAAATAACTACTCTGAAATACTGACAACATGCCAGTATGGCAAGAGTTTGTCAACAAACCATGGCATAAAGAAATTGTGAGTTTGCAACATAGCTACCGTATGTTCTGCCTGGAAAGCTTAACCAGGGGTCCTTTACCTTTTAGCTTTTTTAAATGCCAAGGAGCAGGGATCAGAAAAAGTCACACAAAATGCAAAGGCAGCAAAAAGTAAAGGTAACCCAAGATCCATATTGGGACAATCTCTTCATTAGGCCTACCAATATATCACAAAAAGTGTGAAAGCTTTTGAGTTCTTCAGAACTAGGCTAGATGGCAAACAAAGCAAGGTGAGAGGAGAAGAGAGGAAAAAAAGTTTGCTGCAGGCAGTGGTAAAGCCATGAGTCTGCAACTTGTGTTTTTCGGCAGAAGGTGGAAGGTGGCAGCAGACATGCAAATGAGACTCTCTCAGGCGACATTCAGGATGCACCAAGGCCAACTGTTAAATGCATAACAAAGGCCAATTCCTCATAGCTGAAATTACAAAAAAACAGCTGTTACCCAGGCCAGTGGGAGAACTACTTTTTGGGGACCTGAAGGTTGAACTGTTATGGGGGGCCCTTTGCAACCAGCAATGAGGTTTGGGTAACCACTGTTATCTTCTTCAACAAAGTTGCTTACTTTGGGATCGTTAAAATATATACAGCAAAAAATTAATCAATTTGAGTCACACGACTCAAATTGCATCTACTAGACCCATTCTAATTTAAACAACCTTAAAATATAAAAAACGTCCCTTCTTTTCTTTCCATGGTTCATTTTGCATAACATAAGTCCCTGCATATTTTATATTCAATAAAACATTTTCCAATCTTCTTTATACGTATGTTCTTCTTGTTCTCTTATTCTGTATGTTAGATCCGCAAGTTGCGCATATTCCATCAGTTTAAGCTGCCATTCTTCTTTAGCTGGGACCTCGCTCGTTCTCCATTTTGGGGCTAACAAAACAGGGGCCGCAGAAGTACCATACATAAATAACCTTTTTTGACACCTGGGAATTTCCATCTGAATTATCCCCAATAAAAAGGACTCTGGTTTTTGTTGTTGTTGTTGTTGTTTTTGGGAAAGTGCTTTTAAACTTTTTTTTTTCAATTCATTAGAAATTATTTCCCAATACTCTTTTAACCTTTTACAGTCCATAGGGCCCTGAATCTTAAGTTTCATAGTAGATCTGCCCCTGACCCAGGTTGGTCTCCATCCTTAGGTAAAACACACTGGTACCTCCAACACTGGCTTTTCCTTTCACAGGTTGAAAAAGAGAATAAAGAGAAACTAGGATTCTAGGAAGCCTTTATAATAACAATGGTAGAAAAGGCAATAGGAGCCAACCTGGGTAGCTTTGCATAGCAGCTGGAAGGAATGTTCCCTCAGAGAATAAGATCCTCTTCCCCCAGTTTACAGCATAAGACTAGAACCAGGAAGACCCAAGTTCAAATTTCCAGCCAGCCATGAAGTACTATGGGCACTTCCTTGACCAGATTGTTGTGAGGATAAGAAAGGTAGAGATAGCATATATTGCTGCCCTAAGTTTCTTGGGGGAAAGGCAGTATGTTTGGAAGCCTGGTTAAGCCTATTATGGATGCCTGGAACTACTGTTGATCACTCAATCCACAAAACACAGCAGATAAAAGGCAAAGCCTCAAATGGCATTGTAAGTCATGTATTAAGAGGTATAGGAAACAGTCAGAAAAACATGCAACATGTTTTAAGTGACTCATTCAAGCTTAGGAGCAATTATGAAAAGATACATAAATACCTTCTTGACTACTTTGTAATATGCATCCACTCTATGTTAGCAAACAACCATTTAAAAAGTGTGTTTTAGATGCTTCTTTGGGAAGAAATGTAAAAAATAATGTTTTTCAGGATCAATTGATTTCAATAATGTATCATTTAAAATGAGGTTTCTTTCCTTCTGTACAAAACAAAACCCATCATCTCTTAGCACAACTGTTAAGGACATATTATGGCCTATGAAACTCATTCCTGATTAAGTCCTCCCACCCCACACAAGGTCTTCTGTGGTTAGCTGGGAAATGACGGGGTGTGTGTGAAAAGCTTTTGTGGTCCCCTCCCAGTCAGTGCAATGCTCACCTGCAACCCTTACATTGTTTCAGTGCCAGGGAAAGGGTTAACCCCCCCCACAATATTACATGATTTTGAATATTGCGGACACACACGCGAAACCCTTTCTGTGGTGCCTACCCCTTTCCCCAAGAACGAGACACGAGACCAGAGTATAGGATCAAATTGGCCACAACTTTATTGAACTTCAGAAGTGGGAAACTTGGCATAGGCCTTGGCAGGCAACCCTCTCAGCCCTTGTGGCTGAGGATATGCAGGATGAAGAGGTGCAGAGGGAGGGGACTGCAAAGCCCACACTTACACAGCATGCCCTCCCACTAACCTCGGTCCGGGAGTTTGACCTACATGCCACCGCTCTAGGGCCAGAAACTCCCGGTTTTCCCTTTAACGGGCCCTGCAAGCGCCGCCGCATGGGAAGGGAGCATGCAAGCATCCCGCCCAACCTGATGATAGACTAAAGACTACCTTGCCAAGGCCTAAAACCGCCACCCAAGGCCCGCAAAGGCCTCACCGCCAAGAATCCCACAACTGAGGAGCCAACACCCCTACTCTGCCATTACCCAATCCAAGAGTACCTGTCGCAAGTCGCTTAGCCAAAGATCATTACCGAAAGGTGTCAGATGCACGTCGTCTGCCCTGAATATCCCTGCTGAATCTGCCCTGATGGCGGGATGAGGGATGGAGAATCCCCCAATAAGCCGCATGGTATGTCGCATGGCCCTGTTAATTTTACCAACCGCGTAATTAATGCGAGAGGGATTGGGAACCCCACTCCAGCGCAGCCGGGGGAGTAAGTTGGACCAGCCAATCGCCATTGACAGGTACGAGGCGTGCAAGCACTCAATATCCGCCCTAGTGGCCAGGGCCAAGGCAATGCTTTTTTTTTTTCATCTGGGGAAATTGTCTGGGGTTGGGGGGTGGGCTGTATTTTTCCTGCTGTTTTAATTTCCTTCTATTTTTGTTGTTTAAATTAATTTTTGAGATTTGTTTTTGACTGTAACCGACTGAAAACTACAAGGACAGAGCAGGATGAAATTGGTGGAACCATTTCGCCAAATACTTTACAGGATCAGTAGCAGCTCACCAACAATTTACTGGGCGGCAGGTATCACCATTGCAACAACAGAGCTGCTTCTTTCCTAATGTTCTTTTTGCTACCATTGCATCCCTACCAGCCTTCTCAGGTATTCAAATCTGTAGAAGGGGAGATGGGCCTTCGCCCTAAAAAATGACAGCCCCAGAGGGGGCCTTCTCTGCGGAAGACCCTCAACTGTGGGACTCCCTCCCCAAGAAGGTGTGTCTAGCATGTTCATTGCGCAGCTTTTGCTAAATGGTGAAGACGTACCGGTACTTCTTTACCTTGGCCTTTTGACAGTTAATGTACCTGTATAGAATTGATGCTTTTGAATTATGGTGCTGGAGGAGACTCTTGAGAGTCCCATGGACTGCAAGAAGATCAAACCTATCCATTCGTAAAGAAATCAGCCCTGAGTGCTCACTAGAAGGACAGATCCTGAAGTTGAGGCTCCAGTACTTTGGCCACCTCATGAGAGGAGAAGACTCCCTAGAAAAGACCCTAGAAAAGAGAAATGTTGGGAAAGATGGAGGGCACAAGGAGAAGGGGACGACAGAGGATGAGATGGTTGGACAGTGTTCTCGAAGCTACTAACATGACTTTGGCCAAACTGCGAGAGGCAGTGAAGGATAGGCGTGCCTGGCGTGCTCTAGTCCATGGGGTCACGAAGAGTCGGACACGACTGAACAACAACAACAACAACAACAACATATTGTATTTTGAGACTCGCGTCTTCTGCTGGATTTATCCTGTTCTGTTCTATTTGGTTTTTTGGCTCTAACGGTTTTATATGTTTTTTTATAATGGTATATTGGATTGTTGTAACCTACCCTGAGACCTTAAGGTGAAGGGAGGGAAACAAACTATATAACAAAATAAGTGATGGCAGAAAGCAACTGTTGGCAGCCTGGCAGGCATTTTGCAGCCACCACGGGAAAGAGTGGAGAATATTTGGACAAACAGCTCTTTTTCAGCATGGGTGAAAAACAACATCTTAAGAAATTTTCTCAGAAAGACACTCCGATTAAAAAAAAAAAGTTAGCAATCCTAAATGAGAAGCCATTTGACTGCACTGGAATACTGCATACGGAACAAGCCCTGGAAAAGTGAACTATTACCGGTAACGCTGAGCATGCCAATGGAGCAGAAGAGGGCATGCAGGAATGCAGGGCTGTGTCAAAGAGACAAATGAGTAAACAACTTTCAACTTTAAACAAGCTCTCAAAAATGGAAAGGTTTCGACAGCCAGCCTGAGCCTGTGAGCCACAGGTAGGTGGAAGAAAGGAGAGGCTGAATCGGTTTTCGCAGGGGTGGGCTCGAGTTGCCCTGGAAAGTGTGACTCAAACCTTCTTCTGTGGGCACAGTTCACTTTACTCCCAGGAAGTTCTCTGAAGTTGAAGCTGCAGCTTGGTTAAGTTGATGACTCAGAAGTGTGAAGATTCATATTTTAGCACTCGGCAATCAGAGCGGCAGCATTAAAACCTTTAAAAATGAACACTGATGAAAACGAAGAACTTTGCAAGTGCCCCTAGGCCACAATGTGCTTTTGGAAGCTAATTAAATGCCATTATTTTAATGTCTGAATGATGTTAAAAATAAAACAATAAAGGGGGCATGCTCCTTAAAGGCCACTGTTTTGGCTTTTTTAACCCTTTGGAGGTCAAATTATATTTTATGGGCAAAGTCAACCTGTCATCAGCATGCAGCAGAACCTCTGAAAGAAATATCTCCCATATCTGCAAGCTGACTGAGGGTTGCTACTAAATTGCAGATAAGAACTGATACCTGAGTTTGCTTATTTCCTCCTTCCACACAATCAATTTTCCTTTTATGTCATGCCTTCTATTTTATAAACCTTAAAGCAAGCACTGTCTAGTTTCTATTGATCTGCAAGCAGTTCTGGGAGCCTTTTTTGGCTGAAGGGTGGGTCAAAATGTATTTAAATAAACAAATGTTTCGCAATAAAAAGACTAATAATAGCAACCGACTTTAACATGCATTTCTACTGAAATTGGCGGGAAAGAATCTTTCGTCTACTATAGCGCACTGGGCATTTCCTTCCCATTATAGTTGTTTTTCTTTCTCCTACACCAGAGGCATGCAGATGTGGTTGGACTACAACTCCAATAATCCCTGACCACTGGGTATGCTGTCTGAGGCTGATGGGACTTAAGAGTCCAACAGTATTCACAAAGCATGTCACAAGTTCTCCACCCCTGCCCTACAGAAAGGAAAGAACAATGAGAAGGATGGTGGAATCCACACTGGCACAAGTGCAGATTAACTCGGAGGAGATAATTTCCGCCCTCCCTTCTCAGGTGGGCGGGGTTTGCGGCACCGAGCGGGGGTCCCCTGGGCGGGAGCTGCCCACCTGCGTAGGCTGCACCTTTGACCCGCCCCCGGCCAGGTGGACAAAGGACAGTCGGCCGGGGGTGGGGTCAAGGGCTTGAAAAGGGTCTGAGCTCCACAGCCAGCCCTCTTTGGTTACTTTTCCTTCTTTGTGAATTCTTTCATTGGCCAGACCGTTGCGACAGCTTCCACGTCAAGAAGCTACTGACGGGGTGGCATCGCGTCATTCCTCCACGTCAGGACACCAAAAAGCCCATCGCTATAGAAGTCCTCCAACTAAGTAAAATAAAATAAAATAATAATAAAAATAAAAATTACCCCAAATATGCTGGTCAAATTTCCAAACACGTCTCTTCCGTGCAGCCTTCTCCCTAGCCTTCTTTGGTGCCATGCGCATTGGGGAATGTTTGGCGGACAGGGCCCTTCGCTCAGGGTTAGCAGACTCTGGTATTAGGTTCGAGGGTGACACAGTGAATGTCCGAATTCGGGCATCAAAAACGGACCAACTGCGAAAAGGGGTCACTCTGGTGCTCACCAAGGCGGAACCGAAGGGTCCCTGCCCCTATCAGGACACGCGTAGCTTCCTCAGGGTTCGGCCTAAGTCCAAGGGCCCTTTCTTCATACATCCAAAACATGTGTCCTTTATCGCGATTCCAATCCACGTCAGTCTTGCGAGAAGTTATAACAGCCTGCGGAGCCGACCCCCAAGGATATTCCGTGCACTCCTTCCATATTGGGGCGGCCACTTCTGCGGCGGCGCAAGGCTGGGACCCAGCACGCATCAAGACTCTGGGACGTTGGCGGTCGGCAGCATACAAAGTTACATTCATCCTGGCTCCTCCTCTTTAACTCTGACATTTTAATTTTCTTGCAGGTTTGCCCCCCACGAAGATCTGGGGTGGTGGGGCACAGCATCGTCCACTGGGCATCGGAGCATGCATGGTCTCACATTGGGGGGCGCAACCTTAACATTCACCCCAAGGTACGGATATATTGGATGGGCCACCGGGGCATGCGTTGGCAGGGCATGATGCCCTTGTTTAGTAAGGCGGAAGCGGCGTTTGGCCCCCCAGGAGGCTTGGTCTTACACCTGGTGGAAAATGACCTAGAGGAGAGCTTTGGCCCTGGCCGCAAGGGCGGATATTGAACGGTTACATGCCTTGTACCAGACACTGGTGATTGGCTGTTCCAACTTACTCCCCCGTCTGCGATGGAGAGCGGTTATGAACCCCTCTCGCATTAATTATGCGGTTGGAAAAATTAACACGGCAATGCGGAATACCATGCGGCTTATTGGGGGATTCTCCATCTCACATCCCGCCATCAGGGCAGATGCGGCAGGAATATTTAGGGCAGACGGCGTGCATCTGATGCCTTTCGGTAATGATCTCTGGCTGAGCGACTTGCGTCAGGTACTCGTGGACTTGGTAATGGCAGAGTAGGGGCATTTGTTCCTCGGTTGTGGGATTCTTGGCGGCGAGGCCCTTATGGGCCTCGGGTGGCGGTTTTAGGCCTTGGCAAGGTAGTCTTTAGTCTATCATCTGGTTGGGTGGGATGCTGGCATGCTCCCAGCCCATGCGGCGGCGCGGCAGGGCCCGTTAAAGGGTACACCGGGAGTTTTCGGCCCTAGAGCGGCGGCATGTAGGTCGAACTCCCGGACCGAGGTTGGTGGGAGGGCATGCTGTGTAAGTGTGCGCTTTGCAGTCCCCTCCCACTGCACCTCCTCATCCTGCATATCCTCAGCCATGGGCTGAGAGGGTTGCCTGCCAAGGCCTGTGCCAAGTTTCCCACTTCTGAGGTTCAATAAAGTTGTGGCCAATTTAATCCCATACTCTGGTCTCATGTCTCTTTCTTGGGAAAAGGGGTGGGCACCACAGACAGGGTTTCGCGCGTGTGTACGCAAAGCTTTGTGTGCTATAAATGCTGCTCAAGGACTGGTGTTTGCACTGAAAACGTACATCTGTAAACACTGCAAATTATGGGAACAAGGCCTACAAGTGGGAAGTAGTTAATTTATGTGAATTGCACGAGAGCTACCTTTGTGGGTGTATAACAGCATAGTTTATCCTGAGAGCACAGGCGCAAACATTTCAAAATAAACTCCTACTTGTTAATGCCTCTTGGTACTTGCATAAACATGGGGGGGGGGAGAGACAAAATAGCACCCTGACGGGGACTTTAGATGCACAAGATCATGTTCCAAAAGAATTAGAATGTGCTGCGCACCTGAGAAAATGTTGGGCACAGCCTAGCACATGGAGGTGGAGAGTGCATGGGTGGGAATAGGCCCTCCTCAAGAAGCCATGCATATTTTAATCAGAAAATAGATATAGGTGGATGATCTGCTCTAAAGAAGACATTTACCTAACAGAAGAAGAGTTTACCTAACAGCAAGTGGGAGACATTGGGGGGGGGGACAGGTACTGACGTACTTCTCAGATAGGTACAACTGAGCTTGTGCTAAGGCAAGTCAGGCAGTCCCTTTGGAAAGGTCTGTGTTTATGGAGGAAGTTCCCTTGCTTAGAAAGCTGAGGGGGAAGGCCCAGACAGTAAACCTCATTATCAGCTACTTAACTTGCTAAATGCTGGAGAAGCTGCCAGGTCAAAATGTCGGGAAATGTGTGTAAACAAATCTCTCACCTAATCAAACAAGGGCAATTAGGATGGCTGAACTGCAAGAAGAACAAAGTTGCGTGGGACAAAGAAAAGGATACAGGTCCTTTAATTAGAAAAAAAAATATTTGTGGTCAGTTACAGCTGCACTCCTTACTCAAAAGAAAAGCAAGTCTTACTGATGGGTTTAAGATTATGCTCTTTAGGGTCCTTGAAACTAGTGCTGTCTTAATGCTGCACATTACATGAAGCCTGAGGGTACTCAGCAATCATATCCTCCTTATCACATCTCAGTGTCAGCCCTGGTCTACATGTTAGCAGTGGTGACTTCCTTCTCTCCCCCCCCCCACCCAGAAGCCCCCCCCCCAGTACATCAGAGTAAAAAGAGCTTTGTTTGTGTTAGGCTGCTGCTGCAGTGTGCCAATGTTCAGGGTCTAGGCTGGAGCAACTACAACATTTTCCTGACACAGGCAAGCCCGATTTATTTTACGGGTGATAATGAGATCCCTTCACTGAAGCCTCATGTGCCACTTTGGAGGCCCTCCACTAAAGAATAAAAGCTCTTGATTTGATTAGCAAAGCAGGATTGAAACTGGTTTGCAGTCTCTTGCATCCAAGTCCCAACCATCTACTGTCAGAAGTGATCGCCTCACTTATGCCCCATAGCCACTGCCAACAGTCTCAGAAATGCTACTTTTAATTAAAAACATTATTTCTAAATGTGCTTCACAGTTTGCGTTCTGGGTGAGAAGTGCTCCTAACGTCGTGAACTTTCAGACTGCTGCGCTGCCAATTGAAAGTGCCACGCTCTTTCCTTTTGTGACATAGAAAAAGGTAAAATGTTGACTTAGCAGTTGGTTCAAGGAGGGTTTTGCTTCTGCAACCAGCTGGACAGTGTGTCTTTATTTTTTTGGATAAGGGCTGGTAATGCCCTACTCTTAAAAGGGCAGGAACTGGTTAAAGTGCAAGAGACAACAGTTATGGAACTATCCCTCTTACAAGTACAGTGGTACCTCGGGTTAAGTACGCTTCAGGTTAAGAACTCCGCTAAGAACAGAAATCATGCTCTGGTGGTGCAGCGGCAGCAGGAGGTCCCATTAGCTAAAGTGGTGCTTCAGGTTAAGTACGCTTCAGGTTAAGAACGGACCTCCGGAACGAATTTAGTACTTAACCCGAGGTACCACTGTACATGCATGGAGAGAAGCTATAAGAAATCAGAAATGTCACACAATTTTGCATGAGATATCCCTCAAGCTAGTGGCTAGATTCAGAGATCTTTCTTATAAAATCCACATGGATCTAAAATTGCATGACATAATACACCTGCTGGAATTCCGCCTCCTACACAATTAATAACATTCAGGAATCCTTTCCTCTTTTTCTATTTGGCTGCCCAGATAGAAAAAGACTCACCAGTGTGGCACAATGGCACCCCTGAGGACTCCCACTGGTGCCCACAAAGTCACTGACCCCCCCCAACTCACTGCCCCATTTGTAACTCAGTTCGGTGTGCTTTTCAAGGCTCAGATCAGCATGAGAACAGCTGAGCACAATGTTGGAGAGATGAAAATAAGAGTTAGGACCACTGAGTTAGGGCACTTCCAGACTCACTATTTTTGAGTGGGATTCAATCATATACTGGCAAATACAGGTTACACAATTGCATCTGATAGGGAGAGGTCTGGTGTAACAAACCCACTTCCCCAAAATATCAGACTTCTTGTGATAAGGAAAGTGACAGGTGAGATAGCACTTGCTTTGAGGCAATGCTGCTTAGCCTTCCTGTAAACAAATCTGAATGAATGCTCAATAAACACATCATCTGGAAGCAAAGCGAGGAAGCTATAGGCTCCAACCTCACCTTAAGTCACAAGCACACTGCTTGCTGCTTACTCTTGTGGAATACGGGGCTAATAATGAGAGCCAACCTCAGAGCTGTGATACCCAATCCATACACACCCCAAAAAAGTGTAGAACAGAAAATTTCAGGAACTGTACGACAAGTTACACTTGTAATAATTCACTCTTCTACACAACTATCAAAGATGCAGGAGCCTTGTCCTCTCTTGCATTTTCCACCTACCTGTCAAACTTGTCCCCAAGTGGTAGTAGAGGAGATAATTAACTGAATCACCAGCCAGATGCAGCTACTTACCCCTGCATAAGAGGGCCCATTCTCTTATGCTAGGTTGCCCAGGAGCCTTATTTTGAAGTCCAGGTACACAACGACTGGGGGTAGTATTCAACAAAGTTTTACTAAGTGTAGACCTATTTAAATTAATGGACCTAACTTACATCATGTTCCTTAATTTCAATGGGTCTGCTCTGAGTAAAATTCAGCTGAATGCTTTTCCTGATCCATATGTCACAGTAAGCTAAAATGTGGCTGAGTGCAAATGCATGAGCATGCAGGCGCCAGAGAACAAGCTTGTTGCTGCAATGAATCATAGAATCGTAGAAGTGTAGAGTTGAAAGGTACCCTGAGGGTCATATAGTCCAACCCCTCCCCAATGTTAAACCCCCTGCAATCTCAGCTAAAGCATCCATGACAGATGGCCATCCAACCTCTGCTTAAAAACCTCTAAGAAGGGGAGTCCGCAACCTCCCAGGGTCTGAGACCATTCCACTGTCGAAGTAAGCCATTAAGCCATTGGCAGGGGGCTGGACTGGATGGCCCTTGTGGTCTCTTCCAACTCTATGATTCTAGGTTGCTTATTCCTGGTTAAGCTCGCTCCAAACTAAACATGACCTATAACCAAGGATTGTTCTCTTTTCTATATAACCTTCAGTTACCTTTATAAAGAAAGCTTTTGAAATTAAACCAGTCTACAAACTAGGATTTCCCTGAGGTTAGACACATCACAGCAAGAAAATGGAAGAAACCATCAGATTGTAAAAGCATCTATGCAGATTTTAAAAAAAGAAAAGAAAATGAAAAAATCATTTCTTTTAATTTCCTTTCCTTTTATTTTTCATGAAGATGTTCCCTAAAGCCTCAGCTCTTGCTTGTACTTCATCTGCTGTTGTGTTTCTCATGTAGGCTCTGTGGACTACAAGGCCCCAGTTCTGTTAGAGACAGTCTGACATTAGCACAGAGAGAGAGAGAGAGAGAGAGAGAGAGAGAGAGAGAGAGAGAGAGAGAAGATACAAATATGTTGCATTATTTCTCTCTTTGCCCTGTGCATGATACTTTTTTGTTTTTGTGTTTTTAAAAAAATAGATGGTCAGAAGAAACGTTGTGACCTCTTGGGTATTCAAAACTCACCTGGTTTTGTGTTTAGATTTTGGGAGATTTGGAGTAGCCACATTGCCAAAAGGCAGAGGTGTTGCTAGGTACTCAAGAGATCTGGGCACTGGACCTAGGGATACAACACCTGGAGGGAGACCATGAGGCCTTTACAGGCCTTCCTGAAACTCACTGCCATGAAGACTTTGCTCTCCCTTCCTCAATTCCTAAGGATGCAACAAGGCCTTCTCTTTCTTCGCCCCATCACCAGTCATGAAAACTTTCTCCTCTCCTCTGCAAGCCTCACAGGGACCAAATGTCTTCCATAGGCTTTGTCCTCCCTATTCTTCACCCCCTCTGCTACTGAGACAGTCCTCTCCCTTCCCCCACAGAGGGAATCCTTATCCTTAATTTTTGCCCCACCAGCCACAAAGGCTTATTTACCCCTTCTCAAGTTCTGCAGAGACCACAAGGCCTTTTACAAGCCTTCTATTCTATACTATCCCCTCCTATGGAGGCCTTCCTCTTCCCTCCCTAAGTCCCATGGATACATCAAGGTCTCCTCCTTGTGGGATTTCCAGTCAAAATCACAAGTGCATGATTGCCAGACAAGGAGGGGCTGACATTCATATAGTTCCTGAACCAATATAGAAGGGACTGTATTAGGTCTCCACCCCCACCGTTCAGCCTGGATACTGAGATCCAGCTCTGAGGGCCTTCTGGCGGTTCCCTCACTGCGAGAAGTTCCCTGGTTACAGGGAACCAGGCAGAGGGCTTTCTCGGCAGTGGCACCCGCCCTGTGAACCGCCCTCCCACCAGCAGGACCGGTGCTGGCAATTTTGGCGCCCTAGGCGAGGGGGCGGGCCACGTGACGTCATTGCATATGACGCACGTTGCGGAGCGGTGCCCCGCCCCCTGCCCGGCCGGGCTCCCCCCGCCACCTCGATTTGCTTGCTCCGCCGCTGGTTGGGGCGGCGGGCGGCAGGCTGGCCAGTGCCCCCTCCATTTTGGCGCCCTCGCCGCCGTGGTTTGCGCCCCAACCTGCTTGCTCCGCCGCTGGTTTGGGCGGCACCGGGTGGCAGCGGGGGGCAGGCTGGCCAGTGCCCCCTCCATTTTGGCGCCCTAGGCAATCGCCTAGTTCGCCTAAATGGACACGCCGGCCCTGCCCACCAGATGTCAGGGAAATAAAGAACTATCTGACTTTTAGAAGATATTTGAAGGCAGGCCTGTTAAGGGAAGTTTTTAATGTTTGATGTTTTATTACGTTTTTAATATTATGTTAGGAGCTGCTCAGAGTGGCTGGGGAAACCCAGTCAGGTGGTGGTGGGGTATAAATAATAAATTATTATTATTAATGTTTTGGCAGGAATTTTTAACAAATGAGATAATCTGATGCACTTCCTGACTGAGCTCAAGCTTCAGGACAGCCATGCTGGCAGGCTCCTTGCTGGTGTCCTAAGCAGAACGGGAGCCATGAAATTGGGAATGGGAAAGTTGTGGCCCTCTAATGTTGTTGGAATCCAACTTCCTTTTGCTCCAGCCAGCATGGCCAATGTTCAGGGATGATGGGAGTTATAGTCCAACGGCATCTGGAGGGCCACAAGTTCCAAATCCCTGGATTACATTATTCTCTCTTCCCCACCCACACTTGTTGGGAGGATACATTCATCATGGGGCATTTTTAGCCATTCAATTAGACAATGATGAGCAGACATTCTGCCCACCACAGCCACATAGTGTCCATTTCCTCAGTTCAAGAAAGCTTTGCACTGGAGCTTCTCCCTCCAAGGGACCCGTTGCTTCAGGGACGATTCAGCTCAGACTGAGAGTTTACATAGGAGCTGGAGGAGCCACTCCTCACTGGTTCTCAGCCAGGCCCTGATCTGTTTTAAAGTTGTTGGTTTCTGGTTTCTGTGCTGTTGTGTTTTGACATCTACCTTACCTTTTTATTTTTAATTGCACTTAAAAAAATATTGTTATGTTTTGCAAGCCACTTTGAAAATTAATAAAACGCAGCCAGGATAGAAGGGAGACAATTCTTGGAGCAGTATGCAAACACATCATTTGTGCAGAAATTGCATATGCGGTAACTGTCCATTCTGCCCACTTTTCTGGTCCATGAACTGGAGGACATGCAACTCACTCTCAGTTGCAACATGCTTGAGTTTCTGTTTCTTCACTTGAAATTGCCAAGCGATTTGCTGATCTGTTCGATAGAGTTGCTGGTTGCCTTCCAATCTGAGCTGCTGCAGAGGGGAGGCCAAAGCAGGTCTGACCCTGGCTAACAACGAACCCCAGGAGCACTCTGTGCCATAATAAATAATGCAGGGCAAATAGAGAGGAAAAAGGCATGAGATGTGGGAAATGTGATATCTCAGTTTGGAGGCCCAGGTGGACCAACTTGGCAGCCTCCGATGGAAACGGAATAAGTGTGAGAAATCACTCATCCTTAATAAAGACTAGTTTCATAGACCTTGCTGGTTGTGAGAAGCAGTCAGCTTCAACGAGTCACTGAAAATAAAAATAAAAAGTGCATTTTTTTCACTTCAGAGGATTCGACAGTTGATTAAATACCGAAAGAAGGAGCTTGGCGGTAAAAGGACTAGACGTCCGCTTCAGGGAATAGAGGGCTGGCCTCTTGTGACTTGGGTTCATTTCTCAGCTTGGTGTCTCTAATGGATACTAGCCCACATCACTGCCTTGACTCTTTTTGAGTAAAGGGTTTAGCACACTGCAACAGGGTTGATCATCCATGGTCAGAAAGGAAGAAAGGAAGCGGAAGCCTTTGACAAGGTTGTGACAAAACTGTAGAACAGACTTCCTCAACCTGGTTCCCTCCAGAAGTTTCAGAATACAACCCCCATCAGCCCCAGCCAGTGTTGTAGCCCAAAACCTTTGGAGGGAACCAGGTTGGTGAAGTCTGCTGTGGAATCTCATAGAATCATAGAGTTGGAAGGGACCCCCAAGGGTCATCTAGTCCAATCTCTTGCAATGCAGGAATCTCAACTTGATCATACATGACAGGTGGTCACCCAACCTCTGCTTAAAAATCTCTAAAGAAGAAGAATCCAACACCTTTTGTGGGAGTCTGTTCCACTGTTGAACAGTCAGAAAGTTCTTCCTCATGTTTAGTTGGAATCTCCCTTCTTGTAACTTGAATCCATTGGTTCAGGTCCTAGCAGAAGAAAGCAAGCTGGCTCCATCCTCCATGTGACATCCATTTAAATATTGGAATACGGCTATCATATCTCCTCTCAGTCTCCTCTTTACCAGGCTCAACATACCCAATTGCTTCTACCGTTCCCCATAAGGCTTGGTTTCCAGACCCTTGATCAAAGGCACAAGGCCTCAACATAAATGCAAGTGATTCCATCTGTTTAAATACATTTGACTGCGGCCCTTTCTTTTTGAGTTGAACAAAATACTGTCTAAGTGTTTTTACTTATATCTCCACACACACAAAAGGGACAAAAAAAAGAGAGCTAAAAATTGAGGGAGAGTTCTGCCATGTTCTTATGGAATAAATGCTGCCCGCCCCAGCCCAGGCTATAGATCTGAAGGGTGCTTGGAAACTGGCAGCTATAGGTGTAGAATGGCACGCTTTTCATAAAGAAAAGTACAGTTTTCAAAGTCTTCCTGGAAATGATACCAGAGGTGGGGTGTGTTGTTGTTTTTTTTTAAGTTGTGGGTAAATTCCCACCCCCAACTTTGATGAATTCCCCACCCATGAATGCAAACTTCCCCATCAGCATAGTGTCCTATTCCATTCAATCAGTCACTTTTTGCTGAGAGCTGCATTCCAACAGATAGGGAAATTTGTCAGTTCTTACCAAGTGGTTTATTCAATATTCACAGAGAGAGACAAAGGAATGCGGTCTCTCTTAGATAATGGCGTTGCTCCAAGTAAAGTGCCATCCCCTCAATCCCTCCTATCCGATGTCACCCCTGCGCCGGCTGATCTGTGCTTTCTGTTCTATTACTCTATTATTACTGTTCTATTACATGCCTGGTCCTGGGAGGGGGGGGGGCGCGTCAGGAATGCTTTCTAAATACACTGAGTCTGTCAGTTGTCTCTCCCCTGGTGCTTCTTCCTGCTGCTCTCCCAATATTTCCCAGCTTCTCCCCTCTGCAGCCTCTGAACTATGACTCTCTGTAAACCACTGTTCTAGATCTACTGTCCTCCTCTTCTCAGGAAGGTTTAGGAAGAGGGCAGGGGTGGTCTCCACCATTCTCCAGTCCTGACATCACCCTACTCCTTGAGTGCCAGTGTGGTGTAGTGGTTAAGAGCGGTGGACTCATAATCTGGTGAACCGGGTTCGCGTCTCCGCTCCTCCGCTCCACATGCAGCTGCTGGGTGACCATGGGCTAGTCACACTTCTCTGAAGTCTCTCAGCCCCACTCATCTCACAGAGTGTTTGTTGTGGGGGAGGAAGGGAAAGGAGAATGTTAGCCGCTTTGAGACTCCTTAGGGTAGTAATTCTTCTTCTTGAATTACTAGGTCCATTTCTGGTCTTTCTTTCTCTTCCTCTGATGAGCTTTTGTTTTCTGGGTTCACAGTGTAGTGGCCCCCTCTCCTTTCTCCCCCCTCTCTCTTACACACACAAAATGTGGAAGAGGAACTGGTTCTCAGAGGGGTCGGCAACAGAGCAAGTTTTACAGAGCGTCACATGAGATTAGGTTCCCCACCACAGGCCTTGAGAGTAGAACCAAAAGCCAATGAACTGTTGAAAAGAACAGCGTATGTTCATACTTGGGGCCAAACCCTATTTCAGTTGCACAATGGTCAGCACAACGTGTACCACAGTATTCGTGGGCTAACAATCATGACCCACACTGGAAGT
This sequence comes from Darevskia mixta, assembly GCA_034641385.1. Taxonomy (NCBI): domain Eukaryota; kingdom Metazoa; phylum Chordata; class Lepidosauria; order Squamata; family Lacertidae; genus Darevskia; species Darevskia mixta. The sequence goes on from JAWWNH010000020.1 coordinate 7,236,532, forward strand.
TACTGGGTTTGACTATGTCAGAACTAGATTTGATATAATAAAGTAGTTCCACTGCAAAAAAGAATAAGTACATTTATGTTTACAGTGAAGGCTGTCCAAATGTTTGCCTTCCCAGGTTATGTATGTTATGTTTCAATTTGCTTAAAGCATTCCAAATTAAGGTGATTATACACTGTGGGAGGGAGAGGGAGGTGAGATGGATTTTTGAGTCTCTAAAATTTCCTTCAGTAAGGGAATATTTGCTGATGACCAACAGAATGTCATATGATATACTTGGACAGGGCCCCTGAGGTTGTCAGATACTCAAGTAACAGTGTTATGAAAGCAGACATCTTATAAATAATTATAAAAAAATCTGTTCCATTCCTTTGCACTGACCCCAGATGGGCAAGCAAGGCCCTCAAAGATGCTGCTTTTTATGTCCACTCAAATTTGTTAAGAAGATCAACACTTGACAAAGAGTCTATCATTGCAAAAGAAACTTGCAGCTTTCTAATCAAAAGATCTATGTGTCTTGATGGTGGACATAAGTAATTGCTAGTTATTACTACCAAAAAGTAATTAATCCATTGCCCTGCTTTGGTTTTGACATACAGAGAGCAGATAAAAATGGCACGTTGTAATTGATCAAACTTTTGTTTATGTTCACTGCAAAAATAACATAAAATCAGATGTAGTAAGTTATTACGTGTTGAGGTATGGTCACCTGGTTGCTTTGAGAGATAAAGAGCACAGGGAAAGCAGTCATAAGAATGCAAGAAGAGCCCTTCTGGATTCAGCCAATGATCCATCTAATCTGATATCCTGTTTATAGCAGCGGCCAACCAGATGGTATAAAAAGCGGCAGCCTTTCACTGCTGTTTGCCTCTTCACCAGCAGGTGGTACTCTGGTGACTACCACCTCTGAATCTTAAAAATTCCATTTAGCTGTCAGTCATGGCAAACAGTCATTGGTAGACTTATCATGGAATGTCAGGAATTGCTGACCACAGTGCTATGTGGTACGTTGCATCACCACAGCATCTTGGGGAAGAAAATTCCAGACTGACTTTGACCAGGCTAGCCATTGGCTCATTCTAGACAGGAAGGAGTATATGAAGACTTCCTGTCTCTGCGACAACAGCTGTGTGGATGTTACTAGCCCAGAGATGGAAATAAGACAAAGTCCCTACCAGAGAGGAATGGCAAACCAAGCTGTTGGACTATGTCAAAATGGCAAAACTGACCGGAAAGCTCAGGAACCAAGAATATCAAAACTTCAACAAAGAATGGGAAAAAATCATATTTTATCTAGGAGACCACTGTAAGCAGATGAAAACATTAGTAGGATTCTAATAACACTTGTAATGTAGAGAATACTATGGACAATATGGAAAGATACAAAATATGGATTATGAAATAATATGCAGTTGAAAGGGTGTACAATAGGACCCATGGAGGGGAAGGTGGGAAGTCCAGAGATTTGGAGAAATCTCTAAATATGGATATGTAATTTGGACTGTTATAATTTTATATTTGTAAAAATCAAATAAAATTATTATTATTATTATTATTATTATTATTATTATTATTATTATTATTTTATTAATAAAAAGACTTCTTGTCTCAATAGCTAGAACAACAAGGTCTACCTAAACTCTGTTTCTGCTCTTATTCTTGGTGGATAGATGAAGGTTTACATTTATCTTTCAGAAGAACCATCCCTTATTAGAATAAATCATGCTACTGTATTTCGACAGCTGCCAGGAGACTGCAGTACAGTGGTACCTTGGTTTTCAAACTTAATTAGTTCCGGAAGTCCGTTCCAAAACCAAAGCGATCCAAAACCAAGGCGCACTTTCCCATAGAAAGTAATGCAAAACGGATTAATCCGTTCCAGACTTTTAAAAACAACCCCTAAAACAGCAATTGAACATGAATTTTACTATCTAATGAGACCATTGATCCATAATATGAAAGCAATAATCAATGTACTGTACTATAAAATAAATAAGACAGTATTGTAGATGATAAAAATTAAAATTATTATTTTTTCTTACTTGCATTGATGATAGACATTGTTTGGATGGGGAACTTTTATCCATTTCTGCAGCCACACAATCCATCCATCAGTAGCTGAACTGGGTTCCACACAGTCGCAAAAACAAATGAACCAAAATCAAAAATCAAAATAAAAAATGCAAAATAAAGAGCAAAACCAAAAGTGCCAAACTTAATCCATTACGGAAGTCCGTGTGACTTTCAAAATGTTCAAAAACCAAGGCGCAGCTTCTGATTGGTGCAGGTGCCCCGGAAACAATAGCCGACAGACACATTGGACGTTCGGCTTCTGAAAAAATTTCAAAACTTGGAACACTTACTTCCAGGTTTTCGGCGTTTGGGAACCAAGGTACCACTGTAGTAAACTCTTGCTGGTTAATGCAATCTTCAAGAGAAAGTTATTTTATGGGTCTTCATAGTGCTTCATAGCGCACATGCAAAACGCCCTACTTCTCAAGTTGTGTTTTCCTAATGGCATCTTCTCCTCAAGTAGGATCCCTCAACCAGAATGGTGAGGTGGAGACACCTTCCCATCACCAGCATCTCTGTAGCTTATGAGGCTGTGGCAGGGCAGCATTGCGATTGGGACTGCACAGGTGTAACGATGGAGCCAGACTGATGTTTCTGTTGTTAGTGTGTCTATCCAGCCCCAACTTTGCCACTGCCCTGCCCCATCCCTATCCAGGTATGTGGCAAGTGTCAGGAGGGTGGCTCCACCCCATTTCAAAGGCCACTACTGCCCTCCATTGGGTACAACATAATCCCACATGGTTTCCATCCTACTCCAACCCCTGAATCCATTGCTAATCAATTTCATCAGGTGGCCCTGAGTACTTGTATTAGGAGAAAGTGTAGAAAGTTTCCAGCCTCTGTGTAACATGAATAATTTCACATCCCTCTATATCATATTTATAGTTGTCTTTTTTTGCGGGGGGGGGGGTCCCTCCCCCTGTCTCTAAAGTTAATATGCACCCAGATTCTGAGTTTTTAATGTGGGCAACATTTGCCTTGCCAACATAAAATGCTTCCAAAGGTTTGGAAGTACTGTACTAGATTGTTTGGAAAAAGATTATGGACTTCCCTACCTATTATTATATTTGTATACAGTGGTACCTCGGGTTAAGTATGCTTCAGATTAAGTACGCTTCAGGTTAAGAACTCCGCTAAGAACAGAAATCGTGCTCTGGCGGCACAGCGGCAGCAGGAGGTCCCATTAGCTAAAGTGGTGCTTCAGATTAAGTACGCTTCAGGTTAAGAACGGACCTCCGGGACGAATTAAGTACTTAACCCGAGGTACCACTGTACAGCCCTTCATATTAGGATCTCAAAGTGGTTCACAGCCTACTGAAGCCCAATTGCCCCCTCTCCCAATGATGTTTTTAGCCACCACCCAAATATCTTTTTATTCCAGCAGGTTCCAGGTTGCTGATGTTTTTAGGCCATTATATAACTGTATTTTAAAGATCTGCTGCCTCTTTCTTATGTAATTCTACTTGTAATCATTTCAGTGTTTTCGTTGTATCATTTTGCATTTGGTGGATTGCTTTACTGAAGGATCTAAGCTGCCTTGACAATGCAGGGTATAAATTGTCTAACAAATATAGTAATTAGTGCAATAAAAAGTCCAGGTCGACAAATCAGCACCAACTGCCTTAACCAGCTTTACTGAGGTTAGCTACAGACAGCCCACAAACCACAACTCACAATTAGTCCATGTTTAAGACTATGTGCAACAGGAGTAGGAAGCGGTCTTTTCAGAGGCCTCTTGCTAACATACACGGCAGCAAACATTTAGAAGCCCAGCAAAAATAGTCCTATGTCACACTCTTGTCGTATCCTGTAAAAAGAAGCTGGGCCTGCCATTCTGGGTCCTGGTGACACTATTATTAATGAATTGGCTTGTGGCGCCAATTCATACAATTCGTTTGTCTGTGTATGCATATGTGGGAAAAGTCTCCCATGTTCACAAGGCCCAATGAACAGATTGTCCTCAAACATTGTGGTATTAAATTTATTGCACTGGTGTGCTGAAATCGGGGTGTGGGGGAAGTACTGTATAGGAAGGTTTAGACTGCAAAGTGCATTATGAAGTCAGACTTACATAGATTGAAAGGTATGTCACAATAAGGCAGAAGTCCAAGGGGCTCAAGGGTCACAGAGCCTATCAAGTGACTAACTGAACCACATGTCAGAGCCAGAGGCAACTCCATGACCCCCATCACAGCCAGCTGCCACTGGACTTGTACATGGAGCCAGATGCTGTGTCTTGGAATTCTTCTTCCACAGGTTGGCATTTGGATCCCAGGACTGTCATCCTGAGAGGAGGAAGGCTGGTTGCAATGTGGAGTGATAAAAACCAAAAAGGCAGCACTGGGCTACATCTGGGACTTTCAAAACCACTGGGTTATAAATTAAACAAATATTGTCCAAATGCTTCGCATAGATTGGAAACAAAGGAAATGCAAAAGCACGGAGAGTGTTTTCTTTAGGAAAACCGAAAACAACAACATTGCTTCCAGTTACAGCAGCCAGTTGTCAACTTTTTCCTACCTTCTTCCAATGAAAAGTTGGTTCAGCAAAGCAAACATAACCCTCCTATGTTCAGAAAACTTGAAATAATCACCTAGCCTTTAAATCAAAACTGAGGGGGTGGGAAGGATGTCGAGATCTTGAGTCATTGCTGCTCCTACTGATATTACCAAGAAGAGAATAAAACCAGGGGAGAAGGAAGGGGGGTGCGGTGGGTGCGGGCCACCCTGGGTGTCACCACTGTGGGGGGTGACAAAATGCCGGGCGGCACTAACCGCGGGGCCTGCAGCGCGCCCGAGCCACGCATCTCTCCTGGGAGAGACGTGGTGGCTTGGGCACGCACAGGCTCTGCGCTGCCCAAACGGTCTGCTTGCTGCTTCCCCCCCCCCCAGCTGTAGGGTGGCTGAGTGGGAGGCGGCAGGCAGACTCTGGGGGTACTGTGGTGCGCCCCGCCCCACCCCTGGGCACACCGCTCCAGGCGCCTGAGCGGCTTCCTCCGCCACTGAATTAAACAAAGCTTCTAAACACATATTTTGCCAATTATTGGCAACATTAGTCTGAATTTATTCAGCTTTTTTTTTAAAGGGACCTTACCAGCAATCCTGTGCACACTAGGAGTAAGCCCTGCTCAATTCAGAAGTGAGATCCATTTAATTCAGTGGGGTTCACTCCTAGTAATGTTAAATTCTCGAGAATAATATTTTGGAGAATATTCTCCAGGATATTCTTGATTAATGAGAACTTTAGAGAATTTTCATTTAAAATATGAGAATTTTAAGGCATTGAAAATGATATAGTTTTAATGCATTGAAAATGATATAATTAGTTAATATACATGTTTATTCATGGGTAAACTTGTTCAGCCGGCAACCAAAAACTGTACAGATACTTTTATTCAATGGGGGAATGCAGTGAATTCACATTCTTTGATTTTTTGCACCAAACTTGAAATTGAAAATTCAACATGAATGACTCACGTTAATCACTAAGCTTGCCACTAACCGTATATTTAGCATCAACTTTGAATTCTAATTATGTTGTGTATGTATGAAATGTAGCTTTTAAAGTAAAAGAAATATAAAAAAGCTCAGGTCCGCTACATGAATACAGTATTTTCAGTGATTAATAAAATCAATATAAAGTTTAAAATAAATGCTATTATTTACAGAAAATAAAACAAAAATAATCAGTAATGACAAGTTACATAACATCAGAAATCCAAATTACTATCTGCTTAGACAAGTACAGCAACACACAACATATTTAAATTATAACTGATAAATTGTCACAAGAAAGAAATTCATTTAAAAAATAGGCTTTAAGTAACAAGTCTCATTATTCATTACTTACACTGCCAATACCACAGCTTGACCTATTATTTACTAGATTTTTTAAATGTGGGTTGTAAAACTGGTTCCTACATTAGAATTTACCGTTTGTGGAGAATATTCTCCGGAGAATTTTCTAGCAGAAAATATTCTCCGGAGAATATTCTCACCTCACCTCACTATTCACTCCTAAGTAAATGTGCACAGGATTGCAGCCAAAGTCATTAAAAAAAACAACAGAAGAAATTTATATAGGATGCATAGGACTTCTGTATTTTTCTACATGGGTACCTAAAGAGAAAGCTACAATGAATGCAATGGGACTCTGGCCCAGCACCAGCACACAACATATTTGGGCAAGCAGTAAGGCTATGAGCACTGCCGCCGCCCCAGCTTTTTCTGCATGAAGGCTCTTGCTATTTGCCCAGAGTGTCATCTGACATGGAATGGGACACAGCCCAACAATAGTCTGAACTCACTGGTGCCATTTTAGGCTATGTACCTGTACATACTCTGGTTTACTCTGGACTTGTTATACAGCTTTGGGTAGTCTCATCTGTAAAATGGGAATAGTTGCAACATGCCTCGCTCGGCTCTTGTGAACGCAATGAAGACCATGACAACACTTTTGCAGATTAAAAGATGCCAGGTAATTAAAATGGCCAACAGTTGTGACATCTGTGACACATCTGCAAAACACTGAACATAACAATATCCTCTTACCAGAATATGACACTGGAAGCAATCCAACTATAGGTTAAGCCTTTTTATTGTTTACAGTGGCAGAATGTTAAGCATGTGCTTACATTTCCTACTCAACTCAATGACCCTTAAATGTGCTAAGCATGCTTATTTCTGGAAGTATTACAGCTCCAAGTGAAGTCTCCCTTGCTTGCGAATTCTGAATGCATGCAGCTATTAGTGCTTTTATTTCATACAAAATCAGACATATTCACACTCATTTATTGCCCTACTGTGCCGGAAAACCCCCCTACTTACGTCTTTCACAACATTTAATCTGGAGAAGGTGGGAGGTTTCCTATAATTGCTGCCCCTAATTATATTACTGGTGTGCTACATCTTTAATGTGCCATAGCTGTAATATCAGAGGTGCCGGTAGGGTGTGGGTTTGTGTGTGTGTGTGTTTTAAATCAAGGCAAGGAAAACAAAAAACAGAATAAAGGACAAGGAAAAGACAAGTGTTTTGTAGAGAAACTGAAATGCTTAAAAATCACGGACGGGTGTTAAATCCTGAACTTTAGTGAGCAGGAGATGAGCTGGGTTCATCTAACACCAACAAACATGATATAGCCAAGGGGTATTTCACCCTGGTTAAATACCAGATGAATTAAAGGCCGTTGCCAGCAGCTACGCTGAATGTCACTGGGATGCAGCCTGATTGCTTGTTGAGTGCTATGAGTGAAGTATGTCGGCTCCTTCTTTGTTAAGGTCAGCCTAGATTTGGAATGGTTCATCTGCGGGGCTTTGCTGGAGGCACCGTTGAGAACACAGGTGTTGGGAAATGTCTCTTTTGTGCAGCACTGAATAGTGTCAGAGGACATTCGGCATCCGTCAATGTGTTGGCAGTTTACAAGATGGACTCACCAATCAGGGCGCAGAACAGAGTGGCATTTTTAGTAAGGTGAAAAGAAACTTTTAAAACGAAGAAGCTGCAACTCATATCTTGCTTGACAGAAGCATGAGTGGCATCACAACTGCGAAGATCTTGAATGAAGCCTAGTCCTTTCCCACAGCTCAGCAATGCTGTTCTCATCCCTAGATTACTGATAAGATCACAGAGCGTCAAGAGACACATCTAGTTTACCACACAGTGGATGTTTGTGCTTTGTACACAAATTGCAGTGGTTGGGAGCTAAAGCAAATAAATATCTACTATCATCACATTCTGTCTATTAATCAAAGCATGTTGAATCCTTTTCAAGTTCACTTGTAGACTTTCATTTGAGCAAACTGCACAATTTGCTTATTGACTTGCCCCATCGTGCCTCATGGGCTCTTTGTCAAAACCAAAACGGGGCATTGATGATTAGAAGGTGACTTGTGGTAGACTTCTTGAATCAGTGGGTGGTCTCTAAGATAGTCTTCCAATAGGCCTTTGCACCATGAATGTTGTCCCAATGTTTCACACCCTGATATTTTAATCTGTTCTAAGGTTTGTATATTTTATGTTTTATATTTTGTAACCTGCTGTTGCTCCGGAATTCTAAGAAACCAAAATATCAGTGCAGTTTTGAAAGATTGAGTCCGCCATCTTGATTCAAAGTGGCATCCAATTATACCTAAGCATAAACAAAAATCTGTTCCTTGATCTGAGGAACCATCATGCAAAATTTGGTTATATCTTAAGAAGTGTCCAGGTGCATAGTTAATAGACAACTTACCAAAATATGTAGTATATGCAGTTTAACTGAATAATAATATTATATATCAGATTAGACAAGGATCTGTAGTAGTAATGGTTTACTTGTACTATCAAAGAGGAACTGATTATTTATATGGTATTATATTAATTTACATTTCAACCTAAAATTTTAGGGACCATTTAATATTGTAGTATATATTAATAAAACACTACAATGAAAAAAGTTACTTAAATAAACTTACTTATAATGTAAAATTATTAGTATTAATTTTAAATTAATTAAAAGAAAGGAACAGATGAATAATAGATTTATGCAATGCATTTATTCTCATACTTAGGTACTTTCAGCATTATTTTCAACATGTCATTAAATCTCTCCGGTACTACTTATAAGACATTTTATATATACCTTTGGATTATTTACACCACTGTAAATTATCTGTATCATTGTATATGATATTACTACCACTCCTACTATATTTCTAAAGATAAGAAAAAAGTTATAGCCTCAAGCTCTTAAACTGGAAGGGTACAAGGTCAGTTTCCCGGGGCAAAAACCGAAACAACAGCTGATGAACTTTTAGCACAAATTAAGTTATATTTCTGCCTAAATCCACTGGGCTGGGGTAGGGATAGTTCTCAGAAGATGGATTAAAAGCAAGATTCTAAGCATTCTTTTCCCATTCACTATTATAGCCTTTGGACCTCAGTCTTGAAACCCTCTCTATTGAGCTCTGTCCAGGGTCCTGATACTTTGTCTGCCATCCCAAATTCCTGATTTGCCTTATGCTCTGAACCACCGCTGCCTGAAAACCCAGTCTACAGCCCTGGGTAGCAGAAGCTTCTCCTGATAGATCAGGAAATGTTTAAAATAGCAACCATACTTCAAGCCGATACGTGTTTTCATCTTTAGGGCCACTTTAGATAAGCATGCTTGATTCATCCTGCACTACGCTGGGGTAAAGGGATTTCATGGAGAAGCATACTCTACAGACCACACTCCAAAAAGTGTTACCACAATCCTGGAAATCGGAGGAGTATATTCATGGATTTCTTTATTTCTCCTTGCACCCTGTGTATCCAGGAATGATACGGAGTTTTCATAAAGGGGTCACATTTGTAAACCAACTCTAAGTAGTCTGGTTATTACTCTTCATTACCTTTGTGAATGAAGGGCAGCAGAGGACAATGGAAAGCCTTAAAAAAAACCACAACTATCTATTGGCTACATAAATATGGTTCCTGGTGACTAAGTCCAGCCGCTACAAGTGTGAATACTTTGTCCCAAACATTTTATGTTGATCCTTAGAAGAAGAAGAAACAGAAAAGGACTGTGGATGAACCCTATTTTCTTTCTTTCTTTTTAAAAAAACCCCCGAGATCCTTGACTTTGTAAGTGTGAAGGAAAGCTACCAACCTACCACTTCGCATAAATGTCACATTAAACCCTATTGCTGTCAGGCCTAATTGAAATTTACAGGCCCAATAGTCCTTGTATTAACTGAAGAACTGTCAGACTTCATTACTTCCAGTGGACTCTGACAATTTTGTCTTAACATTATAGCACGTCAGTCTGTTTTCCCTTGATAGCAGGAAAGTAACATAACATCTGCATTTCTCCACTCCAGCAGTGGAGTTATTGCAACTACTATGATAAAGTAAGCTGTTGTCCAAAATAAGGAGGACTAATCATTCCAATGTGAGAAGTATCTAAATGAGGAGGCGGGGAGCCTAGTGTAACAAAGATTGATCTTTGTGAAGCAGATAAAGGTATAGTGTTTCCTTAGGTCCTTTAACCCAGGGAACCTGTGGCCCTCCAGATACTGTTGAACTCCAGCTCCCATCAGCCCCAGCCAATATGGTCCTTGGTCTGGCAGTGGTTGAAAGTCTGATCAAGGTGGCTCCCACAAGCCATCTCTGGATGAAATAGGGAGCACCTGCCAGTATCATTGATAGAATTTATACAACATGGTTTCTTCGGCTCCACTCTCCCTCTTTGTCACTAAATCAGTCAGTGTGCTCAGTTGTCCCTTGAAGCAGGAATGGAATAGTAATAAGCGTCCACAGGTGATATATTGAAATTGCACAAGCACTAAAATGTTTTGCCTTACTACTCAGCCCCAAAGTGTCCATTGGTAAAATGGTGGCTACCATCTTAGGAATAGGTAAAGTGCCAAACAGCTGGCATTGATAAGTTCAAATGTAGTGCCGATTTCTATACCAAGATACTCTCTATTGCAAGTCACAATAAGATGGCAAAACAGTAGAATATTGAAAGCACTTTTAACAAAAAATAAAAATAAAAAGAACTTCTATTTCAGTTGTCACCCAAGTTATTGTCTGGTGGACAAGCACAAACAGAGCTCAATGAAGAAGCACATCCTCAGGACTATCTCTTATGTTGTAGATTTCCTGACTCCAAACTGGAAGGTAGCTTAGTGGTAGCAATCCATAATCAACCATACAACTACTGTATTAGGTAAAGGTGAAAGGTAAAGGACCCCTAGACAATTAAGTCCAGCCAAAGGAGACTATGGGGTTGTGGCGCTCACCTCGCTTTCAGGCCAAGGGAGCCGGCGTTTGTCCACAGACAGCTTTCCAGGTCATATGGCCAGCATGACTAAACCGCTTCTGGCACAACGGAACACCGTGATGGAAACCAGAGTGCACAGAAACGCCGTTTACCATCCCGTTGCAGTGATACCTATTTATCTACTTGCAGTGGCATGCTTTCAAATTGCTAGGTTGCCAGGAGCTGGGACAGAGCAACGGGAGCTCACCCCATTGCAGGGATTTGAGCCGCTGACCTTCTGATCGGCAAGCCCAAGAGGCTCAGTGGTTTAGACCACAGCGCCACCTGTGTCCCTTGCCACATATTTCTTAGTAAAGATGGTTTCCCTTATGATGTTTCTTTATCATGGACCCAAGATCCATGCAGCATGGGGCCAGACTTACTTCAGGGAAAGTTCATTAGGCAGATTCTTGGCAAGATGGATCCCATTAAACAGTATAGCAGCAGGATCTTGTCTGGTATAGTTAGTCAGTCAGTTATAGTGGTCAAAGTCACAGCAAGTGGAGTTACATCAGGTAAGGTCACATCAGATAATGATCTCTTTCAGGGAACTGCAGCAAAGGGCATTCAGGTTAAGACAAACAGGATCAGAACCCCTAGATAGCTCTCAGTGAACTGGCTGGAGTTGAAAGGAATAGAAAAATGTTGTCCCAGTACAGAGTCAAAGTCATCTGACCTCTTCTAAGAGTTTATAAGAACAGTCACAACCTTTTTCTACATCAAGTCCTGCCTCTGTGAATGAACGTGCTGTGTTATTTAAGGAGTTCTGGCATGGCCGTGTAGTCTTTTGATTCCTGCAAGTAGAGACTGAGTAGCTAGAGATCCATGTTGAGCAAGGAATGGTGTTAGGGAAGTTATGCAGTCATGCATGAAAACAGACTGCCAATGTGCAATTGTTCACATAAAAAACCAAAAGAAAAATGTGAGCAGGTATGTACAGGTATTATCTGTACATAACCAGAAAGGAAGAACTTTGCAATGGGTAGAAAGAGGGGCAGGGATGGTCAAGATGAATCCTGGCTGCATCCCATAATCCTTCACCCACTGATGTGCAGGAGATAAGTGTAAGAGGCAAGCAGCCGGGGGAAGGGACAGGGATGAGGAAAGGTCCATATTTCCTGCTGCAATGTGGAAGGAGTGCTGAAATTCTGCATGTGGAGAAATAGTGTCTAGAGACCAGTAGGAGGCTCCTGCCTAGAAATTCTTCAGGGCTGAAGTGAAATCAATGGGATCCATTTCCAAGCAAATGCATGTTTAGACAGAGGTGCTGAGCTAGCACCTTTAAGTATCACTTTAGCCATTTAGCTACCTTTGGAGTCTCTAGTACATTTATTCCTTTGTCACACTTCCACATTCTCAGTTTTCCACTCACCGAAGTGCCCTTTCTTGCTTCTTTCTCCACACAGATGTTCTCTGACACTTGTTTTGGATTTTACACCTGATACTGTTTGTAGTTTTCCTTCAGCAGTTAACCTGAAGTGTGACCTCGGCTTTTCCAATCTCAACTTCCTATGAATTTATAATGTGTTCACAAATATACTACAATTTCCAAGTGATGGTAAAACTCCTTGTCATAACTATTTTACCCACACCTGTTCTGCCAGCAGAGCAGCAGCATTAGCTCTGTATTTACAGAAGACTGGTGAAATCCTGACTCTAAGAGAAGTCAACCAGTGTTTCAAAACTGGGGTGCAGAAAGGTTGGGCTTCTTATCTGTAATCTAACTGCATGAAACCTGATCTTCACAGTTATAGAAGAGTGCTACTTACCATTCATGAAAGTATCTGTCAGACCACTTGGTCTCATTTCTGCACATGCTACGTTATGTTTATAATTAGAACAATACCTAAATGGTTTAGATTAGTAAGTTTAGTAATACTGCTCTTTTGTTACTTCTTCTCTCTTATACTGCAATCATATACATACTTATATGCAAGTAAGCCCAATGAAAACAGAGGTACTTACTTTCAAGTAAACATCCACAGACTTGCATACTGGAATAATAATAATAATAATAATAATAATAATAATAATAATAATGTTATTATTTATACCCCGCCCATCTGGCTAGGTTTGCCCAGCCACTCTGGGTGGCTTACAACACACACAAAATTGTAAAACATTAGACGTAAAAAATTTCTCTGTATGACCTTTCTGATGAAACAGGTTTCACTTACAAAAGCTCATGTAAAATGATCAAAATTAAACTATTAGTCTAAAATATACCACTTCATTCTTCACTTGTTCTTTATAAAATAACAGTGTGGTGTATCATTACAAGGACTGTCCCTAACAAGCCTTCCTAGCACAAGGGATTCCGAAATAAACCGCCCTGTGAACTGCCCTGAGACCTCTGGGTATAGGGCGGTATATAAATTCAATAAATAATAATAATGAGGAGGAGGAGGAATGTGGAAGTATTATACAGTCTGAAACTAAACAGGGCCGGTAGCAACCTCAACAGGGCAGAGGGTGTTCTATAGATCACAAATTAAGATGGCCTATTTTGTTTCATAGAGATTGGGGTGGGTGTGTTCAATACACATTTCAAAGATGATCAGTCATACAAAGTCAATCTGTACAGTAGACACTAGTGAAGAAGATGCCAGGAAGACAAGAACAGAAGATGAGCCTGTGCCAGGGACTGGAGGAATGGGAAATGAGCCCTTGGTCTGATCGGCTCCTCTCAGAAGAGGAGGAGTGGGAAGTTTTGCCCTCCCTGTCTCCAGCAGTTTCAGGGGGAGAGGGAGACAGGGATGAATGAAGAAATCCCGAGTTATGAGATAGTAGAGGATGAGGAGGGGGGAGTTAGAGAGCAGACAGCAGAGACCTCCCTGGAGAGTGTGGGAGACCATCCTAGTCCAAAGACTCGCAGGTCCCTTTGCATTCAAGAACAGAGAATGCGGAGGGGTGTGACTCCTGTGACTTCCCATAGGTTTCCAGGATGTTGTGGGAGACGGAAGAGGAGGGACTCAGAGTAGCCAACGTATCCTATGTGTGGAGACATGGATCTTTCGTCTTGCAACCAGATGACTGAATAAAAAGCCAGGAAATACGAACTGTTTGTTCTTCCTGACTCTGAGGCTACCGGGGGAGGAGAGGATACTCCACACCTGACAGCCTGCTAGATCCAGCCAATGGCCCTTCTAGTCACATCCTCTTCTCACGGTGGCTAGCCTGTGGGAAGCCTGCAAGCAGGACAACAGCACAACAGCTCTCTGCCCACCTGCAATCTCCAGCAACTGCTATGCAGAGGCAATATGCTGAGCGGAAGTAGAACATAGTCATTGCGGCTAGTGGCCTTACCCTCCATGAACTAAAGGTAACTGGAGACTGGTGAATCCTGATACAAAAGCTTCCATAACTGCTCCATAAGGCTTCATGGACAGATCATTTCCTTCCCCTGTTCCTGCTTCCCCCTTGTGTCTTAAAAATGCAAGCAAGAGAAACAAATCAAAGCCCAGCCCAGCCTTCAACATGCCTAAAACTATACACACACTTTCCCAAAGACGGTACCAGCCAGTTGCCTCTTTTGTTGACTCCTTTCCCCATTCATTTTGGATGACAGCTTTCAGTAAACACCATACAATGCCACAGTGCGACATTAGCTTTAGCAACATGTTGATGGAGGGCCAGTAACATCTTTATGCCCAGGAGATATCCAACAGGAAATTGTTTAAACCTCACACATATCCTGAAAGGCCTTTTCATACCGAGTGCCCCAAGACTGCCCGGGCGTCACCACCTTTCTGCACCAAACCCTCTTCAGCACGGTTACAATACTTTAATGCCGAAGTGCAGGAGGCTCTGGGGTGACCGTTGAGTGCACTCGGATTTTACAGACTGTCATATGGCGAGATAGTGGTGGGTTTTGATGCTGTCACCTATTCAGTCAGCCCAGATGAACTAGAATCACCATTTCAGTTATATCATAGCTCGGGGCGAGAACATGTCACCCTCTTTATTTCCAGCTCAGAACAAGCTGCTTAGGCAGATGCTAACTGTGGTCCTCCCTGCCATGTTCTGTAGAGTGGCCTTTGTCTGGGTTAATTGAGCCCCCACTCCATTTAATAGGCTGTTGAAGCCTTATTGAAACAGAGCTAGTGCCGCAGGTTAAATACATTGCCGTGCTCTTGTTAATCCCCTCATTAACAGAGCTGTAAAGCTTGTTGAGAGCTGTGAGTTTGCATATATTAACAGAGAGTTCTTCACTCAAGAGCTATCAATAAAATAACAAAGCCAGTTTGCAAATAGTGAAACCAACAGTGACACAAAGCTAGATACCTTAAAAGAAATAAACAGCTTAATAACTGATAAATCATATTTTTCACACTAGGGGGATTAAAGCAAAGGCACCTGACAGATTTGGCGTTTTTTTATTGGCTGGAGATACAGTATAGATTCTTAAATGGGTTGAGCTGGTTGAAACGAAAGAGAGAGAGCAAAGGAGAAATCTGTTATTTCTCCATCACTGCATACTGGTCAATGAGCCATTTGGGTAGAGCCAGACTTACAAGAAGCCACCAAAAGCAAATGCATGTTCCAAATAAAACTTGAGAGAATCTGAAACGCAAGAATCCTCTGAGATTTGAAGACGCAAAATAAAGGACGTGCAGGCTTAAGGAAGGAGTTGAGTTGCAATAATTACAGCAGGCTGCCAACTCACCAGTAGGCGGAGCAGAAGGGGCTCCACAAACGTGTGTCGGAGGGAACAGCTTCTGGCAATCGTGGAGCAGGTGTGTAGAGAACTAATTTGCCAAACTTAAACAAAGAAACCCCATAAAGTTCCAATTCCCACGAGCTGCTTCTCTGTGATATGCTTCCCATGCTGACCTGGGAACATGTGTCTGAAGGAATCACATTGGTAGAAAGGAGAACCTCTGATGGGGTTCATTTCCCACATGAGTTTCACCTGGCTAGAAAGGAGAGAGAGAGTTTTGAAATGGGAAGGAACCACACTGTCGTCCTGGATCATGACATCGCTTCATTTTCCTATTCCTAAGGAAAACTGCTGCACAACTGAGCATGATGAAGAAGAGGAGGAGGAGGAGTTTGGACTTGATATCCCGCCTTTCACTCCCCTTCAGGAGTCTCAAAGCAGCTAACAATCTCCTTTCCCTTCCTCCCCCACAACAAACACTCTGTGAGGTGAGTGAGGCTGAGAGACTTCAAAGAACTGTGACTAGCCCAAGGTCACCCAGCAGCTGCATGTGGAGGAGCGGGGAAGCGAACCCGGTTCCCCAGATTATGAGTCCACCGCTCTTAACCACTACACCATCCTGGCTCCCTATTCATGTGCATGAATTGGTTGATAAAACGAACAGGTGACCATCTGTGGAGCAGTTAAAACAAGATGGGAGCATTTAATTTGAACTTGGGTGGAAACGCCATAAAAAACCACTCAGTCTATGATGCTAAGTACCATTGTAGAATCAGTGAGATCATTTATTTATTTAAATAATTTACATACCGCTTAATTGCACCCGTATCTAAGTGGTGCATTAAGAAATACAATACAGAAAAGGTAAAAATCACTAGAAAGTATAAAATTAGATATCAATTAAAAACGCCTGCTGGAATATAACAATTCTACAGTAGGTACCTGACGTTCAAGGGAGAGGGCCTGTCTGACCTTAACTGGAAGGGCATTCCATAAATTTGGGCCCACAATACTGAACATATGGCTTCTGGTGGATACGAGTCAGGGATCTGAGCCATGGGGGACCACTAATTGATCAGACAGTGAATATAAGGGGTTAGGTGGTCCTTGAGGTATCCTGGATCCAAGTTGTTAAGGACCTTGTAAATTGATACAATAACCTTGAACCTGGCCCCATAGTGTATGGGTAACTAGTGCAAGCTTTTGTGCTGGCAATAGGCCATCCGCATCAGTGTTTTACAGCAGCTAAAACTCCTCTGAGGCACAAGAGTAGCTCCACACAGAACACATTGCAATAATCGAGTCTTGAGATTAGAGGAATGCAAACATTGTCCACTGTGGCTGTCAAGGCAGTTTTAGTTTAAAAGAACAGAGGAAATAATTATGCAATTGCTATCCAAAATCATGACACTGTAGTAATATTTTGGTGAATTCCTTTGAGTATAAGATAATATGCATTAGAGGTGCATGCTGTGGTGCAAATTCATTTCTGTGTCTGATAGACTGCTATCTGTTTGAAATAACTCCACAATTAAAGATGTGTGGGGGTTTAAAACCCAAACTGGCACTTACTGTGAGATATTATACATGTGACCTTTCGAAAGTATGCCCTGATTTAAACCCATTGCCTGTTGATAATGTCCCAGCCATGCTTGTAAAATTTATATTACTAAATAGTCAGGTAAAAATTTAGGAAGCCTTACAAATCATTGCAAATATTCAGGAAACTTAGAAGTTCTAAAAACACAGTACGACTTCAGCATAGAAAGTAAGTGGCTGGTACACTGAGCCATCTAAAATATGGGCAATGCAATATTATGTACTGTAGTCAGCAAATTGGATGCCACTGGGAAGTGTATAAATGACAGAATTCAACACAATACAGTCTACTGGAGAAAGGCTATGCCAACATCAAATTTCATATAGCATAGTTAAAGCTTGGAACTTGCTCCCACAGTGATGGCCACCAGCTTTGAGCATGGTGTGTATGTGTGTGCATGCGCACGCACGCACGTGCATGTGTAGAAAAGTAGCATACAAATAAAAGAAATGAATGTATGAACTTGGGTGGCTATGAAAGAGGGTAAGGCAAATCCATGGAGGAGGATGTTATTTATGAATGGCTGCTACCCATGTTGTTGGCTATCAACTACCTCCAGCATTGGAAGAAGTATGCCTCTGAAAGCAAGTTCCTGGAAATCACAAGTGTTGCACTCGGGTCTTGCTTATGGGCTTCCCATAGGCACCTGCGAGAAAAGGATGGTGGCCTAATCTACCAGGGCTCTTTTTATGTTTGTCTTTAAACTATCAACATGGTAGCTTATAAAATAGAAGCAGCAAGATGTGCCTGATTATTTCCATTCAAATGAAACAGATTCCTCTATAAGCTCAACGTTTTGTTGACCTGCATCTGATTTGTACGAACTAAGTAGCCACACAGCAAACACATGACACAAGGCGACCAACAGGCCATAGTAATACAAGGTTACTATGTAAATGAACATACCGGTACATGGCACCAAGGGTGCCAACCTGAATAAAACAGGTGGGGCAAGTAAGCCCTGCCCCACATAACTGAACACAACATGCACCACACACACAATTTGAATGGCAATGCCCATTGACTTGGGGGGGGAGACCCATCAAATATTTTATTGGGGCCCCAAATAAAATGGTTGGCTCCTGTGCATGCCATGCGAGAGATAATTTCTAGTCTTACTAGGTAACTGTGCTATTATTTTATCACCCTTTCCCCCCGCATCTCCTCATGCTTTTTCCTGTTTATACCCATGACAAATTATCCCAGTGTTTTGCTAAATTTGGATCTTGCCTGCACCAATAATGTGTACTTAACTCATTTAGCCAGTGCTGGACTTCTGGTGCTATGAACTAATAGTAATACTTGTTTTGGCACAGGCAGAGTACGTCTCAGCTTGAAATCCACTCAGCCTAAATTTATGTACAGTAACTCTGTTATAAAAACTGTAACTAGAAGAATTTGTCCTTGAGCTTGTTCTTTCCCTCCTCCCTCTCATTCTTTTTTCCTTGCGTGCCATGTATTTTTACATTGTGAGCCTGAGGGCAGAGACCATTTCTTAGAACTGATTTTTGTAAGGCTGCTCTGAGAGCCTTTTTTCTTTTCGGCTTAAATATTTCTGTTTAGGCAAATCTTTCCTGACGTATAGAAGTTACATGTGTTTCATCTCTTTTTAGCTGATGTTGATTTTAATAATCTTTTTAGTAATGTTTTCAGATAACTTTTAAAACTGCTTTCATTGATAATTTTAATGTTTTATTTTTGTAAACCACTTAGAGGTTTTTTTTGGTTTTGTTTACACTCAAGCAGTACTGTATATAAATGTTAAATAATAAACAAACAAACAAATGGTGATGTATAAATGTCGTAATTAAAAAAAAAACAACCAAATGCATAACCTTTTGTGGTAGATTTTCATACATCACTGAGTTTTGCCTTTTCAAAGTCAATAGCCAGATCCAAAGGTGGTGTCCATAATTTGAGGCACTGGAATAATAAATTGGTACAAAGCATATCAGTATGAAGTGCAGGGTTCTTGTCAGCCAGCCTGCTAGTGTTGTTCTAAATAACATCAACATCCAGGAGGAAGATGTAGAAACACAAGAGGAAATGGATTTTAGCTCAGCGGTGGAGCACCACACTGCAAGCAGATTGTCCCAGGTTCAGTTTTTGGCATCACTACGTAGGGCTGGGAAAGACCTCTGTCTGAAAACTTAGAGCTACTGCCAGTTTGTGGAGACAATATTAAGCTAGATAGACAAATAGTCTGAGTTAATATAAGGCATCTTCCGTTGTTCTTAAGAGGAATCAAACAACAGATCCACTACCCCACATTGGATTCCTTCTCATACTGTAAATATGTTTAAAATGCAGTTTGTAATTTAAAAGCATAGTTTCTTAAATGGGATGCAACTTTCATTGAGCCAGGGCTTCAAACACATTATGCAGCCAGGATGATGTTTATTTCCTGGCCATCAGGTTTTAAAGATGTCAGGAAGATTCTTCTGGTTAAATATCGGGAAAGAACAGTTGTAAGAAGTAAGGACCATAAAAGCCTTAGGTTTTCATTTCCGATATGCCAGTTGCCAGATTTGATACGAAATCCATGTTGACCACACATGCAGGATGAGGTCACTACAGGTTATTTTCTTTGTCACTTGCTGCGAAAGCTATACAATGATCCATATTGATTGCAGGGCTCCCTCAAGAGAGAGAATAAAGTTGGAATTCTAGCTGACAAGCCCAAACTTCTCCCACTGAGTCGAGAGCGGCTGCTGACTTTGTGGCTTGATGGTTCTAATTGCCCGCGGCCAGGTTCCGCTCCAAAAGCCCAAGGCCCCAGCAGACCCTGTTGCATCAGCTTGATGCAAAACATGACAAGGCCTTGACTCCCCGTCTCTCCATTTCACTTGAGCAAATGTGTTAATAGAGCTAACGCCATCTTATTTTCTCACCTTGGTTCAATAGGAGGTGACCAGGCAGTGAATGTGAGGCTACATAGGAATGAGGAGGACTGGTGAAGTGAGGGTCATAGAGGAGGCAAGGTGCAGAAGTTCAGCAGCCTGCCTGCTGGGAGCACCGACACTTACACACCGGGTTGTTTTCCCTCCTCACCACCCCCAGCCATGGATATCTTATGGTGAATTCTGCCTCAGTTTTGCAGACCCATTCCATCCTGCCTCCTAGCTTTTCTACTTCCTTGCTTTGATAGCGTTTTCCTGGATATATCGAGTAAGTATAAGTCGTCATGCGGGTGGCACTGTGGGTTAAACCACAGAGCCTAGGGCTTGTCGATCAGAAGGTCAGCGGTTTGAATCCCCGTGACGGGGTGAGCTCCCGTTGCTCGGTCCCTGCTCCTGCCAACCTAGCAGTTCGAAAGCATGAAGTGCAAGTAGATAAATAGGTACCGCTGTGGCGGGAAGGTAAACGCCGTTTCTGTGCGCTCTGGTTTCCATCATGGTGTTCTGTTCCGCCAGAAGTGGTCATGCTGGCCACATGACTAAGAAAACTGTCTGTGGACAAATGTTGGTTCCCTTGGCCTGAAAGCGAGATGGGGGCTGCAACTCCACAGTCGCCTTTGACTGGACTTAACCGTCCAGGGGTCCTTTACCTTTTTACCTATACCAGGACCAGAGGCTGCACAGCTCTGAATATTAGTTGCTGGAGAACAACAATGGCAGAGGACTCTTGCACCCATGTCCTGCTTGTGGGTTTCCCCAATAGGTATCTAGTTAATTGTATACTAGACTCGACAGGTCTGATCTAGCAGGGTTTTACTTATGTTCAGCTTTGGTTGGAGGGCAGACCACGATGCAGAGGGAAGAGTTAACTTCCCTCTCTGGGTGCAAGAGCCCTGATACTGATTGCCCTCCCTTACTGCTACTGTTATTTAAAAAGACAAAAATGTTTGTTGACTACAACACTTTTTACATCATATGTAATTTGGGGCCTTTTGACTCACAGCTACGTGCAATGCATTCCTGAAAACATCCGACTTATTTGACCATTTAATTCAATGCTTCACATTTTCATTTGGACAACGTACTGTAAACTGTTCAACGTATACAACGTCCCTTTTAGAAACCCTGGCATAGCATGTGCTGAATCCAGCTGTCCTTATTCAGTGTTAGGAAGTCAAAACTCTGCAAACTTCACTTTGGCTGTGTTTCAAGGGAAGTTGTGGGTGGGGGAGAAACATGCTTATCTGAGTCACTTACAATCATCAAGCTTCCCAGAGATCCAGGTTAGAAAACTAAAATGCTTTTAACAGCTGTGTCCTATGCCCAGACTGCCAGTCTCTACATACCATGCCTGCCCTGTGGAGGGAAGCAGGGACTTCAACTTTTTGGCTCTGTCTTCCATTGTTTGCCTTTTGCTGTCACTTGGTGCCTGCCACAGCTGTTACTAAAGATGGCATCTAATGTTGACATCAGGCATAGGGGAGATAGAAAAGACTTCGACTGTATGTGCTCAGTCAGCGGGAGGGAAAAAGCAGCGACACAAGCCACCTATGCCCTCTGTCCCAAACAATGGGCAATTTTTAGCAGTGGGCAATGGTGCACAGATGTTGAAAGGTGCTAAAATGATATATTCCCCCTTTCCTTCTTGTTTTATTCTAGGTCCAGCTCTCCTGCTAAATGAAAAGGTTATGTAAAGAAAACATTTCAGCTCTGCAAAGAGAAGCAGACCACGCTAATAGTGGTTCTTTATTGACCTCTTAAAGTATGTCATAAGAGACAACCCCTTTGCAAATGCTTTTTTCTTCTGGGGGAGGTAGTAGTGCTGGTGGGTTGTGTATTTTTCACTACAGATCAGGGGCTGAAAAGGACCAGGAGGGCTAAGAGGTCCAAATGCAGAGCTTCCCATCCATTCTTCACGCATTCCAGTAGCTCTCAACCTTTCCACGTAGAATCATAGAATTGGAAAGGATCTCAAAGGAACCTGGTTGACCTCCCTGCCAATTCAACAAACATTCACCATTCCTGATAGGTGAGTATCTAGCCTCTGCTTAAAAACCACTACAAAAAAAGGACTGTCCACCACTTTCAAAGGCAGCCTGTTCCACTGTCAAACAACTCGAACTGTCAGCAAGTTCTTCTCCAATTCTTGTAATTGGAACACATTGGTGTGGGTTTTGAAAAAGGGGAAATAAATTTGGTCCACCAGCTACATGACAGCACTTCAAGTATGTGAAGATGACTTTCTTATAACCTCTTAATTGCCTCTTCTCCAACTAACCATATCCGATTCTTTCAACCTTTCTTCATAGGACTCGGTCTCCGGCCCATTGACTTTGTCAATATCCTCTGAACATGTTCCAGTTTATTCACATCCTTCTTAGATGGTAGTGCCCAGAACTAGATGATCAGGGTGAGGTCTGACCAAAGCAAAATACAATGGTACCATGATTTCTTGTGATGTGGACACTATACTTCTGTTCACATAAACTACAGTTGTATTATATACTTTTGGACGTCACATCTCACTGCTGACTCATTTTTTAGGTTATCGTCTGGTCTTCCTTCTGCCAAGATAATATTGGATCCCTTTTCTGTCTATCACCAGCTAAACATTGTGATATACTGATATATCACAATGTCTGCAATAAGGACGGAGCTATGTAGAGGCATTGGCTGACTTCACATTTTTTTCCTGCATCGTAATTTTGGCATAGCGCACATGCACAAACCATCATTCATGATATATTGCCAGGTCAAAAATTATGAAACCAGTATCATGACATGGACTTCAAACTGGTTTGGGACAATTTATCAATATATCACCCAGCCATACACGGCACTATATTGGTTTTTCTATGCTCATGTCCACGTTACGTGGCACCATGCTGTCTTCAAGGATTTTATCATCTTCCATCACAGAACTTAGCTTGAAGTCCTCCTGATCAAGTTTGCAAGGCTCTTGCCAAACACATTCTCCCCAATCCTTGTGAGGAGCAACCTATCTCTCACCAGAAGTTCTTTATCATTGCAGAACAGATCATGACCCAATAATCCAAACCTTTCCTGATGACGTCTTCTGCATAGTTAGTCATTCACTTCTAGTATTCGCCTCTCCATTCCTAGGTCACAGCCTTCAGCAGGAAAAAGTGATGGAAAAACTACCTGTGCCCCAAGGTCCTTCAGCTTCTTATGCAAAGCTTCATAGTCACTTGCAATGCACTCAGAGCTGTGTCTGGGAGCGTTGTTTATTCCTGCACTGATTAGCAGGAAGGGATAAGAGTCACTAGGCTTTATGAGCCTGGCCACATTCCCCATCATATCCTGGATACATGCATCAGGGAAATGACATGTTTTCTGTGAAAACATGTCAGAACAACACACCGCTGTCTCTACTTCTCTCAAGAGGTAGTCGTCCCCAGTTACCACCACATGCCCCCTATTCAAGGCAAGCACAGGATTATTTCCATGCACCAATGAATCCGAGTCCTCCTTCATACTCTGTGGAACCTGGGATACTTATTCTGAGCTACATGCCTATCCTGTGGCCATAACCTATGACCACAGCTAATGTCCGCTTTGAAAGCCACAGCTCTCTGTACTATCATATTTTATTTATGCAATTTCTATACTGCTTAATACTTCCATGAAGAATCGAAGCTACAACATTATAAAAAGCACAATAACTACAATTAAAATTCCGTGTTTTAAAACAGCACAAAACTATTGGGTAAGATCCTCTTAGGCATTTGTATAAACCAAAACAATAGCGTATTTTAGTATGAACTAAAATAACAATACATGGGGAACATCCTAATTATTGGCAAACTGAAATACAGCAGAGACAGACAAGCAGGCCCACTCACCGAATCATATATGCAAGTATCTCACTATCTCTCGAATTTAAGCTCATAGCAAAAGATGGGGCAAAATGACACGCTCTCTGCCCCATTCAATGTCATGAACAAACCATATTTTGTTTTTTGTTTTTTCTAATATCACTGCAATTTTTCAAATATATTTGGAAAAACGTTACGCCAGTTGTCCTTTTAAGGAGTTCACACTTTGTTTCTTAGATAATTAGTGAACTGATGCCAATTATTGCTTATGCTTCTTGAGGGTTTTGTATAGTATTTATTACTGAGACAAAATCCTGAAATGCCATATCCCAAATAGTGCATTCCCAGACACATTACCTGGAACCAAATCCCACAACAATCAGTGGGACTTACTTCCATGTAACATGCTGTAAGTTGAGAGTTTGCTTTCTCCAGCATCAGTTGAAAGAAAATGCAACAATTGTAATCCGTGTCATTATCACCAAGGCTTTTCTAAACTGCTAGTGAGTACCTTTGTTCTGTCCCCTTTTTTGCATCTAATTAATGCTAATACATAATGTCCTACCAAGATTTTCAAAGCTGTGCCGTGAAATAATGCAGCGTTACTTTTGTAATTCAGGGTACAGAGCACATTGACACAAAAGCTTAGTAAAACGGGCACATGGTCAAAAGGAGCAATTAGCACATTGTTATTATGCAATGATATTATAATCTGCCTCGTCCCCCAAAAGAAATTGCCTATTTCATTTTGCTTCGTGAGCATTCCGCCTCCCCTTTTAGTATGTACGGTGCTATACAGTTACAAGCCAGTCACGATACAGTCCCAAATAGGATTCCCTACAATTATTGTTTACAAACCAATTAGAATCTATTTGTTAGAGGAACTCCCATTTGCTGTTAAGCTTCCCCGGCTGTCTCTAAAGTTCCCTGAAGCACAAATTCTCTGTCGGATAATTTGGGCAATAATTCTGATGGAGCTCTAAAAAAAAGCAGCAGACTGAACTGCTTTTCTAATTTGGGAGTAAGATTAAACTGCTGATACTATTATGTCACAGGAACTTAGGCTGCAATCTTATACACACTTACCTAGAAGCAAGTCCCATTGAACTCAAAGGGGTTTTATTTATTATATTGTATTTAAATTACTTTTTATGCCACTTTTCAGGATTATAGATTATATATAGATAATTTCAGGATTATAGAAACTCCCAAAAGAGCTTACAATAAAAGATTGCATCGAAACAATAAAGCATTATTAACTACACAATTAAAATCTGTACACAGTTTAAATCATTGAATATAAAACAGATAAGCAGCAGATACTTCATAAAACCACAAAAGCAGGTAACCCCATTTCCGGCACTGGATCCAATTCAATATTCCACAACCAGCAATCCCAGTTCACCTTAACCAACAGCTATTGTCTGGTTTAACAAACACCAAACAATGTATGCATATCTCTGCATACATTGAGGCTGCTTTTGCTGTGGCTAGGCAGAGACCAATGGTCATTCTCTGGTTTCAGCCTGGTGTTCAAATTGTAGCTGATGTACTCATTGGTTCTATCAGGTCTCAATCACCCGGCAGACTAATGAAACTATACAGTAGGATGGCTTTTAGGATTTTATTTGGGTTGCTTTACTCAGCTACTCACTTGGAAACTACTGCCAGTAGGGAATGCTACACATTCTATCACATCTATAGGAGAAGGGACATGGGTGGTGATGTGGTCTAAACCACTGAGCCTCTTGGGCTTGCTGATTGGAAGGTCGGCAGTTCAAATCCCTGTGACAGGGTGAGCTCCCGTTGCTCTGTCCCAGCTCCTGCCAGCCTAGCAGTTTGAAAGCACGCCAGTGCAAGTAGATAAATAGGTACCACTATGGCAGGAAGGTAAACAACGTTTCTGTGAGCTCTGGTTTGCGTCACGGTGTCCTGTTGCGCCAGAAGCAGTTTAGTGATGCTGGCCACATGACCCGGAAAGCTGCCTGTGGACAAATGCTCAGCAAAATTGAAAGCAATGCGATGGCCAGAAACAATTACAGTATAGAAAACTTTATGGAATAATGCAAAACATCAAAACTATCAAACTGAAGTCTCTGAAAGTCCTTGAATAAGTCACGGTGCCAGACTTTACCTGGCGAAGATCAAGCTCGTAAAGCTTTGTATAATCGGCAACTCCATAGTCGCCTTTGACTGGACGTAACCGTCCAGAGGTCCTATACCTTTACCGTACATCTATAGGCTGGTAGGATCATATAGGTCCCGTGATTAGATAATCACACTGATAGCCTAACTGGATGCAATTCAAAGTATAATGTTAACTAATAAAGATTGGCTAGCCTATGTCAATCATATCACTGGACTGAGAACACCATTCATTACATGAACCCACTCATCTCCTAATATTGCCTGAGGAAGCCATGTTTCAGGTGGCATTTATTTGGGTTGTTTCACTAGCAGCATTTCAAGCATGGCTATCTGTGTGCTGTCTCTGTAGCTCAGCAATTTTGAAATTAATTCCTGTATATGTATTTTATTTATAAGAGGATTTCTAAACTGCCAACTCATAAGGAACTATCACGGTGGTGCACGATAAAAGTATTAAAATATCATAAAATACAGAATGAATGGCCAACTCTCAATCAAATGAATTCTATGAAAAGCTTTGGTGAAACAGAAATAAGTTCAGTACATGCTTAAATATTAAATTGGTAGGCACCTTTATGAGTTCAGTAGGAACAGTGTTGCGGTTGAATGAGACCCACCAGAAACTTCTAGGAAGGCTTAAAAAGAAAGTATATTACAATATTGATGAGAATTTCAAATATCATATTTTTATATGTAACAATAATTTGTATATATTCAGAAGAATATGAGTCCTGCTGGATCAGATCCCAAGCTCCTTGTTCTTCTATATCATCTCATTTCTTTATTGTAGTGGTAAATGACTGTCAGTCTGCCTTCTGCCATTTCAAGGGCAGGAGTAAAAGTGATTTTTTAATATCAGCCACTCCTCTCAATGGATCTAATCAAACTTGTCACTCTTATGAAGACTGACAGGGCCAGAAAGTAGACTGCTGAACTGCAGCCTGCCAGGTTTTATCTATTCCGGCGGTAGGAGGGTGGATTTTTAAGGCTGAATTTTGTACTGATCTCAATTTGATATACTGTACAACGCTTGTGGAGTTGTGCTCTACATCGGTGTTTTGATCAAAACAGTCAAGTATACATTAAATTGGAAACACATTAAATTTATATTTGAGTTCATTTAAATAAGGAGGTTGTTTATATATTGGCAAACAACCAGGTATGTACACAAGCAGAGTGTGCTGACTGCTCATGGATTTCCCTTCCTTGCCTATTGATTTGCATATTTCATTTTCCGATTATTAAAACATTAAAGTTGAGTTGTGCCTTGGTTCAGGATTTTTGGCAAAAAGTTTTTGCTCAGTTCAACTGCACTCAGCACTGGACTTGCTCTCTATCTTCTGAGATTTAAATAAATCAGTCCTGCATAAAGAGCTAGTAATGCACTTGTTAACTGTGACTCATGTAGAGATAACATACTGCAAGAATAGCAAAGAATGGCTTTATTTGTGAAGGCAGTATGGTAAGATTTGGCAAATGACATGAGCCAATTTTTTAAAAGAAAAAAAAACACACGAAAGTAAACTGGACAGGGACAAAATAAAACAGGATACATTTCTGAGCGCATGGTTGTATCTCACCTTTTATGTTAACTCTGCTCATAGCAAGGTACAGACTCCAATCTTCCATAAATCTTTTTGGAGAGTGTCTTCTACTTAGGGCTTTATGGCTTGTTTTCCTACCCTGAGGGTTGTGTCCCAGCATATGTAAGTATGGTATTCTAAAACGTGTAAAGCATTCAGACTCACAAGGTTCAATTTATTGTATAATTGCTTTGTACAATGTAGAAAAAAATCGTTTCATTTCAATAAAAATGTTTCAAAAAGGTTTGGTTTTTTTAAGCACATGGTGCTTGCTGTATGTTCTATAGTCCAGCATGGGCATTGCACCAGCAGTCATGCTGATCCCTCTTAGTTGCACCTTGAGTGCAAGGGGTCCTTAAAAACGAATAGCAGCGGGGGGCGGAGGGGCGGGTGTCACTCAGAAGGAAGAGCACTAACTGAGGAGGGGGAGTCTTTCAAGCAATTCTCTGACAGCTTGAAAACATAGCTTTTTTATATATATAAAGGAAGGAAGCCACTTAATCTTTTACACCAATAGCAAATTTTACATCTCTCATCACATCTGGACTTTTAAATGAACATATTTTTTAGTTGTTTCCAGTATTACAAATCCGCAACCTAAAGAATACATAGGTGGAAATAATCATCACATCTCAGGCAAACATCTAGCTATGGCAAAAGTAGTCTCCAAAGGACAATATCAAAGACCTAATTAAAAGCAAAAGAATGATACAAAAGACCATTGCCTAAATATAAGAGGCTAAGGAAAACTACTGCGCTGCCAGATGAAAATTGCACACAAACACACCAAAAGTAGAATAATTTACAAAGAGCTTAGCCTGAATAAATCCAGATCATCACTAACCCATACAGATAATTGCAATAGAGTTAAACCTCTGAATAGGCTTTCCCCAACGTGGTTTGCTCCAGATGTTGCTGGACTTCCCAGCCAGCATGGCCAATGGTCAGGGAAGATGGAGTCCAGCAGTAACTGGAGAACTGCAGGTTAGCCACCCTGGTTTACAATTGCCCCTCCTTCAAGAAGGATCTTAACCAATGTAAATAAAGCCTTGCCTTTTTCTGAGTGCCTAGGGATGATCTAATTTTAGGACCCTTTAAAATATAAGGGTCTGAACCAACATATATAAAGCTGGAGGTTCTAAATCTGTCAAGGGCTTGAAACACACACACACACACACACACACACACACACACACACACACACAGTGACACTGCTTCCTTTTCTTTCTTTCTCCATCCCCCTCCTCCCCCCCAACTCCTCAGCTGTGGCGCAGCACCTGCCATTAGCTGTGGTGGCTCCTAATTTCATATTGTCTGACAGTAGCAGTTGGACCGAGGTAGAGCCAGCCAGACCGAGAGGCAGACTCCCTGCTTCCACAAAGCTGAATTTAATAAGATGAGAACAGTATGCCAAGATGGTGAGCTCCCTTCTTAGCACTTATCATGACACTAGTCACTCAGCAGGGCCCTTATTGCAGCAGTAATCTGGGTGAAGCTGGCAGAGCGTCCCGCTTACAAGTTCAATATAATAGAACAGCAGGGCACTGGGAGGGGGGCTGGCAGCGCAGCTTAACAAACTTAAAGCCTATTACGCCATGCTTGAGGAGGGAAAAGAAAATGGCTCGCAAAAATGCTATGCGCCAAGTGGAAAACCTGGAACTGCCAAGTGCGGCACCATGCAAAAGCCCTGTCCACTCCCGTGCATTTGGGAAGTGTGCAAAGCAATTAGCAATACCGACTGAAAAGCCTAGAATGTGGACTGGGAATGCAAATTTCTCCCATTCTTTTCTTGGCTTATGAATGTTAAGGCACACTTTAAAACAGACATTGAAAAAGCAGCTTGTCGCTCATCTGCAGCTAGGAATTGCCGAGCCCTCACAAATAAAAAATATGGGTTTATGGAGCTTTCCCATTCCTGCTCCTTCTGCATCATGCCCAACGGAGCAAGCAGGGGTCCCCTTTTGGCTCTGCTGTGAGTAGGAAAGCAACATATGTCCATAGACAGTGCTGCAAAAACTCCAGTGCTGTTGTATTTTTGCTCTCCCATTCCTCCCTCCAATGGCAATGGCTAGGGCCAGCCTTACCACCAGGCACAGTGAGACAACTGTTTGAGGCAGCATAAACTGCGGTGGTGGAGCAGGGAGCAGAGATGAGCAGACAAGTGTTAAGAGTTCAAACTTGAGTGTGCTATAAAGCCAGCCTGCCTGCCCTGCCTCCTAAGTAAACCTTCTGCCCTCCAATGCAGTAGAGGACATTGTCCTGCTGCTGATGTTGAAGGAAGATTCAACTGCAGATGCAAGTGCCCTCTGTACATGGAATTGGTGTGTGTGTATGCCATCTTGGGCTTATCCACACACTTACCTTTTCTCCGCTCTTTCCAGGCACAGTCTGCAATTTAAAAGATCCTTAGTAGCCAGGTTTCTGCAACATGCAATGAGGATTTGTGAATGTTATGCAACAGCATTTTACTTGTTAGATGCAGATTTTGCCGAGTGATTGTATTGTACTGAACCTTTCGGAATTTTGTCTATATGCCAATAAAGGTTTGAGATTGAAAATTTATATATATGTGTCTTAAGACACACACCCCGCCCTACTTTTTTTTTTTTGCCCCAGTGAAGCAAATATCAATTTGTGGAACACTGGAATAGACGTTGCTCTGATTCAGCTTTAAAGAGTGGGGTTTTGCAGGGGAAGCTCGGGGCAAACAAAAACAAAGCACACACTCGGACTCAAAGTGTTAAAGCACAGACCCCTGCCTGAAAAGAGGTAAGTGTGGATAAGCCCCTTACAAGAAGAAAAGGTTTTGGGCCAGCCTTGGCAATGATGTGAGAAGCCAGTATCAACTTTAAACTTCCAGGCTTGTGGAAGCATCTGGTATTCTGAAAGAGGAGATTTCTAGGAGACTTACTGGAAGCATTTGCTGGTTAAGCCCTGAGTCCTTGTAAATGGAGCTTTTCCCCTCTTCAGACACCTGAATCCAAACCACTTCCTCCAAACAGAGAAAGCAAGCCTCCCTCAGTTGCCCTTGACATGGAGCTCTCTAGTGCAACGGATAGCAGTAGGGTCAACTATGTTCAGCTGATCAGCACTGACATGGTAACAATCAGAAACTCTCTTTAAGCTCCTGGCTGCTTCTTTTTGGTTTCTTCTGTGCCTTCCCCTCACCTGACATCACATATGACATCACTGATGGGTTTTAATAACCGTATTTCATTCCGTTACAGACCCATGTATGTTGATTCACAGACAAAAGGATCAGCTTACCAGCTGCATTTAAAAGCACAGAGCTAAACAGTTTAAATCCCATCTTAGGCAGTTTAATTGAAAGTATAGGAATTAGCTGTTAGGCTGATCTTCCCCTTCGTTACCACATTTTTCAAAGAAACAGGCTACAGATTGAAAAGTAAGTTTAAAATATACATTTTACTCACAGACAAGCAATCGTCCTTAGCATCAACAGCATTAAATTAAATGAAGGTACTGTAAAATACTTGTGCTTACAGAAAATCAGTTTCATGCTGGTGCCTGTTGCTAACTTTGAGGCATGTCTGCCCCAACGGTTGGCTGAAGGCGGGGGGGGGGGGAGGAACAGGAAGTACTCATTTTGCTTCTTCCTTCCCAGGAGAGATGGGGAAATGACACCACACGGAGCCTTCTCTACCAATTACTTTTCTATGGTCTGCGTGGTCTTAACCCCTCCACATGATAAATAGCAAGAATATGCATTGTTAGATTTGACTGCATATTTCCCACAATCATATGTGGGTCAAGTGGGCATGAAAGTCTCATCAGAGCAGCGTCTCCAAAAAGAGAGGATGGAGGAAGAATCAGATGTAGCACAACCTCTATTTCAGTGGCATGAAAAGTCTGGAAAGGGATAATAAGGCCATTTCTTCAGATTTGTTACCAGGAAGAAGAAGAAAATAACAGGGCAGGCATTAATCTCAAGTGAAGATTAATGCAAATAATTCATTCTGTTCTGATTTAAAACTATCTTCTGCAGATCTTATACTTTTGTCATGGAATATTCCCATCCCATTTTTTCTATGGGTTTGTAGAGCAAGAGGAACAGAGAAGAAATACCCAATGCCTTTCACAAGGCAGTGAATTGTACAGGCGAACAGCCTACTATTTGGAGACAGGTGATCTGGTAACCTCCATGTGCAAGCGCTCCATTTGTAGGCACTGGCCTAGATGTTATCCCTCCCCCTAAACTCATCACACTTTGCCCCAGGTGTGATGGTTGGTCTCAGGTTATTCATGGCAATCTTAGCCAAAGTAAGATGTTTTAGTCAATATTTCAGAAGGCAACAGAAGTGAAACAAGAAAGCTGGATATTTTAATTATATTAACAAAATATAAAGGACCAAAGGCTTTTAAAAAAGTAGTGGGAAATAAACTAATTAAACACAGAATAAATTATTGCTGGATCAGACCAAAGGTCCATCTAGATCTGCAGCTTAATTTCATGAAGGTGGGGAAATCTGGGGGCTGAGGAAGTTGAAATGCTGAAATTGATAGAGTGACATGAGAAGGAAGGGGGAGGGGAAGCTATCAGTTCAGACCTTTGACAAGACTGATTTACCCTTTCCAAAGAAAGAAAGAAAGAAAGAAAGAAAGAAAGAAAGAAAGAAAGAAAGAAAGGATTGCAGAAAGGGAGAGGGGGCGGTGGCCTCACCTATTAAGTGACCTCTTTGAGATTTCTTCCAAGGAAATACAGCCCTAATAGAGAATACACACACACACACACACACACACACACACACAGTCGTATCTTGGTTGTCGAACGGAATCCATTCCAGAAGTTCACTCGACTTCCGAAAACGTTCAAAAACCAAAGTGCGGCTTCCAATTGGCTGCAGGAGCTTCCTGCACTCAATCGAAAGTCGCAGAAGCCACATCAGATGTTCAGGTTCCAAAGAACGTTCGCAAACCGAAACACTCATTTCCGGATTTGCGGTGTTCAGGAGCCAAAGCGTTCGTGTCGCAAGGCGTTCGTCAACCAAGGTACGACTGTATGTGTATTCTCTATTAGACCAGCATTCTAGTAGGAACGAAGACCAACTATGTGCTAATGAGAGCCTACAGTATGCATGATATGAAGGCGGTAGTCTTCCTTACTCTCACATATCTGGTAAATATTACTTTGAATATGGTGGTTCCATTCCTATCAGTTATAGCCAAACTTTTATATACCTGTATGTACTATGTAGATCACATGTCAATTCATGCAAACAATGGGAGTGGGGAATAAGCCTAATTTTTTCCATTCTACATTAACTGTATTTGAACTCGAAAACATACCCCTAACTGCTGACAAAGAAATGGAAAGTGTATGCTTTCATTATCAATCAGGCAGTAACTTGAAAGCCAAACACCAACAAACAAATTGGCAGCTGGCACCGCAATGTGAAGTGTTAGCCATATGGTGCTCACAAACTAAAATATTTATTTGATTTGTCTTCAAGTGCCTAAGATGGCAGCAAGTGTTTAAAGATAAGGGCATTTTAGGATTCATACTTCTGAGTAG
Organism: Darevskia mixta; assembly: GCA_034641385.1. Taxonomy (NCBI): domain Eukaryota; kingdom Metazoa; phylum Chordata; class Lepidosauria; order Squamata; family Lacertidae; genus Darevskia; species Darevskia mixta. Next base: position 7,269,641 of record JAWWNH010000020.1, read on the forward strand.
GGGCATGCGTCTCTTCCTCAGAAATCCATTTTGCACAACCCAGGGAATGAGCTCTACTTTCCGATGTGTTATCTTCGCTGAAGACAACATTCTCAGAAGGTTTGGAGTCATTTGCATGTCTTGCTGCAACATGAGCCAAATGGCATGCTCAGTTTGGTGTACACTATTTAAATTATCTGGCATAGAACTGTGCTCTCTTTTCTTCTTTTCTGCCAGAGTTTACAGTCCTGCTACCAAAAGAAACAAGATGCTTCTAAAGGAATTCAATTTGTTGTTGAAGGATTCAACCAATCAATCAATTAATCAATCTTTATTGCGGTCAAAGACTGGACAGCAAAATTAACAACAGCAACATACGCTTCTTCAGCATCAAGAGGCGAACATAACTAGAAATTCCCTATAAACTCATTTATATTAAAAAAATATCACTCATTCAACTAAAATCTGTGTTCCAAAGTTAAAATCAGTGCTCATTCATTGGCCATCACTGTCATTGTTGTTGAAGGATTACCAACTATGTTAGCAATGGTTCTAGCAGCTCTCTCATGGCCTTGCGTGAACCCCTTTCTTTTATGCACATACCGTAGGAGCATAGGAAGCTGCCTTATAAACTGGGTCATACCACTGGTCCACCTTAGTGTTGTTTACAGCATCTCTCCGGGGTTGAAGACAGTGGAGACTCCCAGACCTATGTGGAGATTGAACCCGGGAACTTTAGCGTGCAAAACAGATCTTCTGCCACTGAGCTATGGCCCTTCCCCAAGTTGCCATTACTAATTTTGAGTGATGAAGTTATTTGGCAGGTCCAGTTTGTCTCCCATTTGTAACCCCGATGCACTGTGATGCTGCCACTGAATGGCTGCACAGAATGGGGTGGCAATTCTCCAGTCCAGAGCAATCCGTTAAGAAAACCTGCTGCTCTACTTTACGGCATCCAACGTCTAAAACCACCGACTTCAAACCATTAATTAGCCAATCCAGTTTGAGAAACAGAAGATTTCATTTGTTTTACTGTAAGCGCTAGTGGAATTATGTAATAGAGCACAGGTTTGTGTGCAGAAAGCCATTGTTTCATTTGGTATTACACACGTGTGTAGGAAGGAGGTTGTTCTTCCCAGCATCTCCGCTTACAGCTAGGAAAGACCATGTCTAAATTGATGGAGAGCCTCTGCCTATCTGTGCATATACAGTGGTATCTCAGTTTTCTAACATAATCCATTCCAGAAGTCCGTTCAAGTTCCAAAACATTTGAAAACTGAAAGTGGAAGCCTCAAAACGGAAGCCACATTTCCTGTTCAACTTCCGAGGTGCGTTCGAAAACTGAGGCACTTGCTTCCAGGTTTTCGCCGTTTGAGTTCTAGAAAGTTCAACTACGGAGGCGTTCGAAAATCACTGTAATACTAAGCTAGATGGACCAATGTTCCTAACTGGAGGTGGGCTGAGGGCTCCAATTTCAGTGCAATTCTATTGACACAACCAGAACAATTTGGGGAAACAGCTAGACACATTTGAGGAAACAGCTAGACTATCTCAATCATTCCTTATGCTGCAATATTGCCCAGTATTGGTCTGATTGTTCCACAAAGACTAACACCAAGTACTCACCAACCCCTAAATGGCCTGGCTCTCAAGGACAGATTGCTGGCTAGTAGTTTTCCTTTCTTATTTTCTGCAACATGTCTATGTTGGTTTCCTCCTTTGTGTGCCAAAGTGGCCAACTTTCTTAATACAGTGGAACCTCGACTTATGTACGGCTCTATTTACGTACGATTCCAGTTATGACCTTCAGTAGGTGCTTCAACTTATGAACTTTCCTCTAGATACGAACAGAGGCCTTGCCAGCAGCCTGGAGCTCGCCTGGCCAGCTGCGGGGCAGCGCTGGGGCCTCCGCCACTGGGAGAGGGCCCCCATCCCACCCCTGAAGCTGTGGAAGAGGTGCCGCCTACAAGAGGCACAGCAGGGCACACTGCAGCCCCAAACCCCGCCGAGGAACTAACCTGAGGAAGTCCAGAGAAGAACCTGGCCTGGCAAGGAAAAAAAGTGACCCTGCCCGAAGTGAATCAGCTCTTTACTGACCCTTGCCCCACCCCCCAGCTTGTAGCCAGGTAAGCCCACCCACCCTCAGTGCACGTAAGGAAAAAAAGAGTTAATTTTTTTCATCTACAATACTGTCTTATTTATTTTATAGTACAGTACATTGATTATTGCCTTCATTTTATGGATCTATGGTCTCGTTAGACAGTAAAATCCATGTTAAATTGCTGTTTAAGGGGTGTTTTTAATCGTCTAGAACGGATCAATTCACTTTTCCATTACTTTCTATGGAAAAGTGTGCCTCTATACTTATGTACGTTTCTAGTTATGACAGGACCTCCGGAACAGATTATGGTTGTAAGTACAGGTTCCACTGTACTCCCGCACAATGTTCTTTAGTGACTGGCCCTTCAATAAGGGTAATTAAAAAACCAAACGTGATGTCCTATCACATACGTAAAACAGAAATGCAGAACCTGTGTCCCTTAGGATTGTGATATAACTCCCATAATCCATGAGCATTAGTGATACTGACTGGAGCTGATAAGATTTGGAGTCCTACAATATTTGGAAGGCCACAACATCCTCATCCCTGATGTAAAAGATCTGTTTGCAAAATTATATGTTTTTTTATGATTGTTCCACTTTCTATCATATATAAAACAACATTCATGCACAACAAAAATGGCATAAGAAGAGTTCAAAGTTGTTTTCTACAGGTTAAGATTATAATACCGGTACATAGGATCCAACATTTCACATCTAGATCTACTTAATTTTCCACTTGCATGCAAGACTGATGAATATTAAAAGTCTAGTGTTCACAGTGTGGAAAAAGAAAAAGGTCAAAATGGGCTTAGGTCAAAATTGAGACCTGAATATGAATTAGCTTTAGCACAGTTGTAAAACTGCTTTTATGAGAGAGAAAATACTGCATATTTTATACTGCATATTAATAGTTATGTAGAATTATGCCTGAGGGTTCTCCTGCTATGTGGAAGGGCTGTAATTCATTTCTAAAAGGGTTTCTGAAATTATATGCAAAATTCAATCTTTCTCACAGATTTTCTGCTGCTTCTGCTTCTAGTATGAACCACAATTGGACACATAAACCCACAGAGGAAGTATGTGAATTAACATCGAAAGAAAGGGGAAGATTGAAGCACAACACACTTGCAATTTGTTAGACCCCACCCATACATCTTAGAACAGCCACCTCCAGCCTGGTTCTCTCCAAATATCTGGAACTTCATTCCCAACATCCCCATGCTGGCTGGGGCTTATAAGTTGGTCCAACAACATCAGGAGGGCATCAGGTTGGGAATACTGTTTTAGACTATTACTACCGTAGCTTTTGGCTGCTCTTCAAGCTAGAACCTAAACCAGACGCATTGGGCACAAATGGTAAGGAAATGCCATTACTTTTTGCGCTTTACTCTTACAAACAGAACATGAGGTGGCATGTTTGTGGCTTGGCTATGATTTCTTTCCCACTGCAAGTGGGAGTAATGCATGAATTAATGCTTTCACACACACACTTTCACACACAAAGGTTGTACTATAGAGAAAACAAACCTATTCAGGAGGAGAGTTCTAGCCTAGGCTTCTCCTTTACATTTGCAACTCTGCTCTATGTGTCAGGAGTCATGACACTATGGACGTCTACTCAGAAATAAGTTCTATTAAATTCAATTGCATCCTTAATTTTCTATGTACTGTACAGGGATTGTTTTGTGTATGTGTTTTTTGTATGTGTTCAGGCATGTAAATCATCAACAGCAAACTGAGGTTGTGGCCCTGTAGATGCTGTTGGAATCCAACTCTCATCCCTAACTATTGACCATGCTGATAGGAGCTGATGGAAGTTATACTTCCAAGAGGGTACCATGTTGGCTATTGCTGGTGAAAGGTGACAAGATGCAAAGGAGAACAGGAGTCCTGTACTTTTAATAGTTGCACATAGGAGGGAATTTTGGCAAGTGAATCTTTACTTGCACATGTCCTATGAAAAGCTACACTGCCAGAAATTCTCTCTTCTGCACAAGTATTAAAGAAAAAGGTGGCCAACTTCCTTTGTGTCTGGTTTTTCCTTTTACAGTCTTTCTGCCTCTTCTGTTAATTCTCTTCCCATAAAAATATGCATTCCTCTTTAGGTTAAGAAACACATGAGCCATGTAGATCCCAATGTGTCCGTTGCAGAATAGTAATATAAAAGGCAACAATGATATTTCACACATTGGCCAAAGGCCCAAATTAATGAAATACACAAGCCCTACCACCTGACATCTCCCAAATTTAGCCAAATCATCCCCCCAGAGCCTTCTGTGAACAATAGCAAAAGGGAGTGCAGGCCCCTTCTGGACCCCTCTGCAATATCAGCACTGCACCAGCATGCGTCAATCATCTTTTTAGCAACCAAGCATGAAACAAATCCAATGCAGCACAAGAAAATGATTGTGTCTGGGAACAAAATTGCAAATGTTTTCCCACAATTTTTTTGGGTTTCATTTCATTAATTGCATAAATCATCACACCCTCTCTAGGTGTTTTGGCACTATGCTGGAGGTGCAAACCAAGGAAGGGCAGTGCTAACCACTTCCCCACAGATGTATGCAGAAGACATCTACTGCAGACAGCAAGGCTGCATGGTCAGCATTAATCACTTTCAATTAGACGCAAACCACATCATTTATGATGCTTTAATTCAACCCAGTGTACTAACTGACACGAGCACACCTATTTTCAGGGTTATTTTAAAAGCTTCCAATTAATCTCTCACAGACAATTGTTCATTTGGCGAGTGGGTTTAATGTGAGCTACCTGCTGCACAGGTATCTGAAGGATAATTGGTTTATATAACACTTGCACTGTCAAGTCTTCTTAAGACTGTGTAAGCCTCCCAGACTGTGAGCCAAAGGGAAAGGAGAATTTGCTGCTGTTGCCATTCATTTTAACTATCAACTCTGGAAACTTGGGGTATCACCAGTGGTTCAATAGAGTGCTGACAGTCTTTTCTCTAAGGGCCTTCAAAATGGTGAGTCTTGGCATCTGATAATGACCAAAACTTTGCTTTTTTATTCCCAAAGGGACGGATCATCTGTGAGACAAGAAGAATTGCCAGGTGTGCATGGATTTACAACAACAGAAACTGAGGTCACCTCTAGGCTGTGAGTATTTAGCGAGAGGAAATCAAGCACATACCCGAAATTTAGATTAAAGTGCTCTGTCAACCTAGTGTAGCAAATCAACTTTTTTCTTTCAATGACTTTTTGTGGTTAGGAAAGCTATGGGGAAATCCACTGAAAAGTGTGGGATGAACAAATGGTTAACAGGGAAGTATATAAACATTGCACAAGCAAATTGGGGTGAATGCTCATTGTCATATAACTTCCCTGCAAAATATCCAGAATGAGGGCTCAATGAAGAGCAGACATCATATAACAACTGCATAAGCTTTGTGCAAACAAATCAGGGCGAATGCTCAATGTACAGGCCACCTGGAGAAGCCCTGAGTGGGTTCAGCCAGCCAGCAAAGCTAACCAGGCCAGAAAGCCAGCTATAATGATCAGAAGTGGCATAGCAGCTAATCTTCATGCACAGCAAATGGTTCTGCAGTACAGTAGGGCAACCCAGAGAAAGACGCATCAAGAAAAAAGGAGCCAGTCAGCCAAGTGCTGTATGGAAGATCACCAAGTGATCCAGGGTTGCCAGCATCTCTCTTTTGTTAGGATAATCAAGCATCCCTCCTACCTGGGTAACCCCACTATGGTCAAGGACATTACTCAAGTTTGCCGCTTGGCGGTGCTGCAGAGAGAGACACCCTAACAACCTCACTAACCATGGACTCCTCCAGATTGGTGGTTTTTTTACAGGTGTATTCTGCAACACGTCATGACACACTAATAGCACATTAGTAGGGGATTTATAATAGACCGTCCAGTGCGGCGTTTTATTAGATCTTCTGTGGTGTCCCTCCAAATTACCACATTATTGCTATCCAGAAGGGAAATCAAAAAGAGCCCCATAACATTTGTGGTATAAAACATTACAGGATTTCAGCAGGAAGCAGTTTGGAAATGAAGCAGTATGTCCTCCCTGAAACTTTTGCAGGCACAAACAGTATCGAAAGCAGCATTGTGTATAACCACCCCAATACCACCACGAACACAAATAATCATGAATGCACAATATGCGTCCCCCATATTTAAAATTCAGAACAGTCCTCAGTTTCAAATGAAATTCCAAAAAAATAACAATTAAATTTACCAGGATCTGAAACTATAGTTGTTCAAGTGTTAAAATTTGTATTCAGCTGATTTTCATTTATGAAATCAGACTTGCTTCATTCAGTGTTATACACGGTAACTCTACCAAGAATAAATGGCTCTGTAAACAGATGCCCCTTTATTGCCTTTTACATTTCATATGATTTGAACCTTTTAAATGCAGCCTACTTTCATATTCTTAAATAATTTCTTCTCAGTCTGAAAAGCAGTGCTTTATTTCATGCAATTAGATATCTTCGTTGTTATGGATAAACACCTACGGCTTGATTCATAAAGGAAAGGCTTACATGCGTGCAATACAATGCTGTACACACGCACCACATTGTTGTGCGGCATAGACCCTTGGGCATTTCCCTCTAGATTCACAATGAAACTTGGTTATGGAAGGGAATTGCATATGTGAGTCGAATGGGCTTGAGGCAGCAGCTCAGCTTTATCCAGGAAACATGAAAAGGCTTCAGGGAAACATCATCCCTTGGTGATCATAAAAGCAGCACTTGCCGGCTTCCATGTGGAATATCCTTAGAACCTTGTTCACAAGCTCAGAAAGAATGGAGAGGCAAAGCTGAGTGGTTCTGGTACCCACAGGGATTTCAAATACAGGGCTGCCAAACACAGGGGCCCAGATTCTTCAGCTGGATAAAACTGGGCATAAATGCAGGGGTTTACAACCACATCCCTCAGAGGCCAGATTCAGCGGCCAGATTCAGGCTTTCAGAATAATCCACTCAAGTTACAATCCACAATTTCAATTTTAGTGTTTATTATTTTAACTTAGATACTTAAAAGTAAGGTGAAGCAGTGCATGTTCTTACTTTTTATGAAACTTATTTAGGTTCTGTAGGAGAAGCTTTTTATTCCACAAAATATTCTCTGTCTTTAAGCCTGCAGCTGTATTTTTTGCTTTCCACCCAGTTAGAGATAAGGGGAGGAAGGGGCTGCCCGCTAATTAGTTTTTAACACAGTTTCAGTATGCACTGTAAAAAAAGGCCCACATTAGAAAAAGTCTTATAATCACCTTGCTTTAGATTTTTTTTTATGATGATGATCACCTTGTTTTAGCTTATTATGATTATTTATATTTTATATTGATTTTGAACTGTGAAGATTTCAAAACGCACCAGAAGCATGATCTCTTCTCAACAAACTTATAATGAGTCAGTTTCATCAGCCCTATATCAAAGGTGATGTGAACTGAGGGTAACAGGACCTCACCAGGAACCAGTGGGGTGAAGTGGGGACTCAAGCTCAGCCATGGAGCACACTGGGTAAGCATGGGGCAGTGTTAAGAACTGCTAGATGTGTGTGAAACATCTCCATGTGATGAACTGTAGGTTCTCAGTGAAGTAACTTCAGGTGCTGAATTGACCTTGCCTACCCAGGCTGGCCATTTTGTTCCGCTGGAAAGGAAAAAGTATCAGAGAGCTTCCTGTACCAGTTGAGACTTGCTCGAGTAATGAAGGCTTTCTGAGCTTTGGTATGCTCCTGTATTCTTTACTACACTTCAGTTTCTGATTTCTGGCTTGTTCTTAGATCCTTCCTCCTGGTTCATCTTCCAGTTCTGACCACAGTACAATCCTCACTGTGTCTACTGAATCAAACAGGGTTTACTTTCAGGTGAGCTGTGTTAGGCCTGCAGCCTTATTCTTTGGTGCTGATTACTGGTTTAACTCAGTCTATGACCCAGGCCAATACCCACTACTATTTCTCAATATATGCTGCCTTGAACTCATTGAACAAACATAAATAGTTGTTTGCCTAAGCCTTCGGCTACCTAGTGAGTTTGCAGCTGAAACATTATTTAAGCCAAGACTCATAGATCACACTTAAGAGCCTCCACACTACAATAACACTTAAGTACTATAACTGCTTGGGATCCTACTGAACAAATCCTACTGGGTCAGAGTCCAAAGGGATACCTTTGTTTTGTACCTTGTTTCGTGTGAGAAAAATGAAACCAATCCAAAGATGGGGTTCTGCTTGCACAACCTCTTTCACAAGTGGAAGCATGACCACTGCGATATAATTTATGTGTAATAGCACAATGTGGACTTTTTGAACAAGTTCCTGCACAAGTGTTTATGGTGGTGGTAGCCAACCTAGTGCCCTCCGGATACTTGGGGCTACAATTCCCATTGGCCCAGCCAGAATGGCCAATGGTGGGGGATGATGCGAAGGAAGAGAGGGGCAAGCATGTGAGCCTAAGGCTTCTTCAGCCTTGTTCTAGGTCATGCTCCTAATGCTAAACCTGTAGGGACATTTATATAATATAGTTTAGTTGCAGAGTTAAACATTTTCTTATTTATGTCTGCACAGCAGCAAACGGCGAATCCCTTTTATCCCTCTTAAAAACAATACACATGAATCTGTGTGATAATAAAACAAACTAGTTTACTGTCAGATTCATACTTAGGTTACAAAATAAAAACTATATGTTACATATTAGTGAGTCTTAACAACTCCATCAAAGCATCTATCAGCAGCAGCAGCTTAACTGTCCAACAGACCAAACAAAACTGACACAGAGATGACAATTAGTCCTTCTTGGAATGTTGGACTTGATTGACACATCCCACAAAACCATGGTTTAGTGTTGTATACAAATCAGCCTAATATAATGGGGAGTGCAAACAATATTGCTTTTACTTTTTTTGTTGGCCATGCATCTTACATTGGCACTTTTAAAATATTCAGAACATCATTTTTTATCTCCATGTTTATGCTATTAGGCCATTCTTCTCCATTATGTCTGATTATGAAAGGTGTATTCCATATTTCAGAATTCATTATTATCTCCCTGCTATCTATCCATCTGCTTATTTTAGCAACCTCTTCCTCACTGTTGGGTTTGGTATAGACTTCCCATCCTTTTGCCTACTGCTTTAAACTCTCCCCCATAGTTCTGTCTATCCTCTCAGTAAGTACATTTGTGACCCTTCTGTTCACATGGAAACTTTCCCACCTGTACAGCCACCATCTGTTCGAAAATGCCCCAGCAATCTGAAGGGGATGGAGAAAAATCTCCACTACTGAACAAAAAAGCTGATTGAAATCTTCCTGGGCTCCAAAGATTTCATAATTCTTCTCAAAAAATAAAATATTTTGATTACTGCAAGCATTTCCTACAAATATTTATCAGAACATCTACCAACTTGTTCCATCTTTCTGCAACTTAGATTCCTTAATTGTTATATTTTCACAACCTGGATATTTTTTACTTATGCTACATTATCTGCAGCTTGTTTTGCCTACTCCCCCCCCCCCCCAGTTGCATGGATTCATGTATTGTGCCTGCATGAATGATAAGGAGTAGCTATGGTTTAACTGCATCATCCAATAGCCCACAAAGAAAATACAACAAGGCAGATTTCACAACGCCGCTGGTTATCTTATGCCTGGAGTATGCAAATCAGCTGTTTACTCCGTTATCATTTCAAGGGTTTTATTAGTCACTGTCGTCATATGCTTTCTGAATGCTTCTGCAACCCTAACAGTCTACTTCAGGAGTAGGTGTTCCTCTAGGTGCTGTTCGACTCTAATTCCTATCAGCCCCAGCCAGCATGGCCAGTGGTCAGGGATGATTGGTACTGGAGTCTAGCAACACCTGGAGGATCTATGTTAGCCACTGGTCTACTTGCTCAGGGGAAAGCAGTGAATAACAGTGCAATTCCATTTCCTTTACCTCTATATCCACCTAGAGGTAAGCAGAACTGAGTTCAATGTGGCTTACGCCAAGGTAAATAAGTATAGAATTTCCAATTTTTTTTTTTAAAACCTCCAAAAATGCATAACAAATTTGGCATGCACTGGGTTTTAAAAACAGTTTCTGTTCACTCAACCCTTCCCAAACCAGGAATATGAGTAAGACGCATGACAGAATCACCACAGCTATTATTTTCATATAAATTTTGTAATACTGTATATTTTAAATATCTTACATTTATATTGAATACATGTGGTTTTCAATTTGTACAAAGCTTAGGGTAAGTGTAATATAAAGCGGCAGAGAAATCTTTTTATTTAAATCAAAATAAAAAAATAAAATTGTGCAGAAAAGTACTTGAAATTCACGCACTTTGATGAGTTCTCAGATCTCAGAACTGAAACTGAGCAGCAAGAAGGAACTGCCCTACTGACAAAGCAGAGCAATGCCACCTTCTGCAGTTGCATGGACCTATACAAATGGGATAAAAGTCATTTCTGCACTATGAAATAAAGGTGTATTAAAGATATGAAGATAGTAAAGTTCCATATACAGCTGTCTATTGTTTAGTAGTTTCTGAATGCAGTGAAATAAATTATAATATAATTCAGTTTCTCTAACAATAAAGGAAGGATGTCAAGTGCTTCAAGTGACATCAAGAGCTAGCAGCAAAGAAAATTGAATCACATGTATAGAACTTACTTTCAGATGTGAAGGGAGAAGGATGATGTATCTGCTTCCCCCCTTCTTCTTCTTCTTCATAACCTAAGGTGGGGGGAATGGGAGTTGTTATTTTAGACCATGAAGAAATAACTCAGCAATTCAAAACAAACAAGAATTGCTACACATATATCTATTAATCCTTAAATACGTAATACTGAAGAAAAGGGCTGTGAGGTTTCTTCCCCCCCCCCTCCATTTTTCATTTTACTTTATAATATTTGAAACGGTGCATTGGAGATTGTATAACATCAAACATCTGAAATGTGAGATCGGTAAAGGGATATGTGATTTTTGTAAGTGGTCCTTGCTATTGTGATGTGCGAGGCAAGAGAGCTGCAGCTTTTGTTTATCTGGCCCCTACACAATATTGTCAGGATGCATTTCCATTTTCCAAGTGACTGCTGCCACTGTGCCACAATCTGTGCTTATTTCTCAAGCAGCTAAACCCTTTGACACTGTGGTTTTTAATTAAAATTACATTAAAGTTAATCAGCCAGAAAGAGGTTTCTGTAGAAGGCAGGTTTGATTGCAACCTGCAAAGGGCATCGAGGCTGCCAACTCGCTAAAGATGTGGCAGCAGATGCCAAGCTGTTTGTGCAAGCCCAACCCTAGTTACTGAGATGCTGGAAGAGGTCACTTCTGTTTTCACCTTTATGAACAACTGTCACACAACGGGTTCCACCTAAGAAATGTTGACCATGCCATGAGAACTGAAATGGAGGCCAAGAGACTAGTAGTCATCTTCTTTTTCTTTGTTAAATGGGTTGTTTTTCCTTTGTTAATGGGCTGACTAGAAGAAGAAAAAGACTGAAACTAATGCTTAAGTAGAGGTGAAGAACCTGCGGCCTTCCAGATGCTATTGTACTATAGTTCCCATCATCCCTGACCATTGGCCATGACTTGGAGCTGAAGGAACGGGAGTCCATCTGGAGAGCCATGGCTTCCCTATCTCTGATCTGTGAAAAATATCTAGTGTGATTGAAGGGTTAGAGTGCTAGACTTGGTTCATGGAAATGTAGGTTCAAATCCTCACTCAGCCATAAAATACACTGGGGTCCCATCTCTGCACTATATATTTAAAGCACTATCATACTACTTTAAACAGGATGACTTCCCCCAAAGAAGTGTAGTGTGTTACAAATGCTGTGAGTTGTTAGGAGACCCATATCCCCCCCACAAAACTTCAGTATCCAGTGTAGTTTAACAATCAGTCCCTCTTCCCAAAGAACTCTGGAAATTCTGTGATGGGAATAGGGGTCTCCTAACAACTCACAGCATCCTTAAACTACAGTTCACAGGATTATTTTGAGGAAAGCCATGACTGAGTAAAGTGCTTATGAACTACTTTAAATGTATAGTGCAGATGGGGCCTAAGAGACCTTGAACTGGTGACTCTTTCTCCGTCTAACCTACGTCACTGGATTGGTGTGAGTACAAAAGGGGAGATCATGTATGCTACTTCCTTGCAGAAGAGCAAGAGAGAAGATAAATATGTAAATAAAATATATTGTATAGTAGCGAGACTTGATATTTGCATCTGTTTATGCCACATTCTGTGTGTGTGTGTGTGTGTGTGTGCGCGCGCGTGTGCGTGCACCATAAAGTATCTATTGATGAAATTTCCAGTAGAGTAACATGAAATCATGCAAAGGTATTATCACTCCACAATAGCAGAGGCATTTTATTTGTAATTAAAGAGGTATGTGTCATGGGTTTGTCTACCTCTTGAGGTATCATCATCAACCTTGGCATGAGGGCTCCCAATGTGCAGGTGGTGGGCTTTGTCATCGTTTGGATGCCAGCCACTATTTTGAATCAAGATGGTGGACTGATCCATTTTGGCGTGATGGGTCCAAACTCACAAATGACAGCATTCACTTAAAAAACAGCATTTTGGGGTCTCTAAAAATTCCCAGGCAGCTCTGGGCACTCCCCATTAGCATCAGATAAACAAAGTTTCAGTAATAAATCCATATCAGATTATGGGCTTATTATTGATTTATTCTACTGTCTAGACTAGTGTAACTGGATCCCAATCAAGGTGTAATCACTGGTCCCTTTTTTGAATACCAGTTCACGGAATTGGACTCTCAATGGTTTACTGACAACTCAGGAATGTTGAAAAATGCTTGGTTAAAAAAAAAGTTTAAATATTAACTTTGCGACTTCTGGTATTTTCTACCATGTTTTAGCACCAAATGTTGCTTTAAATTCTCCTCTCCACCCACCTATCCCCTGATGTGAAAGATCAGTGTCTGCTGCCCTTGAAAAATATTGTGGTTAGCCTTTCCAATGCCCCCTGAATTTGTGCATGAAACAAAGAAGCACTCGGATTGGCTTATCCATTGTACTTCCTACATCACTATTGATTAGGTAACATGTAAGTCTATGGTACCAGATGTGACTGTCAAAACACTTGGCCACTGTACTCAATGGGTTAACTGATGACATGCAATGTACTTAATCTGGCAAAAGCATTTCAAGGTTGGATAATACTTCCCCTCAGATTACCACTTGGTCAATTAGCAACCTTTAGGATAGAGCTGTGTCCGTGTATCCTTTTCTTATCCTGTCAGCTTTCCTTAGCCATTCCCCAGTAAAATGGGCCTGCAACTAAAACTGTTCCTCCCCCCACTTCCCCCAGCTAGGGTAGCTGAAAGACCAGTTCCTTATCCCTCACAGAAACTTTCCTGTCGGCAATGAAACAGCAGTTATGTCACACCAGCTCAAAAGGCAAATGCGAAGGGACTGCTCAAGTATAAGATGCTGTCTGGTGAAAAAGAGAGAGATGGGGGTAGCTCATTTGACAGAGCTGTTCACACTTTTCCTGCACAGCTGGGAGACATTAGCTTGATTTCCCAAGATTGGTGTGTTTTCTAGCACGATGAGCTAAAAGCAAAAATAAAATTAGAAAGAACAGCACATATATACAGAGAGAGAGAGAGGCGGACAGAGAAAGAGAACTGAGTATTTTGTGAGAGATATATATATTTACCTTAAGTTTTCAAAATCCTGTTTACAGTATATTCTAGCAACCAACCACTTCTGCCTTTAGATTAAGGATTGCATTCAACTAACTTTTACTCAAAGCAGAGCCAGAAGAACCAGTGGAAATAATGGCCATGACTAACATAGGTCCATTGTCCCCAATAAAGTTGGAATTTCATATTACAGTGGGTAGGAGATAAGCAAGTAACAGCATTCTACTGTTGTCGAGGTGTGGCAGCATGACTCTGACTGCAAGGACCAAGCTGGTTTTGATCAATGCATATGGCTAGATTCCTGTATACAGTATATATATTTAGCAATGTTGTTAAGCTATTGAATTTTCAAAAGCATTAGGCACACTCAGCGTTGCATGGCAAAACTATTCCTGAACTGCATATCATTTGAGAGCACAGATGAGGGAAATCACATGATTAAATATTCCTTTTTTGTTGTTGTTCAGTCGTGTCCGACTCTTCGTGACCCCATGGACCAGAGCATGCCAGACACGCCTATCCTTCACTGCCTCTCGCAGTTTGGCCAAACTCATGTTAGTAGCTTCGAGAACACTATCCAACCATCTCATCCTCTGTCGTCCCCTTCTCCTTGTGCCCTCAATCTTTCCTAACATCAGGGTCTTTTCTAGGGAGTTTTCTCTTCTCATGAGGTGGCCAAAGTACTGGAGCCTCAACTTCAGGATCTGTCCTTCTAATGAGCACTCAGGGCTGTGTCCTTACACATAGACAATGCAATGTCAAGGGAGAACGATTCAATTTTGACCTTCTCCCTGACCATGTTTTTATAAAACACCTTCAAAAAGTATTAAAGCTCTTTCAAGTTTTCTTTGACGGATGCCCTCCTCCAAATCTGAAATAACACATTTATGATGTGATGAAATGTTTGTACATATCAGGCCTAATCATATTCTGCAAGGCAGAACAATCTGTCCATCAGTATGTAGCCCCATGAAAGAGGACAAGGAGACCTAGAGTGGAGTTTAAATGATGTTCACCAGTCTGTCCCTGCCTTTTCTCCAGCAATGAATTTTTGACAAAAGGAATCAGAGGATGGTAATATGAGCCATTAAAAACAATGGGAATATGGTCACACCCAAGTTGCACAACTTCATAAAACCTTCTCCTATTATTTATATAATAAAAGATGAGTGAAAATAAGATCAACTGTAGTTTCCTTCTTTATGACATGATATATTTTCTAGCCTTATGAGCAAATACCTAAACACATTTTTTTTAATCCAAACCTATGCAGGTAAAGAAATGAAAAAATGAGGTCATCATGCATCAGCAGTTTCTGACATATTTTCAGTTCTTTCCTTGAAAATTCAACTGCTCATTAATTTTGCCATTCTGCAGTATTATATGATGACTAGTAAATTAAGCCCGTAACGATTACGGGCTCTAGAAGCAAGGCGACGGCGGGAGGGCGGCGGCTCCGATCCGGCCACACATACATACACACGCGCACACACATCGTTCCCTCCGCCGCGGAAACGTCGTTGCGAGCAGCGCTCCAACAACGGAAGGGCGGCAGGAGGAGGCTGGGGGCAGCGGCGCATTGCGGTGCGCCGCTGCCCCCGCTCCTATTGGTCTGCGTCCTCCAATCCCTGGCGCTAGAAGACCAATCTGACTGGGTTGCCCGAGAATAATAGTAAAAACACCACCACACACCAAAAGCTTCCTTGAACAGGGCTGCCTTCAGATGTCTTATTTAAAAATCCACATAGTTGTTTATCTGTTTGGCGTCTGCTTGGGTCAGTCACTCCCGCCCGTTTGCACCCGTAGACCACCCCAAGTCACCCACCCCCTGCACCACCCCCAAGTATTGCAGCCAAGCCACCCACCCCTTGCACCCCTAGACCTGCACCCCCAAGCCACCCACCCCCTGCACCCCTGGACCACCCCAAGTGTTGCAGCCAAGCCACCCACCCCTTGCACCCCTAGACCTGCACCCCCAAGCCACCCACCCCCTGCACCCCTGGACCACCCCCAAGCCACCCACCCCCTGCACCCCTGGACCACCCCCAAGTCTTGCAGCCAAGCCACCCACCCCTTGCACCCCTAGACCTGCACCCCCAGCCACCCACCCCCTGCACCCCTGGACCACCCCAAGTCTTGCAGCCAAGCCACCCACCCCTTGCACCCCTAGACCTGCACCCCCAAGCCACCCACCCCCTGCACCCCTGGAGCACCCCCAAGTCTTGCAGCCAAGCCACCCACCCCTTGCACCCCTAGACCTGCACCCCCAAGCCACCCACCCCCTGCACCCCTGGACCACCCCCAAGTCTTGCAGCCAAGCCACCCACCCCTTGCACTCCTAGACCACCCCCTGGAACATATGTGGGGGCGGAGGCAACCCCGGTCTGGCAGGGGAGGGGGGGATTGGGCCTGGCTGGGCCCATCTGGAGCCTCCTGTCGCCTGCAGCGAGCGAGCGGGGAGAGCGCCTATGTCTGCGCGTTGCCTGTGGTTGCGCCTGGACAGAGAGGGAAGCCGGAGGAGGAGGAGGAGGCGGAGGGAGAGCGAGTGAGCGCGCGGCGGCGGCAGCCACCTCCCCCCCACCTGCACACACAGCTCGCTTCTCTCTCACACACACTGCTTCAGCCGCTTCTCCTCCGCTTTCCCGGGCGGGTTTTTTTGGCTTTTCCGCTCGCCATGGCGGCGGTTTCCCTCCCGCTCGCCATGGCTGGAAGCGGGCGGCTCTACAATCGCTTTTTCTCCGTCCCCCCCCCCCGTTTTTGCCGCTTTTCGGGCGGGTTTTTTTTTTTGCCTTTTCCGCTGGCCGTGGCGGCGGTTTCCCTCCCGCTTGCCATGGCTGGAGGCAGGCGGGCGCGGCTACGACGACCGAGGAGAAAAAGAGCCCCCTCCGTCCGTCCCGGGTGGGTAGCGCAGCCGGCAGCAGACCTCGTCGGCGCCTCCCCACCTCCGCGTCGCCCCTTTCCCACAGAGCCTACAGCCGGCGCTCCTCCGCGGGCCTCCTCCGCTTCCAGCGCCACCAAGCCCCGTCGCGGGGTCGCAGTTGCCCGGCCACCGTGGAACGGCGGCCAGCGGCCGCCTTCTCCCCGCCAGCGGCTGGCAAGGAAGCAGCCCAGCGGCCGCCTTCTCCAGCGGCCGCCTTCTCCCCGCCAGCGCGATAAGATGGCCGACAGGAGGAGGCTGCGGGCAGCGGCGCTTCGCGCCTCTGCCCCCGCTCCTATTGGTCTGCGTCCTCCAATCCGTGTCTCACTGGAGCGCACGCGCGCTTCCGATTTCCTCTGACGGACGGAAAGTGGTACGGACGGACACAGGCTCTTTATTATATAGGATGGCTCAGTGTGTGATTATAGGTGCCAAATGCTCTGCAAGGGGGTGGGGAGTCTTGTTGACTTGATATATTTAACAGTGATACTCATTTTAAGTCTAAATGGGCAAATGGTCTCCTAATTCAGGCTGTGTTCTGAGGGACTGCTATTTCTCTCTCTACTTTTGAGTTTACTTTTCTTTATGGTCATCTTTCAACAGTTCCTAGCAATATAACTATATAAGAGAACTGAGGTTTATCACCAGAAAATATTAAAAGCATGGTAGATAAGGCAATCAATCTGCTAGCCATGGTGACTCTGCTCTGCCTTCACAGTCACGGGAGGCAATGCTTCTGAATAAAAGTTGCTGGAAACCACAAGAAGGGAGAGTGTTCTTGTCTTTGGGTCCTCCTTGAGGGTTTCCTACAAGAATCTAGTTAGCCACTGTGAGAACAGGATGCTGGTCTAGATGGGACACTAGCTGACCCAGCAGGTAACTACCAATCAGTGAGCTTGACATCGAGACCAGGAAAGATCCTAAAGCACATAGAAAATGCTGTTACAGTATTTCTAAGACCCATCATGGCCTTGTCAAAAACAAGTCATGCTAGGGGAATCTCGTTTGTTTTTGTTTTCTTGATAGAGTTAAAAGCCTGGTGGATCAAGGGAATGGTGCAGACATAGTATATCTTGATTTCAGGAAGGCTTTTGACAAAGTTCCCCATTACATTCTTGCAGAGAAGCTGGTAAAATGTGGGCTGGATGAGGTAACTGTTAGGTGCATTTGTAGCTCGTTGACTGACCAAACTCAAAGAGTGCTCACTAATGGTTCCTTGTCATCCTGGGAAAATGTGACAAGTGGGGTGCTGAAGGGTTCTGTCCTGGGCTGGTTGTTTTTCAATGACTTGGATGAAGGTATTGAGGGGATGCTCATCAAATTTGCTGATGACACCATACTGGGAGGGGTAGCTAATGCCGCAGAAGACAGAATCAGGATTCAAGATGACCTTAACAGATTGGAGAACTGGGCATGGGTATAGCCAAGCGGGGGGCGGGGAAGCAGCTCCCCCCTCCCCCGATCAAGTCAAACAATAGGAATACTTAACTAACTGATCTATCATGTCGGTTCTGCCCCCATCAAAAGTCCTGGCCCCCTAACAAAAATCCTGGCTACACCCATGGAACTGGGCCCCAACTAACAAAATGAATTTCAGTAGGGACAAATGTAAGGTTCTACATTTAGGCAGGTCCCACCTGTGAAATAATGCCCCCCAAAAAACGGCACTTCTGATTATGAGCAGAATGGATGGTAATCACCATTACAGGGCAAATGAAGCCAGGTCCCATACATTTCTGATCTAGGGACAGGGCTTCTGTGTTAGGTAGCATATCTTTCATGAAGGGTTAAGCCCCATAAGCATTCCTTTTACAATTGATGTCTGAGGAGAGGTATCAGGAGGCCAAACATGCAAAAAAACAAAACAAAACCCTGTTATAACAATAATAAAAAGTATACAGAAGCTGGCCATTAGCCTTATTGGTGTATTTCAAAAGACATATATATGTGAACAAAGACATATATAATACATCAATGATACATTCCTGCTTATCTTCATGCTGTTTGTTGGAAATTGGCATTTGTTATATTAAAAGTAAGTACAGAACAGAGCGATCTTGCCACATTAATGACAATGGTGATCATAGCACAGGAAATAGACCTTAACGAAAGGACAATGAAAGTCTCTCTCTCTCTCTGAATCAATACAGACAGTAATCCAGGTCTTTATCTTTCATATTAGCTGAGAGCTCTGGGTGTGATGACCCAGACCTGAACCCTGTTCTCTGCAATCCATCCGTATCATTTACTCCACATACAAATTGGTTCATGGACTTACACATAGAGGCGTGACTCATCTCATAATGCTCAATCACAGCAGGAGAAGAGATAGGAGAAGAGAACTGAGGGATTGGGGGACAGGGAGAGAGAGAGAGAGAGAGAGAGAGAGAGAGATATCCCTTGTGGCATAGCCACTTTGATGGCCAAGTAGAGACATCTTCACTTCTCTGTCACAGAACAGTAGACACATTGCAACTGACTATGCTTCAGGGTTGCAATGAAAATGGTTTGGTAGGACTGTTATCCTTGCATTGATCCCAGGGAACAAAAGCTACAAAAAGGTAGTAGTTTTTTTTAGTTTTTTTAGGCCCTACAGGTAAAGTGCACCGGCTATCTCTCCCAGGACTAACTTGTTAAGGCGCCAGTGTAATGTCCTATTGATGTTCCCACTGATCCTAGCCAGCATGGCCAATTGACTGGGATGATGGGAATTGCAGCCAACAACATCTGGAAAACACCACACTGGCTACCCCTCTGTTAATGTATACAATATTTCTACTTCAGAAAGGCAGGCGGAGGTTGGTCATGCGTCTTGCCTTTGGGACAGTCCTCTGTTTGAAGGGTTATCAGCAGACTATCTGAAAGAGTCCTCTGTTTTAAGTGCTGCACAGTACTTTTTTTTAAAGATTAAGAATCGTAAGAAGGGTGAGCAGGTGCCTGGAACAAACAGTTAGCACTTCCACAGTTAAACAGAGCAGGCCACGTGCTCCAAGTATTGTATTGTATTGTATTGTATGCAGTTTTTCAGCTTAATTGCTTGTTATGTCAACTGTATTTATTATTTTGTAAACTGCTTTGAGACTTGTATAAAGTAGTGTGTGTGTGTGTGTGTGTGTGTGTGTGTATGTGTTAGCTAGCTAGCTAGACATAAAAGTCTTCCTCCCTATCATGAGATGCTGTGAATTTCTATTTTAAAATTACATCTAAAATTGCATCTATTCACTAAATTGGTTTACGCAATTTTAATATGAAATTTTGTCCTCTTTTCATTTGGTGATGCATAATTTGCTGCCCTAGACAGAAGTCTTCAACATGAAAATGTATAGCTGTTTCCAAAATCATATTTACTTTTTTACTGTGACCTTCTTGAAAGCACAGGTGTCAGGATGCAAAAGAAATTCAAATGGTCAGTTTTGATTATAGCTGGATGTGACAAAATAATTTTAAAAGAAGAAAATAGCTATGTTTTCCTTTGTTGAGGAACTCTAGTCTCATAACCACACACTCCATGATAAAATAGAAAGGCAGTCAATATACTGAAAACTAGTTTCAAACCCTTATTTACACACAACCTTAATACACACCCACCCTGCACCTTAGTCAACTAATTAAGTAAATTATCAGGACTGAGTACAATAG
This sequence comes from Darevskia mixta, assembly GCA_034641385.1. Classification (NCBI taxonomy): domain Eukaryota; kingdom Metazoa; phylum Chordata; class Lepidosauria; order Squamata; family Lacertidae; genus Darevskia; species Darevskia mixta. The sequence goes on from JAWWNH010000020.1 coordinate 7,289,924, forward strand.
CCTTATTGTTTCATATTGTAATCACTAAATATGCAATTTTTGTGTGTTAAGGTATCAAAATAAGGTTATAGATCAGTTTTATGTTTCTTTAAAAAGGGAAAAGCTAGAAAGGAGGGAAATAATTGATTTTTTCTGTCATCATACTTAAGGTCCCCAAGGAATGGATTTGGTGATATCAATATAAATTCGCAGCACTTGGCTTCCCCTGTACTGACTCTTAATTTCATGTCTGAACATGGCTTTCCCCAAGTGATTGCTTGATTAAAGTGCTGTAGCTTATAATTATAATTTATAACTCATTTAACAGGCAATATTAGTTAATCCCCAAGAATGTGATGGGAATCTATGAAGACCGTGTCCCCACAATGTACCATCCATCCAGCACTGCTGCATTTCTCAGGCAGCCTTGCTGAAATGAATCAGATGTTTATGATGTTTAGTGGATTATTCCCATGCTGTACCATCACCACCACCGCAGAGATGTAGGAAGCTTCTTTATCTCGAATCAGACCATTGATTCATCTAGCTCAGTAATGACTATACTAGCAGGCAGCAGCCCTTCAAGGTTTCGGACGGGAGTCTTTCCCAGCCCTGCCTGGAGATGTCACAAACTGAACCTGGGACTTTTTGCATTTTCTACCCTTGTGGGCAGCCCCAGGCACTCTTAGGCCTTAACCAGACAGATAGGTTTTGGAGAGTTAGGCCCACATTAAAAGTGTTTCAATCTATCATCATTACCATTACTGAATTTTATGAACACCACATACAAATCAGATGCAGTGGTACCTCGGTTTACGAACTTAATCTGTTCCGGAAGTCCGTTCTTGAACCAAAACCGTTCTTAAACTGAAGTGCGCTTTCCCTAATGAGGCCTCCCGCTGCCAGTGCCCTTCCACCATTCGGATTCTGGTCTTAGACCAAGGTAAAGTTCTCAAACCAAGACACTATTTCCGGTTTTGCGGAGTTTGTAAACCAAATCGTTCTTAAACCGGACTGTTCTTAAACCAAGGTACCACTGTACTCCCAATGGTCTACAGTAGCAGATCATTAACCTTTTTAGGACTGGTGATTCCTAATTTTAATTTGTAGGGAAGATACACATTAGCTAATGGATGTTTGGGGAACACTGGCTTAAAGACACTAGTACATAACAAAGATTATCATTAACTTTAAGCTGGGTTGTTGTTGTTATTTATGTCCATTAATTTATTTCAAAAGTTCTGAAACATCACATTGTTTTAATTAGCTAATGAGAGACGACAAAATTTGTATTTCTGACAAGGAAGACACCTTAGGGGCACTGGAAAGAAACCACATTTGTTTTCTCAGAGTCTCGTGCAATTGATGTCACACTGTCATATTAAACTATCTCAGTCTCCTACTGTGAAGCAAGCAAACAGATTTGATTTTGGTCCATTTTAAAGTGCATAGCTTTATGACAAATTTTGAAGCCGAAGTGGTAAAATAATGTGTAATTTATGTGAGGCACTGTTTTTTTTATTAATGTTTTATTTAAAAAGGTAAAGGTAAAGAACCCCTGACACTTAAAGTCCAGTCGTGAACGACTCTGGGGTTGCGGCGCTCATCTCGCTTTACTGGCCGAGGGAGCCGGCGTACAGCTTCCGGGTCATGTGGCCAGCATGACTAAGCCGTTTCTGGCAAACCGGAGAAGCACACGGAAATGCCGTTTACCTTCCCGCCGGAGTGGTACCTATTTATCTACTTGCACTTTGACGTGCTTTCAAACTGCTAGGTTGGCAGGAGCTGGGACTGAGCAATGGGAGCTCAACCCGTCGTGGGGATTCGAACCGCCTACCTTCTGATCGGCAAGCCCTAGGCTCTGTGGTTTAGACCACAGTGCCACCACGGCTTATTAAGGTTATTAGCAAATGCTCCCACATGATGGCATTGCATATGGAATTGTAATCCTATATAATAAAGAGCCTGTGTCCCTCCGTACCACTTTCCGTCCGTCAGAGGAAATCGGAAGCGCGCGTGCGCTCCAGTGAGACACGGATTGGAGGACGCAGACCAATAGGAGCGGGGGCAGAGGCGCGAAGCACCGCTGCCCGCAGCCTCCTCCTGTCGGCCATCTTTTAGCCGCTGGCGGGGAGAAGGCGGCCACTGGCCGCCGTTCCACGATGGCCAGGCAACCGCGACCCCGCGACGGGGCTTGGCGGCGCTGGAAGCGGAGGAGGCCCGCGGAGGAGCGCCGGCTGTAGGCTCTGTGGGAAAGGGGCGGCGCGCCGAGGGAGCGTCGGCTCCTTAGGTTGCCCATCCACAGGGACAGGCAGCTTCAGGAGCCGACACTCCCTCGCCGGGAGCTGCAGCGCCGAGCAGGATGCATCCCGCCCGGCGCTGCTGCTCCCGCGGTCACTGAGCGACCGGCCGAGGGAGCGTCGGCTCCTTAGGTTGCCCGTCCACAGGGACAGGCAGCTTCAGGAGCCGGCACTCCCTCGCCGGGAGCTGCAGCGCCGAGCAGGATGCATCCCGCCCGGCGCTGCTGCTCCCGCGGTCACTGAGCGACCGGCTGAGGGAGCGTCGGCTCCTTAGGTTGCCCGTCCACAGAGACAGGCAGCTTCAGGAGCCGGCACTCCCTCGCCGGGAGCTGCAGCGCCGAGCAGGATGCATCCCGCCCGGCGCTGCTGCTCCCGCCGTCACTGAGCGACCGGCCGAGGGAGCGTCGGCTCCTTAGGTTGCCCGTCCACAGGGACAGGCAGCTTCAGGAGCCGACACTCCCTCGCCGGGAGCTGCAGCGCCGAGCAGGATGCATCCCGCCCGGCGCTGCTGCTCCCGCGGTCACTGAGCGACCGGCCGAGGGAGCGCCGGCTCCTGAGGCTGCCCGTCCCTGCTGCTTTAAAGCAGCACGGACAGGCAGCCTAGAGCCCGTAATCTTTACGGGCTTAATTTACTAGTGATAAATAATGGTTAGATCTGAGTAGGTGGGCAAGTGTCAAAGGCAAACTTCCCTTCTTCCTTTGGTTTTGCCCGTTTTTCTTTCTCTCAGTTTAGTGTTCTTTGTCCGGGACCTGCCATCTTTCATTCCATTGGCTTTCTATCTGTTGCTTCCTCTGCCCCCTTCCTTCAGGCCTCTGCCACCTTGACTCCCCTTGGATGTCTGTGTTGTGTTTGTTTTAAGATCTGTGTTATCAAAGTGGTGCCTGGTGACTCCCTAAGTACAGAAAGCCACAAATTAATGCTACTATGCTCACCCCAATACTCTGAGAATTTTGAGGGTGCAGAACTTAGCCAGTTTTGCTTTTCTTTTGACGGAATCACTGGAGGCTTATTGGTGTTTTGTAATATTCGCTTTCATTTGCAAATACTTTGGTTGAACATTAGGTGGAAAACACTTCAGAGCCCACTGCCCCTAAACCAGGTCGGCAGGGAGACAGCCGGCACTCCAAATTGCTGATATCTCATAGAGTCCAAAAGTCAGCTCTCTGTGACTTTATCGCTCTCTCTCAAATTGCTGTTTGTCTTCACACATGGCAACTAGATCACAGCAGGTGTGAGGTATCTCTCTTTCAGGCATTTCCCTAGGCACTTAAGCCCTGTGTGCACATTATAGCTCCTGTGTTGATGAACATGGGACAGGGAGTGTGACTTTACCCAGCAGTTTGGCCCTCTAACACCCACCCTGTCTGTAAGGAGGTGCCTTTACTCATAGTTATACACACAAAGGTTTCCATGGGAACTGGAGCCCAGTTCCGGATCCCATGAAAGCCTTCATGCAAAGGCCCCTTCCCTACAGACATTTTTACGCTATACATGCAGACATCAGGGGAGGTGGGCTTATTAATTATTATTATTATTATTATTATTATTATTAATTGGATTTATATACCGCCCTATACCGAGGGGTCTCAGGGCGGTTCACAAAATAAAATCAAAATATAAAGCCACAAAATACTTAGTAATCTAATCTTGAGGTTACCAAGAGCATAGACAACAGCAGAGGAGAAGAAGAAGAGGAAGAGTTTGGATTTGATATCCTGCTTTATCACTACCCGAAGGAGTCTCAAAGCGACTAACATTCTCCTTTCCCTTCCTCCCCCACAACAAACACTCTGTGAGGTGAGTGAAGCTGAGAGACTTCAGAGAAGTGTGACTAGCCCAAGGTCACCCAGCAGCTGCATGTGGGGAGACAGAGGGGCTACTCACCACCTCCATGTTCCTTGCATCACTGTTCATCAGCACAGGAGCTATGTCACCAGGAGCACTCTGGGCTCCGTTAACCCTCTCCTGTCCAAGGAAGGAAGGAAGGAAGGAATAATTTATTGGCCAAGTATATTTTCCAACATACTTGGAATGTTGCTTTGGCTACATTGCAATGTAAACATACCTTATACAAACACTGTTCCACTCATAATACAATGACACAGCAAAGAAACCCCACCCATAACTGGCCTCCCCAATCCCTGTCTTGAGACCGCTGAGGCATGCTGAATCAAAAAGAGGTTTCATTTCTATCCTTGGTTCTCCTTGTACTACTTACCTGGCAGCCAAATTTGAGGAAGAGTACAAGGAACCATAGCTCACTGCAGTGAAAAGATTCACAATAGCAGGACTGAGAAAGGCTTGCCTAAGAGATATCTACCACAACCCTGGAAGGAAGATCAGTATCGTTAATCTATGGTCTTTTTTGTTGTTGTTGCTAAAAGCAGCCATGGGGGTGGAATGGGATGATAGTGCTTGGGAAGGCTTAGCCCCTTTTCCCGGACTATTTCCCACCCAATTAAAACTGCCTGACAACTGCTATTTGCCATGCAGGGCACCTATATGCCATGCAGGACACCTATATGTTTTATCCGATGGGAAAACAGATTTAAATTTGGAAAATTGTACAGGAATTTATAACAGCCCCTCCAGAACTGCAGTACCAATCCCAATTGCCCTCTGCCTTCCATGGCTACTATTAACAAGGAAATAAGAAAACCCAGAAAGATCCCATTCATGAAGTTCTTATACTGTACCCTATCTACAGTGGCACCTCAGGTTAAGAACTTAATTTGTTCCAGAGGTCCATTCTTAACCTGAAACCGTTCTTAACCTGAGGTACCACTTTAGCTAATAGGGCCTCCTGCTGCCGCCGTGCGGTACTATTTCTGGGTTAGCAGAGTCTATAACCTGAAGCGTCTGTAACCCAAGGTACCACTGTACTTTGGTCTTAATATAACATCCTGCTTAAAGGCACCTGATGTGATGATATCCCAAGTGAGCTTTTATTCAGGCACTTCCCAGCCCATGCTTTTGCGCATTAAGTACTTAAAAAAAAAAGAAGTTTATATTTATATCTTGCATTTCCCTAACAGTGGGCTTTTTTATTTTAAAAAAAGTCTCCAGTAGTGTAGTGCCAATGGAGGTTTCCTTTGAAATGCAGCCAGCAGTTTTGGGTGGGGTAATAATTTTATCAGGACTATGGGTAAAAGGGAAATAATTAAACTTTATCCTTCCCCTTCCCATCCCCAAGGCTGCTCAAGATCTCCCTCCCCTGTGCCTCACCAAACAGATGCTATTTACATACAGGGAAAAATGAATATTGATTGCACTCACACAATTAACATAATGTCTAGTTTGGTTGTTAGTTATTGACCAAGTAGATTATAGCATCTAGCCTGCCCAAGCCAGTCAAATAGTTTGCAAGGTACATGTTGTTTCACATACAAGGGGGGGGGGGGGACATGGTCAGGGCAGCTGGGTGCTTAGCATGCAGGTAGGTCACTACAGCTACCAGTAATTCTATCCATCCTTCAACCAAGCATCCCTCCTGCTCAATAACAGCAGAGCTCACAATGGATGGCAGACATCAAAATAGCACAGAGCTATAAAAGATGTCCCCCCCCCTTCTTCTTCCTTTTATCTCGTTTCCCTTTCAGATTTGTTTTTCCCCTTCTCTTTCATGCCCTACAAGAGCAGTATTAAATGCTGAATCAGACAATGCGTGAGGACAAAGTCCTTCTCGGATAATTAGACTGAGCCTCAAATACCTGGCCTGTACACATCTTTGTATACCAAGCGGATCTGAGCCCCCAGTGATTCAGGGCCAAGGGTGGGAGCAGCAGCCTGTAAGAGGAGACTGTGTGTGACTCTTCTTGCTAAAACTGTACATCTCTAGTGCATATTTCATCCATGTTTCAAGGTCGCCAAAGAGATCAGAGGTCCAAACCACTTAGAACTTCTCCATGCATAGAGTGCTAGGAGCCGGCCAGCTGTCATAATTATAAATTTAAGCAGACCTACTGATGGTGCCTGCCTCTATAATGGATTCAAAGACATGAATAAAACTCCTTAATTTTCAAGTATTTCTTTTTTAAAATTAATATTTGAAAAGGGGAGAAAGTAGCTTGTTAAAAAATAAGATTTCTAAGGTTGCAGCTCTTGCATTGAGGGATACAGCTAGGTGGCCTCTCTTATTATAAATGTTCTAGTACCCATCTGATGCCCACTTATTTATGGATTTTAGACTAAAAGCTCTTTTTTTGCCAGTTTTCTTCACAAGCACTTATCTCAACATCCTCATTAGATGGTTTTTCTCTTTTCTTTTTTTCCAGGGCCTATCCATGCCCTTGGTACTTCTTTTTGTTCCATTCTGCAAAAGAAATGGCTTTAAATGATCACTCTCCACCAGTTCCAACTTTTCCCCCCTTTGTAATTAGCTCTATTTGAAGGCCAGGAAAGTAAAAGGACCAGAAGGATTCCCCCCCCCCTCTTTCTAAAACCCTCACCGTTGAACAAAAGAGATGATGTTCTTTACTTCAACCATATGCTGTATGAAGCATGTGCAGAGTGGGTCAGCGTGTCTCCGTTTTGAAAATTAGTTTTTAAAAAGTCTGGTCCTAATAAAGTCTGCATAAGATGTAAATGGCCATGTGAGAAACTTCCCCTGGATCAGAAATGAGAATTTGAACCACTATAAGTCATCATCCTCGCCACCATCTATGGAAAGCTACCTAAGTAAATGAATTTGAAGAGAAGGATATGCCTCAAAAAAAAGCAAAATATAGGAATAGACTATCTTATAAACTATCTTCATGTCCAAATCATTAAACACTGTGCTCGTTTATCCTCCCTTTCTTAGAGATGGAGAAAAGCAGTGCCTGGACTGACAAAAGGGGGACAAGTCACAGGGACATGCTTTCTAAGCAGTTTTCTAAGCCAGCGTTTCCCAACCGGTGTGCCGCGGCACACTAGTGTGCCGCGAGACACCGGCTGATGTGCCGCGGGAAAAGGGACCTGCAGCCCAGGGCTGCACAGGACCGTGGCGGCGGCGCTGCTGGAGCCCGGTGGCGAAGCGGAAGCCAGGGCGGCGCTGCTCCCTTGGCTGCTGCAGCAGCAGCAACAGCAGCCTCGCGCGAGAATCCCGACTGGAAGCCTCGCATGAGAATCAGAGCCCAGGGTGCCCTGCAGCCCCGCGCTGCACAGGACCGTGGCGGCGGCGCTGCTGGAGCCCGGCGGCGAAGCGGAAGCCAGGGCGGCGCTGCTCCCTTGGCTGCTGCAGCAGCAGCAACAGAAGCCTCGCGGGAGAATCCCGACCTGGTGCCCCAGCTGATGGGCGGGAGAAAGGACGCCGCGCTACAGCTGATCCCAGAGGTAACTCTGGGTCAGGAGACCCGGCGCAGCCGGGTCGGGGAGGAGCGGTGTGCCGCGAGATTTTTTTAATGAAACAAGTGTGCCGTTGCCTAGATTAGGTTGGGAAACACTGTTCTAAGCAATAGTGCCTTATGAATGTGGTGGGTGGGAGCAAGCCACAAGTGGGAATCGGTTTCATAGAGGGTCTATATCAGGAGTGGCAGTGCTGACTATGGCTGATGGGATTTGCAATCCAACAAGATCTGGAGGGCCACAGGACCCTATGGCCATGGAACACACATAAATGGAAAATAAATAGAGGAATTGAGGGCCCTTATGAAATTCAGTTCCTTTGGAATGGATGTCCATTTACTTACCCATGACATGTTTTTTGCTATCACTTGTGGGTATGCTAGCTTAATTCCCCCTCTCCCCTGATAACATTTGTGTAACTCTTCCTAATAAAGTGTCTTCATGTCCTCATAATATGCCAACCTAGCAGTTCGAAAGCATGTCAAAGTGCAAGTAGATAAATAGGTACCGCTGCAGCGGGAAGGTAAACGGCGTTTCCGTGCGCTGCTCTGGTTCGCCAGAAGTGGCTTTGTCATGCTGGCCACATGACCCGGAACCTGTACGCCAGCTGCCTTGGCCAATAATGTGAGATGAGCGCCACAACCCCAGAGTCGGTCACGACTGGACCTAATGGTCAGGGGTCCCTTTACCTTTACCCCTGGCGTACATGTGAAAATAATCTAGGGTCTTAGTAGACCACAAGCTCAACATGAGTTAACAGGGTGATGCAGCAGCAAAAAAGCTAATGCTATTCTAAGCTGCATCAACAGAAACAGTGTCTAGATCAAGAGGAGTTGTACTGCTCTATTCTGCCTTGGTCAGATCACACCTCGATTACAATGTGCAGAGGAGGGTGGACAAGATGATAAAGAGTCTTGAAAGCAAGCCCCTTGAGGAATGGTGGAGGAAACTGGGTGTGTTTAGCTTGGGAAAGAGGAGACCAAGAGGAGATACGATAGCCATCTTCAAATATCTAAAGGGCTGTCACATGGAAGATAGAGCAAATTTGTTTTCTCCTGCTCCAGAGGCTAGGACTAGAACCAATGGCTTCAAGTTACAAGAAAGGAGATTCCAACTAAACATCAGGAAAAACTTTATGATGGTAAGAGCTGTTGGACAGCGTAACATACTGCCTCAGAAGGTGGTGGACTCTCATTCCTTGAAGGTTTTTAAGCAGAGGCTGGATGGCCATCTGTTATGGATGCTTTAGTTGAGAGTCTAAAGCATTGGCATTGGGGGGGTTGGACTAGATGATCCTTGGGACCCCTTCCAACGCTATGATTCTATTTTTATTATTATGCGGGGAAGTGTGAGAACCACAGCTGGAGAAGAAGAGAAGTCAGTGGAAAGGAAGGGCAGCAAATTTGGAACATGTGACTGACCTTCACCACTTCCATTTGGACTGGATGCCAAGGACATCAACGAAGAGCAGCAGCGCAAAGCTGGCTAGAGAGTCTTGCCTGTGATAGATGTCTTTCAGCATTGAAGCTTCCTTGCTGATATGGCTTTTCAAGGTAGGGCCAATGAAGGCTGACTCTGAAGGGACACAACCAAAGGAGATCACCCCTTTGGGAAGCCACAAGGGGATGGAGGCACGATCCTCTGGAATATTTTGGAAGTTTATCGCAAGGTTCCTGAGTGAGACAGGAACCAGGGGTGGAGAACCCCTGGAGTTAGAGGCTAGGGGGCCTGGAAATATGACAGTGGGGAGTTTACTGTCTTGTGTGGAGGGCCCAGCTAAACATCTACCGGTATCTGGCACATTAAAGCAGCATTTTATAGTGCCTTTTGTTGAGGTCAGTAGTTCATCATAGCACTGGTGCATTATTTGGCTGCTGTATCATAGTACCTTAACTACCGCAATTAAATATATACTGTCCTTCATCATCAAATTTCAGATTGGTTTACATATCTTAGAACAGCAATAAATTAAAATAACAAATACAACAATCCAGAGTAGAAAAAACATGTTATTAAAAGCTAGATACAGTGGTACCTCAGTTTAAGAACAGCCCTGTTTATGAACTATTTGGTTTACGAACTCCGCAAAACCGGAAGTAGTGTCCCAGTTTGCGAACTTTACCTCGCTCTAAGAACAGAAGCTGAACGGTGGAAGAGCACCGGCGGCAGGAGGCCTCATTAGGGAAAGCGCGCCTTGGTTTAAGAACCATTTCGGTTTAAGAACGGACTTCCGGAATGGATTAAGTTCGTAAACAGAGGTACAACTGTATTAAGATCAGTAATGCAAGTCTTTAACAGGCACTGAAACACAACTAAAGTTATCAAGAAAACCTTGGGGCACTCTTACAACCAGCATTGGATTTTCTATTCATATTATATTAATTTTATTTATAAGAATATTTATAAACTGTCAACAGATAAAAAAATGGCAGTGGACAATAAATTAAAATATCAAAAAATTATAAAAAGCATAAAATGCAGAACAAATGCCCAGCACTCATTTTTATTTGAATGTTTAGTGGAGAGAATGTGGAGGGAATAATATGTTGGGTGACGCCAGAGGGGAAGGTGGCGGGGCCACCCCTATTAATGCCACCATGACCAGGGGGGGAATACTGGAAGTGCTGGAGGTGTTGATCCTGGCTGCGCTAACAGTGCTACCTGGGCTGGTGCTGCTGCTCTTTACTGCCATGTGATCCTTAGTAAGATCTACTGCCTATATGCCATCCACTAGAAGTCATCAAGAGCTCTGCCATGTCTGAGAGGGCACTATGTTTTATAAAATAAATATCAAGAACAATTAAAAAAATAAATACCCACAGCAGTCCCTTGCCATTTTTCTTTAACTTTTACTTACGATGGAACATACAACGTAGCCAGGCTTTTATAGCAGTGTTGTTGTCCATCCCACAGCAACAGTGTTTTTGTTCCCAACTTAGGTCTTGCAGGAACACCACAAATATAGATACGGGGTGAGTCTTTTAAAAGAGTCCCCGTGGAACATGTGTACTCTGTATCCACGGGGCCTCTTTTAAAGGACTCACGCTGTATATAAATTGCATTTGGGTAATGTATCTTAGAGATGAATGGAATTAAAATGGCTTAGTGCACATAATCACACACAAAATACATAGCTTCAGCTTATGGTGGGTGATGAAAGAAAGAAAGAAAGAAAGAAAGAAAGAAAGAAAGAAAGAAAGAAAGAAAGAAAGAAAGAAAGAAAGGAAAGGAAAGGAAAGGAAAGGAAAGGAAAGGAAGGAAAGGAAGAAAGGAAGAAGAAAGAAAGAAAGAAAGAAAGAAAGAAAGAAAGAAAGAAGGAGGGAGGGAGGGAGGGAGGAAGGGAGGAAGGGAGGAAGGAAGGAAGGAAGGAAGGAAGGAAAAGACTGAAAAGTTTTGGATAAAATCACAGCCACTATTCACTCTCACTTTATACACAGTGCAGACACCTAAAAGGTTTACCTCCAGCCTTTCTCGCAGTGCATAAAATATAATTTAAAATGCTGCCGGGGATCCTAAGGGCATTCCAGCACTGCTGGCAAGATATTTCCTCCTACCCTAGTAGAGAAATACATAACAATGTTCTTAAAAAATTAAAAATTTAAAGGAATCTGAATATATGCCCCACTGTCAATTCTCTAGGTTGGCATCATGTTATTCTCCAGTGCTCCATCAGCATGGATTCATTGTGAAATGTCTGCATAGCCTGTGGAAAAGCTGTTTGTGCATACAAGGCACAGCATATAAATTAAGATTACACTTGCTTTGGGTTTGTTCTGGGAAAGATAGGCTCTCAAAGAGCGCCTCTCAGCATGGATAGTGAGGGAAGGGCATAGCAAAATGTATGTATCTCTTGATGTATATTTTGTCTCAAGCAACAGTGCGATTCAAAAGGACAGTAATGCTTTAAACCCCTCCATAGTAGGCTCAGGTTGTATACAGTATATGTGTAAATAAACCTTATATCATAAAGACCCTGGGTAAAGCGCACAACCCCAGGAATCTCACACTGCTGTGGAGACTGGGATGGCGTATAACAAAATGCTATGCTAAACCATGGTTTAGCTTTACAAAACCTGAATCTCTCATGTTCTCCCTCTCCTTCTGACACAGTTATGAGGCAGAGATTCGGAGCTTCAACTTCAGTTTTAGATCAACTGTAGTTAAATACTGTTCATATACCCTAAAGTGTGGTTAAACTGAATTATGGCTAGTTGAAAGAAGACAACTTCATAAACTATGATTTGAAGTTGTCTTGTTTCCACTAACCATAGTTATGATAAACCACAGTTCCTTCAAGCTCAGACTACATGGCAAAGTGTTTTTAATCTAAATGGAAGAAAAAGCTTTCTAATAACTCAAAGCCATGTCAGAGAAGGGGAGAGCATATAAACCTGATATGCAAACCAGCCAAATGTGGTGCTAATCCACACAATTTCCTTGTTCATGGGATTAAAAAGTAACATACAGAAGACTGGAAATCCTGTTTCTTAAATTTCTCTGTGAACAGACATGTGTTAGAGATTAAAGCACTGAACATTCTGAACATGTTCTTACTAACCAACCCAACAGCTCACATAGAAGCATGGGTCACTCTTTTTTTAGTTTGCATTACAAAATTACTTACTTACATACCGGTAGGCATCAAATGGATCATCTTCTGCTTTCCCACATAGCATATCTATCTGAGAGTACATCTAGCAAAACAGCTTCAGACTGTGTGGGGGAAAGCATGCACACACACACATTTTTTTTGGAAGGCAAATTACTTCTAAGCAAAATACGGCAATCTCATTTTAGACGTATCTACAAATGTCCTCAACACTTTTTGCTGATATAAGAACAGGTCTTGACAATCTAGTGTATTTATCCAAACTAAAATAGCCACTCGTCTGTGCTTTAGTGCCATTTTCTGTCACGCCAGCATGACAGCACTAAGTGTTTAGTTGGAATAAGTGGTTCCATGTCCTTTGATAATACAACATGGTTCCAGCATTCTGTTCACTACAATTTCAGCTCCATCAGGGGTGGCACAAGGCCCCTTAGTATTCCCAGAGATTTTCAAACTCGTGGCACATGTGCTCTTTTATGCACTCAAGTCATCTGGTCCATTTGGACTGGGATCATGAGGGAATACAATTAGCCAGCCACTTTCTTTACACCGCCTCGCCTGCCAGTCTGTTTTGAGCCTTAGTTATTTTGATTCTCCCCCTTCCCTCTTTTTTGATTTTTGAATTCTCTAAGACAGAAGATCTCAGCAACCCCATATTCCACAGTGCACCAGACCAGAACAGAGTAGCCAGATTTGTTATGCTACCGGTAGAACTATTCTGAACTCAAATAAAGAATATTCCGATTACATAAGTGTCATAAAAGCACTCTCTATTCTGTTTGTAAATAACACTCAAATATGAAATCCTGCCAGTAAAGAAGAAACCCGTGGAATGAATTTTGCTCTCAGTTCTACTAATTCAAACTCTCATGGAAACGTCTCAAAGGACAGAGCACTTCCAACTACAGTGGGTAGAGAAAGCTGATCACATAGAACCTAAGTTTAGACAACACAACAACAAACACCGAGGTGTTGACATGTACGTACTGTTGCTTTCAGTAGAACTTTCAAGGCTGAAGCTGTGCATAGGATTGCAGTTGTATGCCCTATAGTATATTTTGCAAATGAAGAACATTTCGATTTCTCTTTGGGTGACCTTGAAAAAGGGGTAAAGGTAAAGGGACCCCTGACCATTAGGTCCAGTCGCAGATGACTCTGGGGTTGCGGCGCTCATCTTGCTTTATTGGCCGAGGGAGCCGGCGTACAGCTTCCGGGTCATGTGGCCAGCATGACTAAGCCGCTTCTGGCAAACCAGAGCAGCGCACGGAAACGCCGTTTACCTTCCCACCGGAGCGGTACCTATTTATCTACTTGAACTTTGACGTGCTTTCGAACTGCTAGGTTGGCAGGAGCTGGGACAGAGCAACGGGAACCGCTGACCTTCTGATCGGCAAGCCCTAGGCTCTGTGGTTTAACCCACAGCGCCACCCGCGTCTCTTGAAAAAGGAGTACATCTTCATATATGAGGCTGGTAAACTAATTTATTGTTGCTCTTACAGAAACCACTCATATGTTAGGAAAACCTAAATACAATGGATTTTTAAAAAATGGGACTAGTGCTTTAGATTAGAGAAGGAATGTTAAAATAACTCATCTAGGAAGATCACATGCACCATGCCGGTCTAATAGAATTTAACTCCAATTTGCATTACTTTAGATTCCAAGGTAACATTATCATTTGTGTCAGGGTGGAGAAAGTTTCGGCTTCAAATTTGGAAAGTGAGTGGGGCCATCTGCTTGTCAATCACATGATGTCATTGTGATACCACATGATTGACAGGTGGGCACCTGCCCACCATTCACCCCAGGCATTGAAATGCATAAAAAGTTCCTGACCTTGCAGAGTTTCTGTGAATAAATCAAAGCCATATCAACTAGCAATAATGCAGCAGGATTCAAGTACATGCTGAAGTGTTTGGCAGCTGGAGAATGAATATAGCAAAATGAAGCAACAGAAGCCACAAATCTGGATGAAACAGAGAAGACTGGCTGAAGAGGAGGCATTCTCAGAGCATGTGCAGAGTGCCTTGGATTCAGTTTGTGCATTTTTGTTTTATTTATGCTTTGCTGTAAACACCAACAAAAATTGAAAAGAAAAACCATACATCCACAACAAATGTTACACCAAATACAAAATAAACAAAAGAATAAAATCATTTGTTTTGACAGTAAATCTTCTTAACGTACATCTAACTTCCCGTCTTCTCCATGCTTCTTTTAATATTTAATATTTGCAATATTTAATATTGCATAAATCTATCAGTTCATTTTATAATAAAATATTATTCTCTTATATCCTTGTTTCTTACTTAGTACAACTACAGAAGTTATTCGAAGGCTGAAACCAAGTTCATACTACTACAATTGATCTTAAGATATGATTTGAAAACCTCCCATTTTGCAATAAATACTTCTTTTGATTTATCTTTCATTTTTTCAGATAGTTGGGATAGCTCTGCATATTCGGCTAGTTTTTGTAACCATTCTGACCTGGAAGGGATTTTATCACTTTTCCATTTAGTCGCTATTAAGATTATGCAACCGTGGAGTATAAAAAAAAAACTTCTTTTACATTCTTAGGAATGTCTGATTCTGTAATTCCGAGTAGAAATGCTTCTGGTCTTTTTTAAAATGAAACTCTAAACATTTTTTTAAGTTCTATATAGATGTTGTCCCAGAAGATCTTAATTTTTTTTACATAGCCATCACATGTGGTACATAGTACCAGTTTCTACTCCACATCTCCCAACAAGTACTAGATACATTTTTGTACATTTTTGAAAGCTTCCATGGCATCAAATACCAACGGTATTGCATTTTTTGAAGGTTTTTCCTCAAAGTATAACATGCTGTAAATTTCCAATTTACTTTCCATAAATTTTCCCACTTTTTCATTTCTATATTATACCCAAAATCCTGGGCCCATTTGATCATGGCGGCTTTCACCTCTTCCTCCTTGACTTCCCAGTCAAGGAGGAGTCTGTACATCTTTGAAAGAGTTTTCGTTTTTGAGTTGACCAAATCCATTTCTAATCTAGATATTTCTGATGCAAATCCCCTTTTCTTATCTGTTTTAAATGTTTCAAATATTTATTTTCATTATTTGGTTTCATTATTATCAATTTGTGCATTTCTTGGCTTCAAAGCAGATGTGTGGTTCTATGAGCACACCTGTTTTACCCATACTTAAGTGCTATGAAATATGCTGTTCTAAGGCAACAGGTTTTAAAGGGTTTTTTCCCCTTATTTTTTAAAATAAAAGTTTTGTGGCAGTGATGATCTTTGTGAATTTTATTTTAGTGGATTGGAATTACTTGACTTTAAAATGTATGGGTTAAAATCTAGACGTTGCTCCATAATCTGATGTTACATTTCAGACAATGATGAAACTCAGGCATCCACAAGCTTATGTCTCATCATGGGAATTGATTCATCACACTGTAATCAGTCTTTTGGTTCTTATCTGAATACAGATTAAGATGCTGAAAAAGATTTACATCTTTGTGCTGTAGACGGAATGCACAATAAAAATAGATTTGACTAGTGATAGGGTTTAGCCTCAGTACCAATTACTCAAAAAGGTGACCTGTAAAAGATTATTTCTAAACTGGATAGATGTCATTTCCCTTTCTTTTTAAATAATGGAAAAGAAGACTAGAAATAGTGCAAACCTTTCCTTTCCCTTCCCATTATTTACGACAGCAATGTCAAGTTATGGCCTCTCTTAATTTTGTTATAGACCCCTAAATAGCTAAAATGTTTTCCACAAGTATCCATAGACCTCAGTATCCATATATCCTGAATGCAGCCATCACTGTTTTATTGTTTGAATGCACTGTAAACCACTCTGGCATCTTATTTTTAATAAATGTTTATGACCTGATCAAAGAAAAGATTCACAAACATGGCCTTTTGCCTGTTATCATGGTTTATGAAAAGGTCAAGCGAGGACAGTGTTTAGGTAACTAGAAAAAAATGTGATACAAGAGCCATACTGTGAGGTAAGATGCCATGGCAACAGAAAAAGAAACAAAAGAATATGGTCCACAAATCATTTAAATCAGCCTGTGCTGTAATACTGATGTTAGCATCTGAGGCAATACATTTCCTTCCAGAGTCTAGACCATGATAGACTACTATTAAAATAATGATCAGCATAAAACATAGCTTGTCAATCTTACGCTTGTGAACTCACTTCCTTCACCCATGTTCTAAAATTTTCTCCCTTACTTCTTAATCTGTGATAGCTACAGTTTGTGCTGGTATCTGATAAACGATAGTCTGATGTGACATCTCTATTAGACAAACCACAGTTGCCATAAAGCAGCCTCCCCTGACCCCGTGCCTTCCAGATTGTTTTTGACTACAACTCCCATCAGCTCCAGCTAGCCCAGTTGTACTGACTGGGGTTGATGGGAGTTGTAGTCAAAACCATCTAGAAAGCAACCATTTTTGGGGAAGTTGCCACAAACCATAGTTGGCCTACAAACTGGAATTGGAAACCTAATTCAGACAATGTTTTTCAATGTTGGTTTTCTGGAGAACCGAATTTTGCCTAATTTTGATGTCTTGGGATACTACTGTTATCACAAAGAATGGATCAGGGAACTGGAGCATACAACGACATGAGGCAAGTCCCAGACACAGTCCTATAGTCTAACTAAACCATGATCTCTTTCATTTCAGCATGGGTCACAATCAGGTATTATGAGGTAGTTCACACGGTCTTTGTTCCAGTCAGCCAATCACTGGGCACAGAAGTGTCTGCTCATTTGAATAACTAGCCTTATATAAGAGTTTACCTCCAATGAAGGTTCAGGCATTTGCAGGCAGGCAGTTAGACAGGCAGACAAGAAGTCTTGCAGTCTTGGTGTATGAAACAAAATGGCTTCACGGAGACAAATGCGTAGGAGACCACGGCCAAGACAACGACCACGGTACAGGGGGAAGGCCAGGAGAAGGCACACAGTCCGAAAGAGAACTATAAGGTCTGTGAAAAGATACAGAAGGCAGAAACCAAGAATTAGAACTGCCTCCAAGTTGCCAAGGAGGATCCGGTCTAACAAGTTCCGAATGACCAGAGATGCTTGGGGCATGTTGCACTCCTATGTAGATGGCATCTACAGGAAAGTGTCCGGGGAAGCTGAACGCCTAAGGAGAAAGGAGCGACGCCCCTCCATAATTTCCTCAGATGTGCAAACTGCCTTGAGGCAAGTCATGCCAAGAAAATACACCAGGCGAATTGCCTTCAGCAAGACTCGTTAGAAAAAAAGTATCCTTTCCCTTCTCTATGGCTGGCTTATTAAGGCTAAGAACAGAAAAGAGAAAGGGAAAGTACGGACACCAGCCTGAGAGAAATTACAATCTTCTGCCTGCCGAAAAAAGATCGAACATGGCCTTCAAACTGCCAAGGAATCCTGTAACCTACCACAATTTTTTTAAACCAGCCTCACTACCAACTATTCTTTGAAGATGAAGATGAAGAAGAATCTGGGAGAGACCAGGCCCATCACTACAACAACAATGCCATCCTAATAAAATCAACTTTCTGTTTAGGTATTTTCTGTTATGCGTGGAAGCAACTATCAGACTATGAAATACCAAAGACTTTCCATCTTTGTGAATCTGAGTCAGCAGAGAGAGATCAACCATACTTAGAAATGAAAAGACTATGTGAGGTGTTTCCTGAAGGGGCATTTCCCTTGCAATAAAACAGGATTAGCAGGATTGTTCATTGCACGTCTCTTTTTTATAATGGGATCTGAAACTGCGTATGTCAGGGTTGGGCAGTAATTTAAGGAGAGAGTTTTATTGAATTGGTGAATCATGATAGAAGATAGGCCATCACTGAGGGTCACAGAGGAATCACCTGATAAGAGCTGATTCTCACATTCTTTTTTTCTGGTGATGTGAAAATAGTAAGCTTGTAGCATGGTGGTTGTGTGAAACAGCTTTCAAAGTAACGTCTCATGGACGAAGGGTTCTTATGAATTTGACAACAATTAAAGGGTTCTCCTAAGCATCAACAGGCTGCATATGGTCTTAACGGTGCCATATGCTGAAAGTTCAGTTTTCTTATTGCAGTATGCGGTTAAAAACTAGAAACTGCAACAACTGAAGACGGTAATTGGAATCTTTAGTTTACAAAAAGGTGGGCAACCAGCAGGTCAGATTCTCACTCCATATGCCAACTTTCACAAGTTGGCACAATAGCCCACCTGACATTATTATGACATCAGATGATTGAGAGATGGCTTGTCCCACCCACCTGTCAAAGCCCATTTGGCCAGAGCAAGTGTGGGGAACCTTTGGCCCAACAGTTGTTGCTGAACTACAATTCCCATCATCCCTGGTCATTGGCCATGCTTACTGGGGAAGATGGGAGCTGTAGTTCAGCAACATCTGGAGGACCAAATATTCCCCTTACATGGTACAGAGCCATCTGGTTCTCACATGCTTAGGAATATAATCAAGCAATTTCCATTGAAACCACTGCCCAAACAGAACTTTGTGCTTCTGGAACAAGGCATACTTACCCTGCTCATTAACTCACTTTAAGTTATGATTATTCCTTTTTTGCCACATTGGTACGTGCCCCACCCTGATGTCACATATGATGTCATGTGAGCATGGTTTAAGAAAAATTGCCTCACAGACCAGAAGGGGAGGAGCTGGTGAGTCAAATGTGGCTCATGAGCCAAAGGTTCCCCATCCTTGGTTCAGAGCATATTATAAACTTCCAAACACATGCCACCATACCGGTAAGAAAACAACTCTCATTGCTTGCGTTATATTTTCTTGTTAAAGAAAACATAGTATGAGAATTAAAGTTCAGCAGACATGGAAGTGATATTCCCCCTCCTAAAAAAATTATAGCCTAAATCAAAGTTGAAAGGCTTTTTTCAAATTAAGTTATTCACTTGCTTCCTGGCTGATGCAGCCTCTAAGCCTTAGAATCCCAAACAGGGTGTTAGTGTCCCCGGAACTCCTGCCCACAAATGTGTTTAAAAATTTACATGAACAGCCAGTTTTGATAATACACTTTTATTGTGTATGCTCCAAAATCATTCCTAGAGGAGACACTATTAGAAGAAGCCCATAATCAGAAAATCCTGTAATTCTGAGTAAATGGTGCCCCATATTGAACCATTGAAGTTGGTCCTGGCTCCTGGTAATTAATTTCAGCTAAAGGTTCCACATTGCTGTGAAATACTTATCATGATACAATGCTAAAAACAGTATGTGTACAGACACGTTTGCTAAACCTGAATAACAACCACAACATCTTATATCCCACCCATCTGATTGGGTTACCCCAGCCCCTCAGACCAGCTTCCAATAAATTATAAAGGGACAAAACAAAACATCAAACATTAAAAACTTCCTGAAACAGGGCTGCCTTCAGATGTCTATGAAAAGTTGTATAATTGTTAAACTTTTGCCATCTGATGGGAGGGCATTCCACAGGGCAGGCGCCACTACTGAAAATGCCCTCTGCCTGGTTCCTTGAAATTTTGCTTCTGGGAATTATAGGGAAAGAGCTACCTAAATTGTATAGAAATTTATTTATGTATGCTACTACAGTAGCAATAATGCTACTTGCCCAAAAGTAGAAAGAAGAAGAAGTCCCAGCAAAAGAAGAATGGGTACAAAAACTTATGGAATTGCAGAAATGGCAAAACTTAATGGAAAAATAAGAAATCAAGATAACAAACTTTTTATAAAAGAATGGAAATGGTTTATTGAATATTTACAGATAAATTGCAAACAGATAAAAACATTAGCAGGATTATTGTAATACCTGCAGTTTCATAAGAGTATATATTTAAAGTGATTAAATGAGCAAATTAAATGAATTTGGATATGCAGAAAATATTTATTATTATTAATTATATTATATTTTTTTATTGAGTTTATATACCGCCCTATACCCGGAGGTCTTAGGGCGCGTCACAGAAAATGAGGCTCCAGGGCAGACTGTAATTGTGAGCCCTGATGGGTTGCTGGGAACCACAGAAAGAGGAGGAAGGAAGTCAAACTTTGAAATGTTAAATTGTAAAACTAATGAAATGTATAAACTTGAAAAGTATAAATAAAAATTTTAAAAAAGAAAAGAAAAGAAACTTTGCTTCTCGCATTGAAGGAACTGCTAGAAGGCCCTCAGAGCTGGATCTCAGTGTCTGGACTGAATGATGGGAATGGAGACACTCATCCAGGTATCCATAAACAACTTAAGCCCAGCACTGGGGATGGGGAACCTATGGCTGGAGCACTTCTATCATCCCTGCGCATTGACAGGGCTCTTTGGGAATTGTGGGTCCGACAGCATCTGAAGGCAGGCTCCCCATCCCTGTCCCACATTATTAAGCAACTGCAGCCTCTCCATTGCTGGTGCCTGTTCTAGCCCTCCCCTCCCCATTCTTATTTTTTTGCCCCATGTCTCCGAAAATAACCAACTGGTTGGGTCTAGTCACCATTTTAATCTCCCACAATGCCCCTGGCACGTTATCACTCTGGGGCTGTGCTACACCCCTATGCAGTGCTTTTTTTTCTGGGGGTACGCATACCCCTAAACATTTTGGGAATCTAAGTTTGGCCTCATTCAGGGGCAGTATGTCAATATGAGTAGGAAAATGAGAGTACCCCTAAACATATATATATATTAGGAAAAAAGCACTGCCCCCTTGGAAAGGACACATCAAAGAGGGCATGCTCTATACTTCAATAGGCACAGACTCACCTCAGCTCCGCTGCATATCAGGCTTTCTTCCACAAATGTTGCTTCATATTTTCCATTTTCACCCCGGTCTGAATTCTTCCCAGCCCCAAGTCATTTTGGCAGACATCTTCTACAAAGTGTTGTGTGTCCTTCAGAGCAGCAGAGTCTCCTTTTTTTCAGTCCAGGCTCCTCAGCTATAAGTCCCAAACACCGGGAACAGCCAGTTCCTCCCAGAGCTGCCTCAGAGAAAGCTTTCCCTCAAAGAGATCCTCTGACTCCATGTCCTTGGCAGGATTGAACCCATGGCTCCTCCTAGACAACCACGGGGAGCAGCAAAGTCTGTTGACACCCCACTTTAACCACATTCAATGGGGCTTGTGAAATAGCCTGAAGAACACACACACACACACCCCACAGGGAAACAAGGAGAACTTTTCTCAAATCTCTGTAGAGACTCCTTATTTAGGCACCCATCCTTTTCCCCGAGTCTCCACTAGGCTTTTTTCAGCTCCCTGGGGCATTTTATATACCTTCTTTGTCTCCCTTCCCTTCAGCCTAAGGCACTGCAGCTGGGTTCCTTCCCAGCCACCAGGCAAGCCAGTGGAGAAGGCCCAACACTTCTACCCTCGCAGGGGGAGTCTCCAGGCAATGTCCACATGTGGTCTTCTCAGGAGTTATTGCCTCATTGGTGCAGACAGGAGTCAAGGGGCCAGGTGTGCCAGCACAGGAGCCAGTGAACCCTCATAGCCCATCACAGGGGCATTGTGGGGGATTTGCACGGCGAGTAGGCCCAGCTTTCCCACGCTGCTTAGAGCATGCTGTCAATACCAGTTGCCTCCACATAAGCCCACATGGGTGAGGGGGGCTAGCAAAGAGTGGTTGGGAAAAGAATGATAAAATGGTGATCAATACATCAGAAAAATGCTATTACTTCCCCAAAGACTCTCAGCCTTTTAATGCCATTAAACAGTTCAGTTTTGCTGCATAGTTAAAGTCTCTTCACACGTCATTAGGACAGAATGTGTTTCATAAAAACAGCCTGGGGGGGACCCTTAAATACAGTTCAACAAACTGTCCAGAGTGGTTTGAATATATTTTATTATTGTTATTATTTTGATAACTGAACCTTTGAACAGATTATAAGTTCTCTTTTATCTCAGAAGCAAAAGGTGTGGAGACTTCTGAAATAGATAATTAATCTCCATTGCTATCTATAGTTTCATAGTTAACACTGTCTTGCTTGAAGTGTAAAAACACATTCACACTTTAGAAAATGGATGATTAACTAATCAAATGACAATATGAATGGTAGACAAACAGAGAAATGACTGCAAGCAGGAGCTATTTATGATCAGCCACATTTTGTGCAATGGAAAATATATTCTTTGTCATTGCACTGCACTTTTCAGACATCTCAGGCGGTTCCTAAAACTTTTTTTTTTTGTACATGTGTGTGCACCTTTGTGCATGTGCTAGGAAACTCATTCTGGCCCAATGAAGACCTAATTTGGAAAAGATCTCTCTTCAGCCATCTTTTCACAATAATATATATATATATATATATATATATATATATATATATATATATATATATATATATATATATGTATTAAGGGACACAGGTGGCACTGTGGTCCAAACCTCTTGGACTGCTTGCCAATTGTAAGGTCAGCAGTTTGAACCCGCCGTGACAGGATGTGCTCCCATTGCTCTGTTCCAGTTTCTGCCAACCTAGCAGTTTGAAAGCACCCCAGTGCAAGCAGATAAATAGGTACCACTGTGGTGGGAAGGTAAACAGCATTTCTGTGTGCTCTGGCATTCATCACGATCCTCCATGTGCCAGAAGCGGTTTAGTTATGCTGGCCACATGACCTGGAAAGCTGTCTGTGGACAAACGCCGGCTACCTCAGCTTGAAAAGCAAAAGGAGTGCCGCACCCCATATTCGCCTTTGACTGGACTTAACCTCCAGGGGTCCTTTACCTTTTACCGTAATTTTTTTAAGGATTGCAGCCTTAACACTCTTTAACTCCTGTACCTTAATAGAGAAGTGAAAATGAAGGGACTCTTGACACAGGGGTCACAACGACCTAACTAGTTTTTGTGAACAATGCAGGGGTAAACCCGCCCTACCCCATCCCAAGACTGCTGGATAAACTAAATAGAAATCTCATGGTGCCAAACCCCCAGCACTGCACCTTAAAACGTTAAGTCATAATACAAGAGTGGGGCATGTACTTCTAAATAACCCAAATAATTCAGGCTATCCTCAGATATTGTGAACACAACCTCATGGCTGTTAAGAATCTAAGGGAGCAGGAAAACCCAACCAGCCTGACCCCCAAACTATAATATTATATTCGGGTCTGTGAAAAGTTATGAAAGCATGTCAATATTTAGCAATTGTTGAGCTGATAGGTTTGGTGAGAATGCCTGCCTCTGTTCAACGTTCACATTGGTCTAACTCCTTGATTATTAGTTGCTCTCCCTTCTACTAATGGATGTATTTATTACGCACACGTATTTATTAAAAGACGTGTGCGTAATAAAAGTATGAGTGTTCGCTTTGCCTTGCTTGCCTCACAGAGAACAATCCCAACAGCCCTCTTCCCAACTGGTTTTAAGGGGCTCTCCAGGCCACAATCTTGTCGCGATGACGTCACTATCGCTTTAGCCTCCGAAGCTCCTCCCATTAAGAAGCCGGTCTGGAAGAGGCCGGCATTTGCCCCCCCCCCAATAGGTAGAACCCCGCCTTTTCCTTCGCCAGCCTTCAACGCGCACGCGCCCTCCACGCCGTTCGTTCGCCTCCTTCTCTTCCGCTTCCTGCTCTCGCCCTCCCTCTCTTCGACGCGTGCGCCGTAGTGCCGTTAGGCCGACGGGTCGCGCGCCGGAGCTTCGAATTCCGCAGCCGGCGCATGCGCCGAGAGAGTGGGTGGCTTTAAAACACAAACCCAAGGTTGAGGGACTGTGACCATGTTGTTGCTGCCGCCGCGACTTCTGTAGCTACTGAGGTGCTTCCCTCCCTGCCCCTAAAGCAAGGAAGCTGGTACATGGAGTCTGCCCCTGGTGCAGCAGGTAGGGGCGGTTGCTACCCCCTCCTCTTGACGTTCCCGGGACATGACAGTGCAAGGGGGTTAGGCTGAGGAGCTGCCAGTCCAGACCCGTGAACTTGCTCCTTGGTTCACGTGTGAACCCTTGTTCACGGGTTTACCACCAACTCAAGGGCTCCCAGCCCTCACGTGCTCTTAGTTCCCCTCGTTGACGAAATGGGTGTAGTTGTCTGACTTACCTGACTTAGAAGATGATTGTTGAGATTCCTGCACTGCAGGGGGGTCGGACTAGATGGCCCCCGGGGGTTGCTTCCAACACTACAGTTCTATGATGAATGCCTCGGAAGGTTGTTCCACTTTAAATTTAGATGAATGAAGAACACTCACCATTACCTCTACAAAATAGCCTGGTAGTGCAGTGTGTCATTTCAGGGGACGAAACTTAATTTTTGCAAACTTCTTCAGTGAAGGGTCTTAAAAATATGTGGGTTTTTTGAGTGGGGGGAATTCAAATCTGCTATTATTATTATTATTATTGTGACCAAACAGCATTTAGCTTGGTAAATCTACGTTTGGTGAAGAAGCACATAAACTGCTTTTGGAAAACCAAAGAACTTTAGTTTTACCTTCTGAAAATGTCAGGTAATGCTAAATAATAGCAATAAATAATAAATAATAATATTAATATAAAATATAACTGCCAGAATTTGCCAATCATTTTTAATGATTTCTATGCAGTTTTACACACATTTTTACTTACCAAGCAAAGCTAAATTATATTAATTTAACCAAAACATCTTTTGAATTCCCAAGTCATGTTACAACTTTTAAGCCCTCCTCATTTTTTGGAATTTGAAAGTTGAAAAATTCAACATGCTTTACTGGTAAGGGCCTTCTTGGTTAAGTGGTATACTGGTTGTGGATTACACTCCACAGAAAGATTTTTCTGTCTCCTACCTTGTTCTCCTTCTGATGACGGACACAGACCATTTTATTTCCTCAAGCTTCTTAGATCCTATTTTAATCCTGCTATCTATTTTATACTGTTTTCACTATTTTATGGGTTTTGGCCTCTCTCACACATTGGTATTTATATTTTCAAAACCACCTTGGGAATGTAATTGTAGCGTAGCATTAAAATAAATATAATACATTATAAAGTATGCTTAGTAGTATTATCTTTTGTAATGCAGATAGTGGGACTGAAGCTAGAGAAAGTTGCTTACCTAGGGAGTCCATGGCAAAGGTAAGATTTGAACCAGAGACTTCCTGATTTGTATAGCCCAGCTATACCAGTTCTCAAGTGTTCTAGATTGTGTTGGTGCTAAAAGGGAACAGTGAACTTGTCACTATACTTCAGGACTAGCTTGATCCTTTTCAAATTATTTCTTAGGATTCCATGGGCACATTTTATTTGCACTTTAGCAGTGACTTTTGACTACGATTCTTGCTTCTATGATACCACTACTGTACAGGAAGTTGTATTTCAGTAGAGCCAGTTTGTCTGTCTTTTGCCTGTAGGTTTGTTTGTTTATGGCATTTATAAGTTATCCTGTAACAAGTTTTCAGGATAGGGCTGTTTTTTGTATTGTTTGTTTAAATTTTCTCAATCATTTGCAACTGGTGTAGATAATCTTTAACTTGCATAACACCATAATCTTAACCTTTCCTATAGTTTCATAACTTGATGGTTTTGCCATGTAAACCAATTGAGCCATTTGTTTCAGGAAGACAATTTTAATCTTGACCATGGTGTTTGGGTAGAAGTTAAACTCCTCATGCAGAGGTCTCGCCTACTGTACCTCACCCCAGCTTCTATTTACTTTTTTTTAAAAAATGACACATTATTTGCATTCACACAAAAAAGTTGCCTCTAGCTTTATTCTCAAATTGGCCTGTTAAAAATTGTGATGATTAGCCTACATTTATGGGACTGACAAACAAACTCCTATGGGTTTGCCTTCTATGGAAGTAATATATCCCAGGAGAAGGACTGGATGTAGCAGACCTCACAATTGGTCATCAGGTTTTTCTTCACTCTTGAATCTCCAAAATGTTTTATTAGCAGCTCTTAGATCCCTATACAATATGCCTCACATTTGCCAACTTTTCTGTGTCTTTTGACTCCCTTTGTATTTCAGTTCTATCTCGGATTATTTTTGCTGGCATGAGGAGTCATCTTGTTTATAACTTAGAGAATCCGGATCAAAATGTATTGTACCCACTCTTGTCTAAAGCAGGATTTGATGGCTTCAAAACAATCAAGGCAGTTGACACCAAACTTAAATATGGTTAATACTACAGTATTTGAAACTGGTTTCAAACACTGGTTAATAGCAAACCCAGGCTAGCATTAACTGTGGCTAAGATTAGTGCCCAAGTTTTAACCATGTTAAAATGGGGAAATGACCACAGAAGAGGGGCGTCAATACTGCTTCCGGTCGGCGCGCCGGAGGGGAAGGTCGGGGGACATGCCGCTGCTGGCATTCCCCGACCCGACTGGCTTTAAAGGGGTGCTTGCAACGGCGACGCAGCCCCCAAAACTCCCGGGAGTCTTGATCCCGGGACCCTAGGTCCGGCAGCAGCTCTCAACGTCGCCCCAACTCCCACGGCGGCCACAGTAGAGGCTGCCGTGTGAGACGCGGGGCGACGGAGCTCCACGGACCGCCATTGCCCGTCGGGTTGAAGCTGCGAGCCCTTCCCAGCTGAGCGCGCTGATTTCTCCGCAAAAGGACAAGATTGGCTATCTTAACCGTGAGTACTAGAAAAGTACCGAAGAATTTGGACTAATTTGACGAAGTACAGGGATGTAATTTACGGAGGTCCGTCCCTTGCTATTGTGGCACTAAATCAGGAACTTTATTACCGATGCGATTGAAATTGTAACGGAATTTGGCTTGGCAACAGAGATTCGATCCTTTTGATACCCCTGATCGAGGGGGCAACTAACTAACAACTTTGACATGTAGTGGATTGAATCGGACCTGTTGGATTTTATTGTGGAACCTGGATTTTGAGTTTGGATTTGGTTCGGTGTGGAACTTTGCATAACTATGTCTTTGAAAATGGAGGATGATTTGGACAAAGGAGGCTGGAAGAGGGTCCTTGAAAAAATCTGGGAACTGAGAAAGGAGTTCCAAGCGGAAACCGCAAGAATGAGAGGAGTTGTAAACAACAGTGATGTCATCCCAGCTGCACAAAGGATGGAAGGGGGAGAAATCCCCCCCAAGGTTAAAGAGAAGCCTCGCTGCAGGAAAATTTCTTCTCGGCACAAGATAACTGGACCCAAGAAAAGAATCAAGAAAATAACATCTGCGAAAGTTAACGTTTTTCAGCGCAAGAGGACATCAATGAAGGAGAAGAAGTTTTTTTTTAAAGACTGGGAGCTGGAACAGCGGAGAAGACACAGAGATGATGAAGCCCAACTGCAAGCAAGCACTTGGGCTTGGACTGGGGAACGGCGAGGGGAGGGTTGAGCAGGGTAGGTGGGCAACCAGGGACTGATTATATATGTGGATTTTGAATATCTATGCCGGACATGGTTTTGAGCTAGGATTATGTTAGGATCTCTCGAAGTTAGGAGCCTGAAGATTAAGGGGAGTCAGAAGGAACCTTATAGAAGATTTGGGAGGAGGACGCGGAGGTTGGAATTAGAAGATGAGGTGAAATAAGAATTAAGGATATTGTATTTGAGTTAGAATTATGTTTTGGAACAATGTTAAAGATATGTCTAGCACACCTATGTACCTGAACCAGAATTATGTTTTGTTTAATGCAGCCACTGGGGAGGTGCGGAGGAAGTCATTATGGATATGTTTTGTAACCAAGAATGGTCTACCTGAGAATAGGGTTAGGCCGAAGTTAGATAATGATTGGTCTAAGGTCAGGGAAAATAATAAATGGGTTTACCTCTGTGAGAGGGAGGGTAAGATTAAATAACTCCTCATGGTGAGAGGTGGGGAGTGATGAATCCTGACTGAAATGTAAGGTCTTATGTGTATAAAATCTTAAAATTAATAAAAATTATTTTAAAAAAAAGAAAAAAAAAAGAAGAGGGGCGTCAATACAGTATGTAAGTCTGAGTTCTGCTTCTGACTCCTTACACCAACACTCTAGTTGTGAACCACCTTGAGCTCTACAGGTATAAGGCAGTATACCAATATAATAAATAATAATAATAATAATAATAATAATAATAATAATAATAAAGCATGGACCGGGTTCAGCAGCACTGGCTGCACTCCTTTCTATTCTTCTCATCCAGAATCCAGCTACATGTTTTATGTTCATCTCTTAGCTCTCATGTTTATTTGTTTTGTTTCCCCCCTACTACAACAGTGTCATACCGGGGGGTGCAAACCTTCTCTCTCATGTTTTCACCTTTGCTGGAAAAACACTTTTTTATTTTTTGAGGAGTTCTACATGCCCGGTTCTGTCAAGGCACATTCTCACCTGTGGTTGGTGATGTGCTAATAAGTGTATGATTGATACATGGTTGCTGGAGATCTTCCTCCTGGGACCATTCTTTCCAGCAGCAATATGTGCTGAAAATGTTGTGCTTGGCTTTGGCAATGTTAAACTCCTTAAGTGACTGCCATTGCCACTTTACCTTCGCTGTCATGTATATCTATCTCTGCTTGAGGTTACAATGAAAGTGGTGACGGTGGTGTATTTACCATACAGAGAGAAAGACGCTTTGCATTTAAGAAAGTTGAAGAACTTGTACTTTGCAAGCCAAAACAGTCTGAAATTCCCTGTAATTTGCTTGGTTTTATGAATTTCACTAATACTGCAGTCCTTGGCATACATACTTAGGAAACAGGTCTTGGTAGGGAGCTCTCATGGCTCAGTGAGTCATTTCCACTTCCCCTACTGGAGTTTGTTCTAGGAATCTCAGGAGGTGCTATTTGCAACCAAGAGGACTTTTTACCAGCTTTGCCTGGCATGCCCCTGCATCCTTTCCTTGATTATCAGGGCCGCATCTCCTTATCTCAAGAGCGACTAATTTGTGGCCCTCCTGGCCTTGCTGGTTGTCAACTCACATCATCCCTGGCCACTTGCATCATCCCTGGCAGGGCCTGATAGGAGCTGGGAGGCCCAACAAGACTTGGAAAGCCACAGATTCTCTCACCCCTGCCTTAATCCATATCTAGTTAGTCAAATCCCCAAACTTCGGCTCTCCAGATGTTTTGGACTACAATTCCCATCATCCCTGACCACTGGTCCTGTTAGCTAGGGATCATGGAAGTTGTAGGCCAAAACATCTGGAGCACCGCAGTTTGGGGATGCCCGAGGTAGTGTCTAGATTTGGAAGGGGTAACGTAATGTGCCCTCGGTTTGGCAGCCTTTGAAGAGTGTTTGGAAACGGCTTTCTATAGAACGCTGCAACAGCAATTGTAGCTTGCACAAGACTGGAAAATAAGGAGTGAGGATAGGGAATGGGAGGGTATCCGCTAGAAAAAGGGAAGCATCATAGCCAGACACTGGAGAGACCTGTCAGGAGTAAGCATGGACCAATGGTATCTGATTGTATGGCGAAATTAAAAAATTCCTTCCAGTAGCACCTTAGAGACCAACTAAGTTTTTTCTTGGTATGAGCTTTCGTGTGCATGCATACTTCTTCAGATACACTGAAGTGTGCATGCACATGAAAGCTCATACCAAGAAAAAACTTAATTGGTCTGTAAGGTGCTACTGGAAGGAATTTTTTTTATTTCAACTACAGCAGACCAACACGGCTACCTACCTGTAACTGATTGTATGGGGAACAGCCTTATTAGAAAAACTAACCAATAAACTGAAACTGACACTGGGACACCCCAGTTTGGTTCCCCTTTATCACATACACAGCCCAACAAGACAACAACAAGAATCCCCCAACAGCATACGAATCAATCTGGCTAACCTGATTCAAAAATACACACTCATACCCCATTCACACACAAAAACAATTCTCATTACAGACAACCAAAGACAACCAACCATACCCTAAGCCACACCTCACCTCTTTCACCACCAAGGAAATACAACAAGTGAATAGTAAGAGAACCCATACAAGTAATGCTGACACAACCCTTCACACATGCTAAGAAGAATAAGCATAACCACCCCACCCCACCCGCCACTCCCTCCTTCACCTCTTCCCTCCTTTTTCTTTCTTCTTCTTCCTCCTAATCGTTTAAACCAAATCATAAGCCAAGAACTCATACGTTGACCACTAATAATGAAACATATGTTGTAGATATTTTCCCACATTTATTATGCTATTTTTGTGATATATAAATGACACGAGAAAACTTGGTATATTTATTTGTATAATATCATTCTTGTTTTTAAAACAGCAAAAAAAAAAACAAAAAACAAAGGAAGGCTGGCATATTGAACAGCAATATTCCACACCGCAACATTTTGTTGCGGATGTGACTTGCATTTAATTGCTATATTTACTGATTGAAGGTTCAGCCACATAGAAAAGTTGTTTTGATGTGGAAGGAGGGTAACTGTTCTAGATAAAGTTCCCTTTCCCCACGCACCCCAGACTCGCTGTATTGATTAGCATTAGAATATGATGGGGAAAGCTACGTTTGCTTCTCAAGCTTTTACCAGCCTATGACAAATCTGGACATGCGTTTCCAGTTCACCCTCCAATTGATCGGTTCGGAAAGAAGTCAGAGGTTAAGTATGTGTGCCACTCCAGGGCATATGATAGGATGCTATGTAAGTAAGGTGGTTAAACTTGGCCTTCTACATGCATGGCTCAGAGTGGATTTGTTTGGTGTGTGTGTGTTGTTGTTTTTAAAAAAAACTTGGCAAAACGCAAGAAAATGCATGGCTGTAAAATGTAGTTTCTATGCAACAATATTTTCTCTGAAGCTTCTATAATTCCCAGGGGGCTGTCTGATCTGCCATCTTTCAGCAGTTAAGCTGGCTATTCTGAGATGACTGTACAGTAGATAAAACAGGTCAGATGAAACTACTTGCAGAAACAACTCTCCCCCTTTTCTACTGATTATATTGTTTTGTATCTGAATTAGTCAACATATATAGTTGCGCTCTCCCCCTGTTCATGTTTTTACTTTTATATTTCCCCAAAATGTTACAGAATCGGTACAGAATCTGATCCCCAACCTACAAGAATATAAGCATTGTGACTTTTTTTCTTTTTAGCAAACATGCTTGTCAGTATTCTCATAATCCAGTACTGCTATATTGCAAGAACACATGAGCCCCAAAGCAAAATGTAAGATAACAGATTCAGCCAGTGAAAAAGGTGAAAATTGACTTCAAGGTGATGATAGAATAGTGAGAAGTTAAAGCTTTGAAATTTTTTCCCTGGTGTTGTCATCCTTACTCTCTCTCTTAATTTGAATTGATGCGAATCTAAGGTAGTACAATCTCAACATTTGAAACTTATGGCAAACACAAATGTATACAATTTTCTGGGCTATTTTTAGAAACCAACCTACATAAAAGCAGCTAAAGGAACTACTAAAGGAACCAATCCTGCGTATGTTTCAGTTGCTAGAAAATTTCCCTGAATTCAGTGGGGCTTACTCCCAGGAAACTGCATAGGATTGTACCAAGCTGCATAGTGATTAATAGAATGAGAGTTTCACGGTTCTAATAAGCCACTCATATGTAGCAATCTCTGCCTCCCATTAACTTCTGGCCTGTTTTATCAGAATGCTGTTCGCAGGTTTTTCTTTGTCAATGAGAAGAGCTAATGTCCCCTAATATGCAACCTTTTCCCCCAGGTACAACTGCTAAATCCTTTCTTCTTCTTCTTATAGTTATTTTTAATTGAAAGTTTTCAACATAAAATACAATAAAAGTCAAACTAGATAAAGAAAAGAGGAAACAAAAAAGAATTAAAGGCCCTTCATCACAATTATATCATATCCTTTATCCATACACGGAAAGGTAGACCCTCCCACCTGGGAGCCTGTTTCTTCCCCCAGCCTCCCACCCTGGGAGACCCTTTCTACCCTGCCTCTCAAACAGGGACCACCATCTTCCAACTGTTACCTTCCTGTGGAACAAGGTACGAATGCTAAATTGATGTTTGGAATGATTAATGGACTGGGTGAAGGTTGCTAAGCTGAAGCTCAGTCCTGAAAAGACAGTATTGATGGGTAGTTCATGTTTTGGAAGTTGGTGTTCAACCTAGAATCATAGAATCATAGAGTTGGAAGAGACCACAAGGGCCATCCAGTCCAACCCCCTGCCAAGCAGGAAACACCATCAAAGCATTCCTGACAGGTGGCTGTCAAGCATCTGCTTAAAGACCTCCAAAGAAGGAGACTCCACCACACTCCTTGGCAGCAAATTCCACTGTCGAACAGCTCTTACTGTCAAGAAATTCTTCCTAATGTTTAGGTGGAATCTTCTTTCTTGTAGTTTGAATCCATTGCTCCGTGTCCGCTTCTCTGGAGCAGCAGAAAACAACCTTTCTCCCTCCTCTATATGACATCCTTTTATATATTGGAACATGGCTGTTCTGAATGGGATTGCACTCCCTTTAAAGTAGGGGTGGCTAACCTGTGGCCCACCAGATGTTGCAGGATTGCACATTCACATCATTCCTGACCATTGGCCACGCTGGCTGGCACTGATGGGCACCGGAGTCCAACAACATCTGGAACACCACTGGTCTTAAGGATCAGGCCTGCAGCCTTAAATGCTGATTGCTCCAACTCTGCCATTGGAGACTTCATGGCATGCTGCACTTTTTACCACGTTAAGGAAGTACACTAGCTGCAACCCCACCTAGGTAGAGATAACCTGGTCACGGTCACCCATGACTTGGTAACCTCCAAATTAGATTAGTACAGTGCATTATATGTGTATACTTTTGAATACATTTCAGAAAATGTAGTGAGTTCAGCTTACTGCTGCCAACTGGGGTGGCCCCAAAGGAGCACATCATGTCACATTTGAAACAAGCTCACCAATCTGTTAATCAGTTTCTGTGCACAAACTGAAAATGCTTTAAAAACAATGCTTTGCATGTGTCATATTAGCTACAGCAGGGATGGGGAACCAGTGGTTCTCAATATGTTTGTGGACTACAACTCCCATCACCCCAGGCCAATGCATGTGATAGTTTGAGGCTGATGGGAGTTGGAGTCCCAACTGCAGCTGGAGGGGTCATAGATTCTCCACCCCAAGCTAAAGTGATGGAAGGGTTATCATTCCTGGGTCTCATATTGTGAAGTTATCTGCTGTTCTTTATTTCTATAAAGATGAAAGTTATACAGGTAATAATGCTGCTTTTTCTGTGTGATTGGTTCATATTCCTAAAATCTGCTTATGAATATATTGCCATGAGCCAGTGTGGTCAACTAGTTAGATTAGTGCAGGCATCCCCAGACTCGGCCCTCCAGATGTTTTGGGACTACAACTCCCATCATCCCTGACCACTGGTCCTGTTAGCTAGCAATGATGGGAGTTGTAGTCCCAAAACATAAGGAGGGCCGAGTTTGCCTATGCCTGGATTAGTGGAATGGGGCTATGGAGAATGGAATTCAGATCCTGGTCCCTGAACAGCCTTGGACATGTTAGCCCTTCAGAGGATAAGATGGGAATGACCCTGGCGTGTCAGACTCCTTAGGCATATTGTTTGCAAATACAGCAAATGAAAGTATTGGATGGGTGTCAAATAAGTTGTTCTGTGCTTGGAATGAGATCCACTCACAGAGCAGGACTTCCCCTTCTGCTCCCCCCACATACCACCGGATGCTGCCTAAACCATTTTGGGGTTTTCTCTCAGTCCTCCACAGCAGAAAATTATGTGGGAAGACATGCAGGAGAAGGAGGGGATGGGAATCCTATTGTACAAGCAGACATTCTATGTTGAATTCCACCCATTGTCATCTTCAGTGTTACCTTGATATATTTGCCAGTGGAAACCCAGCCAGATGGGCGGGGTATAAATAATAAATTATTATTAAATTATTATTAATTGTTGATAGTAGGACATTATTATACATTGATATATGTGTTTTGTTTCAGAACTCTGGATGTATTAACATCCTTTCTAAACAGCATTCTTGTTCTTTCAGTTCACCTGCGACTTGCCATCTAAACATAGAAATATTTTTGTTCTCTTGCAGAGGAGCCACAGCTCAGGCACGTAGAAAAGGATGTTTTGATTCCAAAAATGATGAGAGAGAAGGCCAGGGAACTATGTTCTGATAAAGTACAAGGTGAGAGTGAAATTCATCAGAATACGAAATCTAATCACTTATGTGACCTGAATTTTATCATTTTCCAAGCTGTCATAGGAGCAGTGAACATAGGTGTGTGATTTGTATCTCTCTTCTTTATTGCATGCTCAGTACTATGCATTGTAGAATGCTGGGCTGAAATAATTTGCTGAAAAGAGTTTGCTGCAACGCGGGCACCATACTGAAGAGAGGAAGCATTCCGTACTTTGGGAGCGATAAAGACAGGAGCATAACAATGACTGCAACACAAAATAGATTAAAACAAATTAGGCATACTTTTTAATCTATCTGAGACTGAACCCAGTGGTAAACACCAATGACAAATATTCTCATTTAATTTGCACTGGAGGGCCAGGGTATTGTTCCCAGCTACCTTGATTGTCAGAAGTCTGGAAATCTGTGGACATGTGCACTTGCTTGGAAACTCCTAAACAGCTTAGGGTGGTTTCTTCACCCTCGCTGCCTTTCCTTTTAGTGTCTGTATGACAACGCAACGGCATATTTGCAGAGAAGTGGCATTATAATTTTTGAAGTTGTCAGATGCTTCAATCCACCTGGAATCACTAACCCAGCTCTATACTACAACTCTCACTGAGGCAAACACATAATGGTCAGGTACCTTAGAAGAAGCTGATTAGGGTTATCCAGTATTATGCCATCTAAAATTCAATTGGAATGGTCTTGAGAATGCTGTTGTACACTGCATTGCACCTGTGCATGTCGGGCCGTGAAAGATCCTCCTTCGCAGAGATTGATAATCTTCGGATTGAAGGTGGAGGAGATTCCTGTGGCTGCCGGGAATGTATCTCCCTTTGCAGAAAGCAATCTGGAAGCTCTTTAAGAGCAGGAACCTGCTTATATTTTGCCTCTTTGAATTCTGTAAGGAGCAATGTACACAGGCAGACCTGTATAAAATGATAATAACTGGCAGAGATCTAAAATAATAAAGTCTGTATTTTTCTTTGTTGCCTTTAGTTAACACTGAGCTTTATACAAGTTAAATTTGATTTATAATAGTGCATGGCTTTTGAGGGAACGAGAAAATGGCATAAGACTCTCACCTCTGCATTCAGCTAAACTGCCAACGTGCAGAGCAACTCCCCATATGTTTTGGAATTACAGGGGAAAGAGGTGTGATGTTGTGAAAATTGCAAAATAACCTAAGTCCTGTGAACAGGAGAAAAATAGAGAGGCTGAAAGCATTCACTCAGGGGAAGTAGGTCATATAACTGGGGGTAGTTCCTGTACTTCCAGACGTTGTAGCTGTTACCTTGGGTATGCAGATCAGCATAAAGGACAATCAGTGATTTGAGACCTTAAAACTATTTCAAGTATTTATCATTGAAACGTTTGACACTTAAAGAACTTGGGAACATGATTCACTGTGGTGTTAGCATATGAAGAATAGAAATAGCTCTGTACTATAATGCTTTTAATATGAGATGTAGCCAAATAAATTGTGTGTGCATTGGATAATTCATTTGATTTGTCAGAAGAAAAGCCAGTAACACACTTTTGAGAGTTGCGCCATGTTTAACAGAAAGCAAAAGAACAATCATGCTTCTATTGAAATTGCATATTCAAGACCCTGTTACAATTCATTGACTTTTTGGCTTAACATCTGTGGTGTGTTTTTTCAAGGTTACCCAGACAAAGTAAGATTGTATTTTGTTGTTTAATGCACAATAAATATTGCTAGGTTAAGTACTTAAGGATAACTGAAAATAGAATCTGTGAAAGAATAACTAAAAGTAATTGTATATTTTTGGGTATGAAAATCTTAAATGCTTTGCTTGGTGGTATTTACTGTGCATATAAGATTTTTCCTAAATATTTAATTTTTATCCTGGTGTATGAATATCATATTTAGCAGTAAGCTACCTCCCTCTTCCCTGAAAAGCTGTTCCCTAAGAGTTAGGTGACCCTTGGTAAATAATGTGTTGCCGAGTGGGATGTTGGACAGAAATTGACCCTCTTTGTGTGAGTAAAAGAGCAACTTAAGATCCAAGCCATTGGATGTTCCATACCAAATACAGTGGAACCTTGGTTGTCGAACATAATCCATTCCGGAAGACCGACTTCCGAAACGTTCAACAACCGAGGCACAATGGGCGATTGGCAATTTCAATGGAGAAACATGCCTCAGAAGCCATTCGACTTTTGAGGTGCATTCGAAAACAGAAGCATTCACTTCCAGGATTTCTGTGTTCGGGTTCCAAATCATTTGGCTTCTGAGATGTTCGAAAACCTGGGTTCCACTGTACTGGTTGGTTTCATGTGACAGTAACATGAATGTATGTATGTACAAATGCATGAATGTGTGTTGTCTCTAACACTGATTTTGCTATTACATTGAAAAGTTGCATTTTTATTCCCAACTGCATTGCAATCTGTTAAGAAAGCTATGGAATATTGAATATAGGTGTTCATATAATTGTGATACATTGTTAATTCCACAGTATTCCAAGTTTGCACTTCCACATATGTTACTTGATCATGTTGCCTAGGTGTGACTAAAACACAAACAAGGAGAACTCCCTTTCTGTATATTTTTATTAATCTGATTACTCTGCTGCAAACAGTCTTTTCATTTTCTCCCTTACACCAGAGATTAAGCGCTATTGAGTTACAAGCTCTATAATGTATTCAGCCAGCTTTGTTTACAGGGTCGTGTCTCAGATTTAGACTCTCGATTCAAGTATGTGTAATTTGTACAATAACTATTTTCTTTTTAAACGAGCATTTCAGTGCAAGAAAGTTCAGATTCCACTTAGGGACAATCCTTGGTGCACTCCACAAGTGAGTATGCAAACATGGTCTCACCTTTTCCTGTGCTAGGCTCACTCTCACTAAAGCCTGAATACCCAGGTTACAACAATGATTTGGCATGTTTTAGATAAAGTGGGGAAATAGGCTTTTGTGTATCTCTGCACCTGATGACTCTTTGGAGACTTTTGCATGTGCACAGTCTGCTGTGGCCTGCTTTCTGAAGGAGAGAGATCAGAAGCTCATTACGCCTGTCTTCAGTCCACTGGCTTCTGTTAACATGCAGACTCTGTTGAAGGCACTGATGAAGACCTGTAAAGCCCAGCACCCTGTCCTCCTGCCCTGTGATCGACCATGATGATCTTTAAGCTCAGCCACCAATATTATCTTAGATAGGGAGCGGGTGGCGCTGTGGTCTAAACCACTGAGCCCCTTGGGCTTGCCGATCGGAAGGTTGGCGGTTTGAATCCGTGCCACGGGGTGAAATTGCGTTGCTCTGTCCCATCTTCTGCCAACCTAGCAGTTCAAAAGCATACCAGTGAAAGTAGATAAATAGGTAGCACTGTGACGGGAAGGTAAACAGCATTTCTGTGCGCTCTGGCACTCATCACGGTCCTCCTTGCGCCAGTAGCAGTGTAGTCATGCTGGCCACATGACCCGAAAGCTATCTGTGGACAAACGCCAGCTCCCTCGGCCTGAAAGCGAGATGAGTGCCACACCTCATAGTCGCCTTTGACTGGATTCCACCATCCAGGGGCCATTCCCCCTTTTTTACCTACATAGAATCATAGAGTTGGAAGGTACCACAAGGTTCAGCTAGACTCCCAAGATAGGGCTCAAACCCATGACCCTGATGTTAAGAGTGCCATGCTTTACTGACTGGCTGATTCGAAAAAAATATTGGGGAAGCTTTAGGTTGTACTGATCTATATTATTTGTAGGCTTTCATTCAGACCAGCCTTTGGTTAAATTAACTTGTAATGTTTTCCGTTTGAAGGGGTAAATAAAATGAGAAAAGAGAGAGCAAATTAGGTGAGAAAACAAAAAACAAAAAATTCCTTTTTGCTTGGGGTTCCTCCTAACTAGAAAGTCTGGACAGTTCATCTAGGAAGACAGTTTTGAAATTGTAGTTATCTGATGTCTTCTGGAACAGTGTAAGAGAGCTCTGAATGCTGGGAATCATTTTAAACACATGGCAAACAATGCTAATGTTGTACAGTCATTCCCTAGGTTACCCAAAATATACATTATTTTCTACTTGGGTTTTGTCCTCAAAAATGGATTGTTGACATTTGGGGGGGGGGATAAAGAAAACCATGATGGGATTAAAAAGGGGAGTTTATTTTTATTGTTATTAGGTCTTCATTGATGAAATGGCCACATTTTAATAAAAGAAAGTGTATTCTGAATATTTAAAGTGCGCAATTGTGATAGTCATAGACCTATGAATTGCAGAATAACCCCATACAGTTACAAATACTTGGCCAAGCCAAACAGCTATAATTAGGAAAGTATTCTGGCAAACGCCGTTTCCAAATGCCACCATTCTTCCTCTCCCCAGGGACTGCATTGATACTTAGTAAAGCTGATGGGATGAAACACCACTTCGGGCTTTCCTAAAGTAGAGTAAGGCCAATGTCAACCATTGTTTTAGTAATACACACTTAATCAACAGTCCACTAGTAGCTGGGATCTTATCTGTCCCTCTAGGGGCCACCTGCACCAGAGCATGACCCTTGCACCTGACACATCAAGCTCCATAAAAGGAGAGCAATTCCAAATCCTTGGGCATATGTTGGCACTGCCTGTTTAAATGCCCAAGGACACCTGAAAAAAAACCACTTTATAAATGTCTTGTGTTCTCTCATCAGAAACACAGATAAGGAAATGTGTGAAATACTTAGTAGCATCATGCTGGGATAGGTTTATGCCCATCACTTATACTCTCTGTTAATTAAAAAAAAAGGACCAGGTTCTATTAACTGAACATAATATGTGTCGGAGGCTAAGGCAGAGGAAATGTCTTGGCACAAGTACATGGGGATCTAAAGTGCCGTTAACACAGTTTGATGCGAGGACGTGAGGTGCTAAGAGAGCCAGAGTAATATAGTTTAGAGTGTGGGGCTAGGAACTGGGGAAGCTTGAGTTCAAATCCCCACTTAACCATGAGGGTCACTGGATAGTACTGGACCACTCACTATTTCTCAGCCTAGCCTACCTTGTATGGTCATTGTAAGGAAAGAATGGGAAGTGGAGAGCACCATGTAAAGATAAAAGGTAAAGGACCCCTGGACAGTTACATCCAGTCAAAGGCAACTATGGGGTTGTGGCACTCATCTTGCTTTCAGGACGAGGGAGCCGGCGTTTGTCCACAGACAGCTTTCCGGCTCATGTGGTCACCATGAGTAAACTGATTCTGGCGCAATGGGACACCATGATGGAAACCAGAGCACATGTAAAAGCTGTTTACCTTCCTGCCGCAGCGGTACCTATTTATCTACTTGCACTGACATGCTTTCAAACTGCTAGGTTGGCAGGAGCTGGGACAGAGCAACAGGAGCTCACTCTGTCACGGGGATTCGAACCGTCGACCTTCTGATTGGCAAGCTCAGTGGTTTAGACCACAGCACCACCCGCGTCCCTAGACACCACCTTGAGCTCCTTAGAAGGAGATAAATTTAATGAATAAATATTTTGAGAGGCTGAGATACTAGTGCATTAGCAAGCTGCTTTTAAAAAACAAACAAACCCTGTAAATTCACTTCCACATTTACTGTTACTTTGGTTTATCATTTCTTCAATACAGTAAGGCCACAACTTACGTGCATTTAACTTGTGCCCATTCAGCTTTACGTGGTTGGTAAAATAGTTTTAGAAAGGGGGCAGGCGTCCAGGGTAAAAATACATTGGCAATCCCATCTGCCATTGAACCCACTGTGCTTTGACTAGTATGTGATTTTGGCTTTCGATGCGATTCCCCAAATGTAACCCCCATGTAAATTGTGGGCTTACTGCATTGCAAAATGCTCAACTGATACATTTTTTTTAAACCAAGCAATGTATTGTATGCTATTGCAGATTCCCTCTCTTAATTTTCAGAGTGTACTTTAAATCAAATACTAGTGGTAGCATCACTATTACTCTTTTGTTTCATTCTAATTCTGTTTTTATAAAGTATGGGATAAAAGAGTGGAGATCAAAGTGAAAGGTAGTATTTTCCATAGTTTAGAAAGATGCACATGACTGGCATGAGCCCAAGTGAGACTCAGGCTTGTGCTATTCACACACTTCATGAGCATCAGTTTTCCTGAATCTCATTTTGTCGTGTTTTCTTGTCTAGGGTTCTTGGTTTGTCACAGACTCTGGTCAGTTTCAAAGCTAACCAATTTCAAGCCATAGTTTATGAAGCTGACTTGTTAAACTGACAGCGTGTTTGGCTATACACTAAATATTTCACATGTAGCCATTTGAACTCCCTACCAGTAGAGTAGCTTCATGCTACATATCTGCATTTATCATTACATCATGCAATTCAGGGAGCATAGTAAAATAAACTCGTATAACCACATCTCATCTTACGAGTAGACAATGGTATGTGCTAAAGCTTCAGTGTGCATTCTTTGATACAGTATTGTAATGTGTGAAGCATCCTAGAGAAACTGTGTGAAAACTATACTTCAGACAGAATTCCTTATGCTGTGGGTGATATCACCTTCTGCATTAAACAGTTATATGTCGCTACAGTTCATTTGGATATTTGTGTTCATTGATGGAGAAAACCTAGATACTCATAGGCCAGGATTAGGGATTCCAAGGAAAGTTGGTTGAAATGAAAGGTGTGGCTGAGCAGAGACTTTCCCTGTTTGGTTTTTCCATGTCATTTCAACCCAGCTGATCGCAAGAAATGGGTCAGGCAGCTAACATTAACACCGCAACTGCATGTATTTTTTTTCCTTAAAGGGAATGGAACAGCTTTTGCGAGGACAAAGAGAAATGAAATCACTTTCAGTGAAAGAAAGAGGCCTCATTATAGCCACCAACAGCAGTTATTGACAGCTACACTTCCTATTAACAAGGAGCATTTAAGAGTTTGGCTGTTGGATCTTTGGACTTGATCTAATTTGCTAGCATTAATTAGTTTCTTTTGAGCACAGACACTTGGTGCTCACAGCTATAGATTTAGATGACTAATTAGGACAGAAAATTGAACAGAATGGGGTAAGGCATTAACCTTCAACCATTACCAGCTGGGGCTTTTTTAAAGACGACAAAGTCCAAATGCTTCCTATTCATATAAGGAGTATCCTAATGAATATCAATTTCAGCCAGGTTGCCTTATTCCTATCAGCACTGTCTTAAATTTTATATTACCTTCAATAAAGTTTTAATTGCATCTCTCTCATTATCCAGATTTTTAGTGTAATGTCCAAAGAAGGCAAGCATGCTGGCAGATTAACTTATATCTCCTCAATTATCTCTCATTTTGGTTCTTTAAACAATTGACATTGGTCTAGGGCTTTAACCAAGACATAATTTGGGGTCAATATGCCATTACTATCTTAATCATTATAATGTAGGTAGTTAAGCCATCAAGTTAAAACACCGCCATTAACTGAGAGGTGTTTAATCCTGACACATTCCCTGAATATATTTGCATTAATATCCGCAGCAAGAACTCTGATACAACCAACTCCTGAGGCTTAAACAGTAGCTTGCTAATTAAGTACATCTTTATCATTAGCTATTCTAATGATATGCGAGCAGTGTGGTGATGTGTTAACATGAGTATCTA
This sequence comes from Darevskia mixta, assembly GCA_034641385.1. Taxonomy (NCBI): domain Eukaryota; kingdom Metazoa; phylum Chordata; class Lepidosauria; order Squamata; family Lacertidae; genus Darevskia; species Darevskia mixta. The sequence continues at coordinate 7,331,689 of JAWWNH010000020.1, forward strand.
GGTTCAGGAGCAGGAATATTCTTTGGGCCCATAAACAACATGCATCCTATGCATGCTTACTTGAAAGTAAGTCTTCATTGAGTCCCATGGGTAAATCATAAGATTGGTTTGTAAGAACTGACAGTCTCATAGAAGAACAATACTGTGTCCTTTAAGAGAGAAGGTATTGAAAAGCTTCTCAATTTCCCCAGTGAGACTTCTCAAAGAGCTTGTGTGTTTTAGATGACACTGATGCTGGTAGATTCTTCCACACTGAAGAAGGCTGGGGGAAAGCTCAAACTTTCTCTGTTTCTTATTCGGTAACATCTGTGGAAAGTTGTTGCTGACATGTAAGACTGCTTTTCTGGGATGACTTCTGGAATATAATCTAGGCCGGTGGTGGCCAAACTCGGCCTTCCAGCTGTTTTGGGACTACATTTCCCATCATCCCTGACCACTGGTCCTGTTAGCTAGGGATGATGGGAGTTGTAGTCCCAAAATAGCTGGAGGGCCAAGTCTGGCCACCACTGATCTAGGCTGCTCCTTGTGTCCTGTGTATTGCTGCCATTATGATCTTTCTAGGAGATAAATGGGTTTTAGTCCTGGTAAGAAGGAAAGCAGGGTTTCAGTCAAGGTAGGAACTTCATAGATCAGTGATGGCTAACCTTGACACTCCAGATGTTTTGGGACTACAACTCCCATCATCCCTGACCACTGGTCCTGTTAGCTAGGGATGATGGGAGTTGTAGTTCCAAAACATCTGGAGTGTCAAGGTTAGCCATCACTGTCATAGATGCTCCATAGTGTTTCAGTGGATGGAGAAAAACTGGTGGCCAGGTTCAGAGTGCTTTTAAAAGGGATGAAAACCTTTGACTTTCAGATAATGGTAGTCATGCTGAGATGACCACCATCACTGTGTCATCTAGGTTTTAGAGTTAAGTGTCACTGCTTCGTCTCTGGTTTTAAAATCCCCAAACATGTCACAGCTTGTAACCTTTATTTTTGACCCAAGTATGTATTTTCCTCTGATTTATCTTTACTTTCACTGATGTTGATTAATGCCTATGGTTCTTGCACAAGACTTTACTGTTAAGGTGCTTGGGCTTTCCATTGATGATTAGGACGAAAATTGAGTTTCATACATAGAATTATATTGCTAAATCCATTAATAATGTGATGCAAAGAGAGGTAGCTCAATTTTTTTAAAAAAAACCACATTAAAAGGGTAATACGTTGATTAAATAAATAAGCAGTGGCTCAAAAGGGCAGAGGGGGGAGCTGAGAAGCATAAGGATTGAAGGCACTACTTTCAAAAGAAGGTGGATGAATGGGGAAAATTGCTCCCGGAGCTCCTCCACATTCTCTCTACAATGTCTCATTTACATTGACTTCTTCCTGAGGCACCAAAATACTTCAAACAAATACTGACACAGAGATACTTTTCTGATGCTGCATTCAGGTTGCACTCCTTCCTCCTTGGAGACCTCTCTCAAGCCCTCTTCAGATGTTGAGAATCAAGTAATTATGCAGGGGTGCGAGAAGGCGAAGAAAGCACACAACTTCACATCCTCTCCATTTGGTCACTGTCTCCAAGTTGGAGGGCGACCTTCTGAAGCAGAGAGCTTCTTCTACTCCTGCAGGCCTTCTGTGGTTGTAGAACCCTGGAAAATCTACAGGTTGTCCAAAGTTCATTCTACCCAGAGTAAACCTATTGAAATAAATAGACATGACTAACTTGGGTCCATTAATTTCAGTGGGCTTACTCTAAGTAGAACTTGGTTGGCTACAACCCTAAGCATACTCATCACTTCAGTTGCTTTGTTACATGATTACTTCACAAAGTTTCTGAATGCCAGAAGAATCACTCCAGTCTATTCTCTCCCTGCCCCTTAAAGCATTTAAGGTGTGCAGTATGTGGCAGTGCTTTATTGCAAAACTTTGCACAACACAGTACCTTTTTTTTTTAGTCCAGTGATTTTATTTATTAGCTAGCATACGGTAGCTATATTTGAGGATCTTATTAAATTATATTTGTGTCTTCTTTCCAGACAGCATGCAGTGCTGTTTTAGCTTTTTATAGCTTTTAGATGCCCTCACTGTTGTGTGTAATAGGTTGTCTTTGTCTGTGTGTACTTGGCAGTGTGTAAACGCAATAGCTTTTAACAAATTGTCTGTAGGTAGGGGTGTGAATTGTGCTTACGTGTGCTTGTCGCTACACTCCTTCATATGCACATGCAGATCCCAGCTTGTGTAGGATTCGCTTTCATGACTTGTACAGCATGGCACTGCAGTGTACAGATCACACCGCTGTGGGTTGGTCTCTGTACAGATGTCATAATCGAAACGTAGATGTTGTGGGTGGAGTTAGCGGCATGATCACAATTCTCAACTCCCCAATGAACAGTTGCCCAGAGCTACTGTCACAGAATCATAGAGTTGGAAGGGACCACGAGGATCATCTGGTTGAATCCCCTTTCAGGCCTACCATGCTGGAAAAGAAAAATCAGTTGTGTGTAAATATACTATGCTTACTATGCTTCCTTTCCCCTTCACTCCATCTCTAGATTTTTCTGTTTTGACTTCTGCTGCGGAGAGATGAACGAATCCTTGCATTCACTCTGTGTGCTTACTCACTAGTGGAGACGCAAATTCTCTTTTTCCTTTTCTCTCTTCATCCCTACGCCAAAGATTGGAGGGTTCTGAACCTGGGGCTTTACATATGCAGAGCACATGCTCTTCCGCTGAGTTATAGCCATTCTTTGTTGCTTACACTCTTGCAAAATATTTAGAAGTTGTCTTAATAAACCATAAAATCTGATCAAAAAAAGCATTTGAAACATGGAGGCAGCATCTGCTGATTCCCCAGTCTCTCCCTTGTTCGTCCTCTCCCTGCCTCCTCAAATGTATCACTCGGTTACTTGTTTACACTAGTTAGTCTGTCATTGGTGGTGGTTTGAGGATTTTACTTGGTTTTGTTTCAGAGCAATTAATATTGCACTTCTAAGTGAGAATAGAAATATCTGCAAATACAGTGGCATATGTCACTTTGACACTCTAAAAATAATATAGCAGTGACATGTTGCTAGGATAGCTGCATATGAATGTGTATTGTTGATGAACGCTTGCAACAGTAATATGAAAATAAGAGAAAACGGGGGCTTCTTTCTACAGTAACTCCTGTTTTGGCAATGACATATGCTTTACAGTCAATAAATCTGCTTTATAACTGCTACATATGCCTGACATTAAAGAAATCTGCAGAAACTGCTTCAGTCCCAGCCCCCCCCCCCGCCCCGTTTCATTCTACATTGTGGACTAATGCAGTTATCTGTGTGTTTGTACATAAATAAATTTCACCAGGAAGGTCCTACTATGTTTTCTGTACATATGTGTAAATATTTATATACAGTATAAATTATTAACACTGCCCTAAGGTTACTTTCACACTAGAAATAGGTTGTTTTTCTACTGTTGAATCTGACGCATCTTTTCATGGAAATTATTTATTTTAGTGTTGGAAAACTGCTTCTGCTTTTGATCAAAAGAGCTACCCATTTAAGTAATCCTCGTTTTGCATTCAAAGCTACCAGTCAATTGAATGGCTTTCCAACAAATGATGTCAGTGGACCTAATAAAGGAACCATTATTTCTCTCCAGTTGTCAACAGTTTAAGCGGCCCTCCTAACCCCACCTACCTGGGGGTAAGCCACATTGAATTTTAATTCTTTGCAGACATTGGACTGTGCTATTAGACTATGTGCCTTCAGAATTAAAAAGAATCACTCTTTCTAAGTTACAAAATTCTAAGTTTTTATCCAACAAAGTCCTGCAGCACCTTAAGATTGGATGAATTTGTACCGTGGTTCATGAAAGTTTGCTGTAATAAAATCTGTTAGCCTTTAAGGTGCCGCAATACTCTTGGTTGGTTTTGCTGCAAAGGACCAACATGGCTGCCTTTCTGTAAGCTGTAAATGCACTTCAATTACGTAAAGAAGTTTTAGTATTAACCTATAAGAAGAAGAAGAAGAGTTTGGATTTGATATCCCGCTTTATCACTACCCGAAGGAGTCTCAAAGCGGCTAACATTCTCCTTTCCCTTCCTCCCCCACAACAAACACTGTGAGGTGAGTGGGGCTGAGAGACTTCAAAGAAGTGTGACTAGCCCAAGGTCACCCAGCAGCTGCAGGTAGATAACTGTAGATACTGCAAACAATAACATGCCTATCAAGCTCAGACTCTCCACCATACCTGATGGCACTATTCCTCTCCAATACATGCTTAAATTTTTTCTTTTATAGAATACACGGGGCAGGTGTAGAAGAATGAGATTTGACATGCCTGAAGCAAACCACTCAGCCAGACCTAGCCTAGCTAAAAATACAGTGTACCTTTTGAATTATGGTGTATAGGTTATTGGCTTACAAGACATGCATGTTAACCTAACATTAACACATGGTCTTGGACCACCAGGAAACTGGTGCACATTCAATAAATCTTGTTGAATCTCTGCGCACATGGTTTTAAGTAAGGCAGCAGGGGTTGGGAACTTGTGGGGGGGGAGTCCCTCCCACCCCGGATGTTGTGGGGTTCCAGCTCCTATCGCCTCCAGCAAACATGGGCAGTGACAAGGCATTATGGAAGTTGCAGTCCAACAGCATCTGGAAAGCCAGTTCATTGTCCCTGGTTTTATCCTGTAAAACGGCTCCAGAGATCTCCATGCCGATCTAATTGTAGTTGCTTGTAAGAGTAAACAAGAAGCATAGAATCGAAGAATTGTAGTGTTGAGAGGGGTCCCATCTAGTCCAACCCTCTGCAATGAAGCAATCTCAAGTAAAGCATCCATGACAGATCAACACCCAACCTCTGCTTAGAAACCTCCAAGGAAGGAGAGCCCACCAGTTTGCAAGGGAGTCTGTTCCACTATCCCAACAGCTCTCACTGTCAGAAAGTTCTTCCTCAGAATCTGCTTTCTTGTAACTTGAAGCCATTGGTTTTAGTCCTAGCCTCTAGTGCAGGTATAGGCAAACCCTGGCCCTCCAGATGTTTTGAGACTACAGTTCCCATCATCCTTGACCACTGGTCCTGTTAGCTAGGGATGATGGGAATTGTAGTCTCTCAACACCTGGAGGGCCAGAGTTTGCCTATGCCTGCTCTAGTGTAAGAAAAACACTGGGGCCTCATTTGATCAGTAGAATTTTTGGTATCTGGTGGGCGGAGCTTGTGTGTTATGCTCCGGAATCAGCCCCTCCCTTCAGTGTGTTCAGTTAAGAATGTCAGTTAAGAGAGACCAACTGCCTCTTCTCGCTTCTTGCCTCAGACTTGCCTCATGTTATTGCATTTAGTTTCATGTTGCTGAATTTAGTTTCTCTCATTATGTTATTTTGTTACAGTCTTATTAAAGCTTAGTTTACATTTATGTGAGCCACTTACTTTTTCCTCAAAGAAAAAGAAACTCTGCTGAAGAATGGTGGAATATCCCAAAGTTGGGTGAGTAAAGGAATATTCACAGTTTGCCAGGAGCATTGATTTTGTTAATCTTCCTCCCAACTCCATGACATCTAGAGCAAGAGAAAACAAGCTTGCTCCATCTTCCATGTGACAGCCCTTTAGATATTTGAAGATGGCTATTGTATCTCCTCTCAGTCTCTTCTTTTCCAGGCTAAACCAAACTCCTTCGACTGTTCCTCATAAGGCTTGATCATCTTGGTCACCCTCCACTGAACATGTTCCAGCTTGTCAATATCCTTCTTAAATTGTGGCTCCCCATAACTGGACATACCGGTAGTATTTCAGGTGTGGTCTGGCCAAGGCAGAATAGAGTGGTACTATTACTTCCCTGGATCTGGACACTACACTTTTGTTGATGCAGCCTAGCATAGCAGTAGCTTTTCTACATGTACTTTAATTCTTAATATTTAATGTGGTGTTAATCAGCTTCTCTTTAGCCAGCTTTTAGAACTACATTTTTAGAACTAGATTTTGCTGAGAAACTGAAAAGGAAAAAATAGTAAATTGGTAGCCCTTTTTGTCAGTCCATATGGCTTCCTGCCTAAATCAGCTGCTGTTGCTACTCACTGACAAAGTAGGTTTCTTTATTGAAACCTATGGAGTGTCATGTAACTAAGCCCTTTACTTCATTTAATCTTTGTATGGCATTCTAAGGTTTGTTCCTTTAAAAAAAATATAAAAAAAATATTTCCATGCGTTTTTCAGTCTTAATGTTACATTGGGCATTCCAGCACAGAATAAATGGAGTGCGTTTTGCAGTTAGTTGCACAGAAACTTCAGAGTCGTTCCTTCACCACACTTTATTCGTCAGTTTATCCATCCCAATGATATCTGGAACGTTTACAATTGCTGCTGTTGACGCAGCTTTCTAATGGTGAACTAATATGGTCTTACCAGCAACAAAAAATAGTTTGCAGTGATAACTTAATAGCCTGAAAGGCAAATAGTGCAAAAGAAAAATGTCCTTTTTTAAAAGTCTTGCACCAGTTATTCAAAAAATACCACTTGTATTTAGCTTGCTAAACATTTGCTTCATTGTGTCGTTTCCAACACCTAAAAATGTATTTTTTAAAAATAAAATAAAATGGGAAGAGTGTTGGTTGCTTAATTTGTACTGTACAAATTAGGTGACTTTGAGGGAAATAGTCTGATCAATATACAGATCTTCCACCATTTTCTGTATTGGAAGCTATTTTATAAATCCCATGCCAAAAAATAGTCACTCTGTCTCAGTCACTAGTTTTGACTACTTCTCTTTCATCCCAACTCTTTTTTCCTATTTTAAAATTGTTCACCCCCTAATGATTTTAGGTAGTTGACTTATCAAGCCTATATATGTCTACTCAGAAGTAAGTCCTATTGAGTTCATTTGGGCTTTTTTCCAGATAAATACATGTAGACTTGGAAATAAAGCATTGGTGAAATTTTAGACATTTGGGGGGGGACTTTTAAAAATAATTAAGGAACTGATTGTTTAGGCCTACACTGAAACTTAGTTGCCCTCTAGAGGTTTGCATATAGCAGTACAGTGGAACATATATTGTTCATTTGTCTTTTTTTTTAAAGAGGGAGGGGGGGGGGAGAGAGAGAGAGAGAGAGAGAGAGAGAGAGAGAGAGAGAGAGAGAGAGAACCATCACAGTTTAAGGAGATAAGATTTATATAAAATAAAATGGACACACACTCATTTAGCTGTGTTAGGAGGTGTTAGTGGCATTTTATTTTGATAACCTGGAAATATGGAACTCTTGATTTTTATCAATCTTCATGCTAGTTTGGAAGTGCTGAAGGATCATGTTTCAAGTATTTATAATGTGCTCTTCACCTGATGGGCTCATGTGCACTTCGTGTACGTCTCAGATAGGCATCATTTCCATTGTCTTTTTAATGCCTGTTGGAGCCCTTCCTTTTTTTAGCAAGTGGAAAGATACATCCCAGACTGTATCTTCATTGGCGTAGAGATCGTGTTTAATATATGAAATTGTGCGGCTGTTTTCATTGTGCAGTTGCTTTCGGATATTTTATGGGAATGGATTAATAAATGTGTTTTTACGCTTATTGCCTCACCTTTCTAAGTGTGATGCTTCATTAGTGTAGAAAAGCATGTGGTTGAAGATTTCTTTTTAATCCTGGTACTGGTTTTGACCTATAAACGGCTAAGGACTGCCTCTCTTCATATGAAGCCACCCAGACCCTGAGATCATCATTCTTCATGTGCCTCCTCCATGAGAGCTCTGGAGGGTAGCAATACAAGATTGGGCTTTTTCTGAAGTGGTTCCCCATTTGTGGAGTGGTTTCCCCAGGGAGGCTTGCCTGGTGCATTCGTTACATATCTTTAGGCACCAAGCGAAAACGTTCCTCTTCAACCAGGCCTTTGGCATCCAATGCCCTTTTAAATGTGTCGTGGGAGGGGGGGATTATTGGTTTGTTTTTGTTCTTATTGTGTATTTTGTGTTTTTTATATTGTAGTTTTATGTTGTGAACCGCCCTGAGGTCTGTGGATGAGCAGCAGTATACAAATTTAATAAATAATAATAGGTGCAGAGCTTCTTCTGTTTCAACTAAATGGTAGAAGAGGCTCTGTCTTCCACCTTTTCCATTGAAAAGAAAGCCTTCTCTCATGAAAAGTAGTAGGAGATGTTAATGAAACATGGAGTTATATGCCTCAGAGTGGTGGCTTTAGCATGAGTTTGGAATACAAAAGCCTCTGTACAGATAAACTAATTTAAAGGCATCGGTTAAATATGATCTGCTTTATCCCCATCTGGTGGTGAAAAGAGGTGTGTTCACTACCAAGCATCTCATGGATCCCCCCCCCCGCCTTGCA